>RJWH01001564.1:0-352978 GCA_004363575.1 Solenodon paradoxus | reverse complement strand
CCTAGGTTTGCAACTTTACAAGGACCAACGACATGTACACAAGACAGCATGAATGGGCATCTCGGGCACCACCTTGTACTGCTCGTCTCTGAAATGCCACATGGTTCAAATCTGGAGAGCCAAGAACATAAGAAAGAAATAATACTCAGACTTGTTTACTCTGGCCAAGGGTCCTGTGCCTTTGGAGAAGCTCACAGAGCAAGTTTTGTGAGGAACTCGTCTCATGACAGCAGTTTCCAAAGGTTCGTGGCTGACCCCAAACACCCTGACTCTCGAGTGCCATGCAAGTCCGATGACAACAATCTTCAACCCTTCTTTTTCTACCTCTGCTCCTCCCTCGGTTCTGGGAGTTTTGTTACCCACTGCAGGAAAGCACTATTGGCTTCTTATTTATTCTCACACATTTAAAAGTCCTAACAAGGGGCAAGCTCTGACTTCCAGAGTTGGCTGACCAATCTGTGGCTTGCCGGGTGCCGGCCTACAATTTTAAGTTTTGATGGCATCTTGTTCTTGTGGTCTTGCAGACCAGGCTTGTCTCAAATTCTCCCGTCAACCTGCTGATGAACGCTCCTCCGTCACGGAACAAAAGTGAGGGCTTCCTTTGGACTTGCAACCTGGAAATTTCCTCTCTACTGACATGTAACCCTTATTGGATTTCCGTCCACAGAGCAGATATTTAAGATACTTGAATTTCAGCTATACCACCGAAGGTTTTTGTTGTTTTTTCATTTTGTGAATTTGACTATTTGCCATCCTTTGTCCTCCTTTGAACCTTAGGTGAACTCGTGGCACAGCTGCATGAGCACTGTTCCTTAGAAGGGTGTGCTATTTTTATATACACACATCTGCACAGCTAAACAAGAAAGTTCTGTCATCGGCTGGATCAGGTCTAAGGCAAATCGAAAGGACCTTGGGCAGAATGCCCTTAAATGGGTCCTTGAAGTTGAAGCCTAAGAAAGGGACACCATCTGTTTGCATCTAGTCTACCCTGGAATGCAGCAGAGGGCAGGCACCCCGGGAGAAGAGAGATGTAGTGTGGGACACATGTTCTGAACGGCTATTTCTTCCAGGAAGACTGGCGTGCTGCATACACTGAGGAACCCCATGAAAAAGCAGAGATCCTTTCATACCCACACCAATGCTGGTTCCCTGTCACAGCCCATCAAAAACAACAAAGTTTAGAGTCACATTTGCTCTTTCCTCTGCCTGTCACCTGGTAGCTGGCAATACCTTCCCATCTCTCTCATGCCTGCAATCACCTCTTCTTTATTCCACTACCAAAAAGTATGTCTCCTAGAGAAGGCAGGGGAGAAGCAGTAGCAAGAACACGGAAGATTTTACAAATGAGACGTTTTCATAAAAGACAGCTCTTTCTGGATGTTACAACACAAGTCCATCGGGATTTGCTGCCGCTGCTGGACAAGTAACACAGGCAAGCTTGCTTGCTTTATCCTTTGATGAGGTCTCTCTCTATATTTTCATGTATTTGGTTGGTTAATCCTTTTGAAAAATAGCCTCTCTCCAGCTTCCTCCTTGATGACTTTGGGACTGAAACTTCTCATGGCCTATCCTGACATTCCAAAACCTCCACAGGAGACACACCACACACCAGGACACCGCTGCCCTGGGCCTGGCACCAGCGCCACTGTCCCTGCTCAGAAGTCCTTCTCTATGGACAGGAATCCAGGGGCACATCAGCAGACCATGAAAAAGTGCTTGATCCAAGACTGATCAGTCGTTCCAGAGTTATGTATTAAGGATAACATTCTGATCAGCACGTTTCTAGACTATTCCTTGGAGGGACACAAATTTGGCAGCTCATAGGGACGCTGGCACCATTCCACTCAACGGTTCTGAGCTAATGCAGCCAAAGTGACGCTGCCCAATCAAAATCCTTGCCACCGTCCTAACACCAGACCCTCGGCTACTCCATCAGTGTACTCCCCCGCCACTCGGCATCCACTTGTGCAGTCTGGGACCAAACGCACAGCGCTTTGGAGAGTCCGTAACCATGTAAAGCCGCTTATTTCAGTTTAGGGCTGGAAACCCCAAAGAGTATCCTACACTTGCATCTCTCCCAAACCCCAAAGCAGAACCAAGCTGCTCTTAGAGCTATGGGCTGGTCCAGGAGCCCAGGAGCACACTAGTCTGTGTTGGGCTGGTGGTCTGACAGTGCCTGGGCTTCCAGGTCGCATCTACCTGAGAGGAAGGCATGCCTGGGGGCACCTGAAGAGAAGGCTGGGATAGTTCTCAGGAGGATAGCAACCGCTGGGCAGCAGGGGACAAAGGACTCCAGGTTCTAATCCCTTTCATCAAGCCATATTAAGACCACGCTTGCCCTCCACTTTACCACATCTGACTTCCTAGCACATTCATAAAAGTATTCCTATTCTAGAATGATCCGCAAACATGTAGAGAGCACACCCCACACTGTATGGGATAACCTTCTCCTTTACAGGCATTTGTCACATCTTAAAATGTGTCTTGATTTTCTCACCTGGCTGCTTTGCTGAATTATCGAGACACATCCCCTTAGCTGACGAGTTCTCCCACTCTGGAAAGTGAGGAGAGCTATAAAAGTGGTAATTCATGGGCCCAATGGCAAAATTCCACCGCTATGCAATGAGTTGCTCGCCTTAACGCCTGTGAGACAAATAACATACAAGTTTCTAGAGAATGAAAAGTATAAGAAGGTGATTGTAAGCTACCCTCTTAACAGCGCTGCATGAAGTGCCATAAATTAAATCTCATTTTCCCAAAACAATGATGCCACAATGGGACTTCATAAAAGCTGTATATGCAGGATGTAAAATGTGAAAGTTAACAAAGGGCACAGAGTAAAGGTAACAGGGTCAGTCCCCTCCACATTCACCATGACCAGTACCTTGTACTGCCCTCCCTACAAGGTCCAGTCTTGACTCACAATTTTTTACAGACGTGATCACATATCCCAAATCTTGAAGAAAAATGTAAATGATATTTCTATATACTAAACCAGAAAGTCTTCCAATGAGTATATGAAATAATGAACCGGATAACTTAGCAAAAATAAATATCACATACGACTGAATTTAATAACACTCCATTCCCATTACTTCTCCCCACTCTTCTTCCCTGTGAGAAGGTACAAGAATGCCATTTAGATCAAGGAATTGAGGCCTTCTGGACACGTTCATAGCACCTGCAGGAGAAACAGGACCATGTCAAAGGTTCTGAGAAACACATCGTTCTGCCTTCTTTCTTCTTTAAATCAAATACACATACTAGGTACAAAGCCTAACTGAATGACAGTCAAACACAACCAAGTTTTTCCATGACCATGCAAAGGCAAGTCTCTCTCCGCCAAGTTCAGCCCCTCTGATGACCCATGTCAGAGCATCTCTTTTACTTTCAGCCATCCATTCCTAAACGTCTTCAGAACCAAAATGCAAGGGGGTTTTACACACCTGAGTGTCCAACTAAATGTGTGTCCTCTCCTGCTGAGTGCCATCCTCGTTTCAGTTCTTTAAGCAGGGGGTCCCCCAGGACCTCCTACTCCAGATCTGGCACCACCATGCCTCCATACCAACCCCACCTTAATTAGAAAGCTCCTGACCTCCACCTCTTCCATTAAGAATGTCCTGACTAAAAGAGAACATGCAGCAGCCTCTCTTTAGCTCATTTCAGCACTCCTCCACCGTCTAGAGGAATCACTGGACATGTTAACTTACAGCTACTCCTTTAATAGCAGAGTAACAGCTATGCATGTGCAACCCTGGGAATGGGGTTGTTTTTTTTGTTGTTGTTGTTGTCGTTTTTTATTTGAAACAAACCTGCCTGATGACTGAAGCTTAACTCTTTATACACTAATCCTAATTAGAGCTCACATCTTTTGAACACCAGGCAATGTTTTAAACTGTTTTATCTATATATAGTTAATCTTCAACATAGCCAATAAAGTGGAGACTGCTACTTCCCTACTTGAAAAATGCAGAAACCAAGGCAGAGAGCTGCAGACAGGCACGAGACCTCCTGGAATGAGGAGGATTGTTGGCCACTCTGCAAAAGTATCCCAAACCAGGGAGGTTCCTAGGTCCTTGAGTCTTTTTTGATGTTGTTCTGGTCCCTTCCTTGCTGCCAGGGCCTCAGCTATCACTCCTCCCCACAGTTGGGGCCCCACCTCTGCAGTCCAACTTATCGCATCCTATCTGCAGGCAGCTGCAGAGAGATAGCCACGCTGGTCAGAAATGGATGCACGAACAGGCCCCCCAGTCCTCCCATCTCAAAGGCACTAAAGTAAATGGGCTCTGGGACAGTGCTTGCTTCAGTTCAACTGGAAAAACAAAAAATGATTGAGTATCTACTAAATACCAGGCACTATCAGGTACCGGAGCCATAATGATGAGGGTGCCCCAGGCCCTGTTCCTCAAGAATGTGTGGCGCACTGGGTGGCTGGGGACTCCCCTCACCAGCTCCGTCTCAGCAACTGTACACATGCCTGATACTCCAAGAGCTCTGCAAGCTGTTAGAAAAGGCCCCGGAAACACTCTCTCAGATTTATGCTTCAGCAAGACCCCCCCAGAGGAGGATTTGTATGCAAGCACTAGTCTAGATCGTGTAAAGACACACTTTAGGATAGGAAAGGCACTATCATGCAAATTAATTTATAAATATACAAAAAATATTTCCTTTTCTCTATCCTTCAACCTGCCCCTATTGCCACATCGGTCCAGTCCAGGTGTATAACGTACCTGCTTTTTAGTTAGTGATGGAGTAATAGTAATAAGAGGCATATCTTACCCAATACAATATAAACAAATATAATATATAGGAATATAAAGGAAATACCCCGTTTTGTGTGCCAGAAACATGTATTTGTTTTACTATTTGTTTTCCAGAAACTAAATCCTACATGGTTCATCTAGATACCTAGGGAGATATCTTCATTTTCGTCTGCATGAGTGTAGTTTGTACCTGCAGGTGAAGGCTTTAGTGAGGTCAAGCTCCAGCAGAGCCCTCCGGCCACGGAGTGTGGAAAGAGCCCAAGCCCACACCCGCGTGCACAAAACGAAGAGCCACGAAGTCCCGGCAGCTCAAGGAGGCCTAGCAGAAAGGGCAGTGCTAAGAGAAAGGACAGGAACTACTGCCACTTCTGAGTCATTACTTGTTTGAATTTGGGGCAGCTGCTGGCTCCCACAAAGCATCTGTGAGAAGGGACCGTTCCTCTCCCTCCCCAGAGCAAGATGGAAGTTCCTTCCTATGCACAGCTACACACCTCGCTGAATGGAGACCCTGCTGGGGCCTGAGGGGGAGCAGGGTGGGGAGCCAGCAGTCCTATGGGGCTCCAAATCTCCCACCAATCAAAAGGCTCTCCAGGGTGACTCAGCAAGAATCCCTTGCAGATTCTCAAGGCTGAACACCTTAACAGGCAGCCAGAACAATGAACAGGTGCTACAGATTTGTTAGTAATGAGCCCCCCACAACCCACCCCGCAGCCACAACCCAGACTCAGTTGCTCAAGAAATCTTAAGGGGCAATGCCATCTCCCTGACTCGCCAGACAGCGCCTGAGTGAGTCTTTGAGTAATTAGGTCTGAATCCTAGTGCAAATTACATCTGATAAGTTTCCAAAATTCAGACTGTATCAAACTCTCATACCAGCAAGACATTCTTCCCAGTTCAGTAAGATTATGCTAAGAATTAATGAATATCCTTGCCCAATGTCTCCCAAGATTGTCCTCTAGAAAGCAAGCAAGTAAAAAAACAAAACAAAAACAACTAGCTGCTAAAAAACTGAGGTTACAGATTTATTAGAGACATGTTATACAATTACAGTTACAGATTACCCACTATTTCACATAATATTAACATACATAACAACATAAACTCAAGTTCCTGAGGATTCTTCTCAAATATTAACAACAGTGATGGTAATATTATAACATATAAATTAAATTTTAAAGAATTATAAATTAAGTACCTGAATTCTTGTAATAAATTTATTTTTGAGAAGCACAGAAAATAAGTTTGCAAAAAATGAGGACAGCTATTTGTACATTGTTTCATGGACTAGACAATTGATCCTGTTCTAATTCTGTTATGTCACTATGCGCCTTTGGTAGAATCAATTCTTCTGATATACAACTGTTTTAAGAACTATATATAGAGACTTCTTAAAGAATATTTATTTTCTAAGCAAAAACAAAAACTGTTCAAAACTACCTGAGACTTAGATTTATGTAAAACCTATTTAAACTTTTCAAGGAGAACTATTTAATGGTATGACTGCTATGGCTAATATTGTATTTTATTTTCAATATTTTTATAAGAGTATGCTCTCTTCTTCCCACAAATCCTTAACTCTGAAAGAGAAAGCTCATGAACTTCGGATAGGTTCTTCCTCAACTCACGGTGAACAAAATAAGCTCCAAGAAAAAGTGCTGAAGTTAAATAATGTTTGCACATCTGCCAAAAAAAAAAAAAAAAATCACACACGGGCTGACCAGGCCACCTTCAAATCACCAAGTCAGCTAAGGACAGAGCTGTGCCGATTTGCACCAGTAACAAACCACAGAGGGAATTCACACAGGCACTGCCCTGTTCCCCTTTCCACCTTCTTGGGAATCATTGCAAAGAATTTCTACTTCAGTCAGAAATCTTTAAATCACCAGGAAAAAAGACCTCTTACCTGTCCCTCATTGCCTTTGTCCAAACTGACTTGAACAGAGAATTACCCTCACCCCCTAGTCCGGCGAACCTGAAACAGGGAACACCACAGCGGTGGTATGCCAGGTGGGCACACAGGCTGGCAGGCCCACGCCGAGCAGTGTTTGCAAACTGCAAGTCTCCACTGGAATTTTTTTCTTTTATGCGATAAAAGAGAATGAAAACTACCAGAACGCACTGTGGTAAGTACGTGTCCCTGTGAGTATACCTATGGTGTAAATGTATTTATCATAGACTGCAGTCAAAAAAGTTTGAGACATCCCCCTCGGGAGGAGGAGTGTGTGGGCACCAGCGGCCCAATGCCCCGAACGGCCAAAGAAAGTCTTCCCAAAGGCCGGGCTTGCAGAGCTCTGCAGATGGCAGTGGCGAGGCTGCCAGCCTGACTCTGAAATCTAAGGCCTGTGTCTGCTGAATGAGGAAAGAAAGAATCTCACCATGGAGAAGTATAAACAGCTATAAAATTCATCCTCCCCGCACAAAATCAAGGACACCAGAGCCATTTTTCAAAGTTCACCTACACTGCAGGTAAGAATGAGAGGTTGTTTTCAAAGAACTTTATAAATTGGAAATCAGTACGATGTACAGCCAGAATATCCTGGTAGCACTGATGTTCAAAGATGCGATATCCTGGGTAAATCAGGCAAACTTCTTAACGACAGGACAGGACAGGACAAACTGGTCTAATGGCAATTAGCTATAGAGTATGTGGGAAGAAGTTGTAAAGTTACCTGTCTATGAAGGTACTTAGTAAGCAACCCAGGAAAAACTTTTCAGCACTGCAATACTCTGATTTCAAAAGGATCGGATTAGTCCAGAAGCAAATGCCAAGAGTCACTCATCCACAGCATGCTTTGTACCTAACTGTATCAAAAGGTCGAAATAAACCTCGAATCACGATGCCGCGGCAGAATGACAATAGAAATTTTGAAAGATCTACTGTTCTTTCCACCTGCCAAAAAGTTACTATTCTAAAATAGTCCTCCTTTAAAACATGCTTGTTTTACAAATTATAAAAGTATTCATTCAAAATGTAGTGTTGAGCACTACTTCCGGTGCTGCGTACATAGCCATGAACGAAACAAGTCCAATGTTCACTGTTTTCTTTCTGAGCGAGTATCTCTATCTCATTAAGATAATACAGAATATGAAAGTTACAGCCAGATTTCTTTTTCCCTTTCACCTGTCAAGTCTTACTCAGAAGAGTCTATGTTCTTGGAAAACTCCAATCTTTACCGGCTACATAATGCTCCATTGTGGATAGTGTCCTAGTTTACAAAAAGACATTTCTAAATGATTACCACAAGACAGAAATGCAAAAGAGAGACACTCTGAAACATAAGCCACTCCACCTAGATGCGGGACGTAAGGCGGGGAAAGGGAAAATGCAATCTTACCGCTCACAGCTTCCGGCGGTGGACACCACTACAGCAGCACCGCCACACGCAGTCCTCATCTGTGCATCTCTCTTTATAAGGCCCACTCCCTCTTTGATCCAAGAGAACATTGTCTGCACAGAACAATACGTTTTCATTTCAATTTCCCTTCTTTTCAGGAAAGGAAATGTTTGCACTTCAAAGGATTTCTTTGAAGAGCAGCCCTCCAGGCCTGGCCTGATCAGGTTAGGAGTTACGTGGCCTCAGCGGGGTGTGCGCGGTCTGGGCGGCTGCCCACCACAGTCGCTCTCAAGGCCAGCTCCTTCAAGGAGAGGGTCTGGTGCACCAGAAGAAAAAACAAACACATGGAAAAATACTTGAGGCTTTTGATCGTGACCTTCATAGGCCCATAGGTCACCCACAATACAGATATAGAGCTCAGGGAAACTGAGGTACAAATGATGGGGAGCCATGCCCAACACAAAAGTAGCTGCTAAGAACAAAACCATTCCAGAAACCAGACTCACTAAGCAAAGACCCCTTCTAAGCCTGCAGTGGAGCCCTCTCAGTCACTGCTAGTGATGACAAGGGGACAGTCTCAATACATGAAACACAGATGATTCACACCTCACTTCATACAACTGTTTTAAAACCTTCCCCTAGAAACTTTTAAGTGCTACAGTTGCTAACAAAGGAGAAATTCCACAATTTAGAATTTCATCTCCTGTTTCTCCACTGGCCTGCTGGTAGGGAGCCAGGAGGTTCAACAGAAGGCAAGTCTAAAAACCATATTAAATAACCACAAGATATGAGACATGAGGCCCCATGCCCATGCTTACCCTCCACTAAGTCTGGGGAGCCAGGGGTAGATTTCAGACAAGAGGGAACCTGTAACATTTCTTTTCAAGTCTTGAACAAGTTCTGGGTATTTAATAATGATCCCCACCCTTCCCTGCCTGAGGTGATTAACTTGGCCTTCTGAGGTGGGCAACTACCCAAGTGGTGGGCAGGGGCGTGACAGGGAGCCTGCTCCTCCCCACAGCCCAAGACCCGCTCTGGGCCCTGAGTGTTGAGGGTATAGTTCTGAGTGACCAAGTCACCCTGAGCTGAAAAAGTCTTCCAACCACTTTTCTCTAAGCCCTTAAACTGGCCAAGTGTTAAGCCTTCGCATTGGAATTAAGGATGATTTTTATATTCTCCTTTTACTTCCAAATAATTTCCAAGATTTTTACAATGTGTGTTCTTTTACAGAAACATCTTTTTCCTGAAACATTTTAAGAGTTTATAAAATACAGAATTCCATCCTTTGAAAGGAAAGAAAGGAATAAAAAAAATAGACATATATGTACATATATTTATAGAGAGCGAGCTGTATTTGGGCAATGGAAGGTTGAATTGTGGACTGTGAACTAAATAACAGTGTTGAATCAGTGTTAAACTTCCTAATTTTAATATCTTACATGGTTATGTAAGAGAAAAATTTTTTTAAGGAAATACACATTGAAGTCTCTGATTTACTTTCAGTGGTTCAGGAAAAATCACTTCAGCTGTGTGTGTGTGTGTGTGTGTATAGACAGAGGAGCAGATCAATAGATCCATAGAATAAAAGTGCAAAACTGATGAATATGAGAAGAGTCCACAGGATTGCCTTACACTTCTGCAACTTTAAGTTTAAAATATTATCCCAAAAAGTTGAAAGGAGAAAGGACAAAATGAGAGGCACGAAGAGGTGGAACCAAATTTCCCCCACTCCACTGCGAGCATCTATGCCTCCAAGGACTTGTAGCCCCATGTGCTGTGGATTCTCTCCAGAACAGACCTTCCTGCATACGTTGGCTTGGAGAGCATCCACCCCAGGCCCTTGAAGGTGTCTTCCAAGGAAGGAGATCCTTCCTCACCTCACCACACTTCAGAAATCAGCAAAGTCAAGATCTGGGGCAGTCCTGTTCTGCCACTGGTTCTATGAATGATGGGGGTACAGAGAAGGAAGCCGACTTTCCCAATAAACAGACTGGTTCCCACAAGACCCCCTGCAAAGGATTCTCCCCAACCGGAGACCAAGGTGGAGATGACTGCATGTAGATCAACAACACAGGGCTCCCTCGCAGTGAGGCAGGAAGTTCCCTGTCCAGCAGCTCTGGTGATGTCAATGCCAAACTACTGACCCAGAAAGAATGCAGCCCAGCCTCTGTCATACACATCAGCTCCCGGTTCTGGCCACTTCCTGGAGCAGCTGTTGCAGGGACACTCAGAACTCCAGCTGTGCTGGGCGCCAGGGCTCTGATGCAGAGCTTAGAAAGGAAGCGCTGCATTCACACAAGCAGAATCGGGACAGAGAGGAAAAAAGCAGGGTGCTGTCCAGCGGTGGCGCATTCGGTTCCTGCACGCCTGGGATTTACAAAAGGGAGAGTCTTCACACTTACGTGCTGAAATCTCAGCTTTGGCAGCTGGCGCCGCCTGTGCATACAGCATGCCAGGGCAGGGTCCCAGGAGAGGCTGGAGCCCCAGGAACAGGTTGGCGCCCCCAGTCCAACTTAGTGGTTAGGATGCTGGAGCCAGGCCCCACAGGCTCAAATCTTGGCTCAGCCGCTGACTACCTACCTGTGTACCCCTAGGCAACTTGCGTCACTTCTCAGGGCCTCCATTTCCCCATCAGTCAAAATGGTGCCAAACTCACTATACACTATGAACATCAAATGAAAATACCAATGCCGAGGGTACAGTGAATATGAAATAAGTACTTGTGACTCTTGATCTCACTCTGCCCCAGGGGCTTCTCCTCCCTTCCTTCCTACTTGGTGCCACAGACTTGGTACTTGAATGGCAGATAAGACACAGAAAAAAAAATTTTACAAGTTGGTCTTAACATACCAACGCAAGCGTCTTCATAGGTAGGAAGATAAAACAGTAGGTTCTCAAATAACATTTCCTTCGATATCGTTTTGTTATGATATTAAGTGATGAGGAAAGAGAAATTCTGGACAACATTGAACAAAATGAAGTTATTTGAGGACCTGCTTTCATTATACTTCTTTCATTTAAAGTCAAAGTTTCCAAGAATCTACCAACGATGTGAAGTATGACTAACACCAAAGGGAACCTGCTTCTCTTACCCAAGTGGGCACCTTAATCCCAAAGTGTGGATTATACTAAGTGTAAGAGATAAGTTAAAAGAAGAAAAATAGATACCAGATGATCTCACTCATAGGTGGAAAGTGAACAGACAGAACAAAGGGACAGATGAAACAAAACCAACCCTTGGACACTTGCAACAAAACTGAGGTTACCAATAGGGAATGGGATGGGAGGGTGGGGAGTGGGGGAGAAATGGTGGTGGAACCCACTGGACAATGGTGAAGAATACTTGGTGATTTGGTAGAGGGCAGAGTGTGTTGATATATATAAGAGGAATGGGTAACCTTTACATGTGAGTTTATTTTAATGTATAATAAAAAATAAAATCCCAAAGGGTGATGGGCTTCAAGGTCATTCAGGCAGTCAGTCAACACATCTCCAGAGACTAGAGTTTCTCCCTCCCTCCCCAACTTTGAAAGGAGAGTACTAAAGAGAGCCTGCCAGGCTCCAAAGGGACAATGGCACAGAAATCTGGATCGCACCCCCAGTTCCTGGACTCGGATCAACAGATGCTCCAGAAGTCCAACGTCTCCTCACTCCTTGGCACTATGTGGACCTCCTGAAATAATGTCAGATGTGTTGTAAGGAAAAGGGACTTTAACAACTTGGCAAAATGGGACAGCAAAATAAAGTTGTAAATATTGTTTTTCTAAATCAAAGAACTGAGCTTTCATTCCAGTATATTAGTTAAAGTTTGTATTAAGCCTTTAGTATGTGCCAAAGGTAGTAATAAGTGCATAGCTTGGATTACCTCATTTAAATCCTCTCAATCCAGTAAGGTAAACAGGAGAAGCCAATTATTATGCAGTATGAAAAAGAATTTAAATGTGACTGAGAAACAGGTGAAAAAGGCACTGATCCTATCAGCGGAGCCTATCTGGGAGCCAGCCTTCCCCTGGAGGGGCCTGGCATCTCCTGTGACCCCCGGTGCGTGGTCCACAAGGAGCACAAAGAGGCCATACCCCGCAGAGGCTCCTCCTCCCCAGCAGCCCAGCATCTGCACGGCCAGATGGTCCCCAGGATGCAGAGCCCCCTGTGTATGGAGCACACAGGGAGAACACAGGATCCACTCCCCAACAAATGGGAGCTATTTGCTTGTTTTCGCAGTCAAGGGCCTTAACTGAAGAGAGCATTTGTGCAAGAATATGCAATATTTAGGAGACAAAACTCCCCATGCACTCGGTTCCTCCAGAAAAGGAAGGAGAAAGGTAATGAGCCACCCAAGAAAAAAGGAGAAATGAGTGGCAAAATACAAGTTTCTACTAAAGGAAGGAGTATCTTCATTTCTTAATTTGTATTAAAGTAATATTGGTTTATAACTAGACATAAATTTCAGGTGTACAGCATTAAGTTTGACCTCTATACATGTTATATTATCATCTCTAACCAAAAGGTGAATTTCTACCCACAACCATACAGTTGTCCCCCGCTCCCTAATCCTCCCACTCCCCAACGGAGGGCATGTTCCTTCTCCTACATCTGTAAGCCCACCTCCCTGTAGGCTTCTACAGTTGCCCCAGGTTTGATCTCTGGTTTGTCATTAGCAGAACAGTGGGGTAGTAACAGAGAGAACTTATTTCATGAAAGAATCCTGAGTTTACTGATGTGGTACCCTAATTCTTTCACGGAATGCTATGGACTTCCTTCATGCTTAGTAACTTCATTATTATGAGACAGAGAGAGAAAGGCTTCACCAGTCTACAGATGGAGCAAGTTTACAAGGGGCAGAAAGTTCACATGACTTTCCTGAGGCTGCTCATGAACAACTCCAGGAGCCTAAGTGGTGCTCTTCGGGGTCATGGCACAGACTGCCCCTGGCTCCCCAAAAAGGACCCTTCCTCTCTGGGCAGATCCTCTCAGATGGCACAGAAGTTAAGGGCACCGGAGCTGTAAAAACCACTCCCCTCGCCACACAACTAACTCCAAGTTACGCATTTTGCCACCAGATGTACCATCTGGCAGGCCCCACTATGAAAGATAATAACCAGAGGGAAAAGGCCAAATGAAAGATATTGGGTGTGGCAGGGGTGAAGCTTATGCTAGAATCTATTCCAAAGTACAGAAATACTTTTCTTAGGTAGGGCCCGTCTTCCTGGAAAAATGAATCGTGACCAACGGGTAAGAAAACAGCCTCTCCCACAGCTCTGCCAATGCCACCTATGGGAAGAAATGCATTTCTGCCATTACCATCCCAGTCCAAGATGCCACAGAAATCACATATGAGCTCCCATGTAGAAATAACCAGGAGTTGGGTTTTATTCCAGACTTAGTTACAAATCTCTGAACTGGTATCCCTGCTTCTACGCCTGCTCCCCCACACTACATGCCACCATCTCTTTCCTACATAAGGTTTGATAGAAGATTCCTTGATTTCCCAACCCACACTCAAAGTAAAAGTAAAGTCCTGTTATGGACCATGGAATCTGCCCTCAGCCAGTATAGGAGAGTAGCAGAGAAAGACCCCAGGCCCGAAGAGGCTTATCATACAGAAAAACACAACACCCAGGCATCCATAGTTCCTGTTTAGAGTGAGGTGGAACGATGACTATCTCAGAAGATGCCTCTGACCCAAATAATTCCAGCATTAGAGAAAGATGTTTTCTCTTCATAACAATTCCTGTTTCAAATTCCTCCCTGAGATTAATAAACCAGTAACTTGAAACACAAAGTTAACTATGAAAAAGAGTTAATTTAATTATATATAATGCTGGGCCCTCCAACATTATATGCATTCCTATTGGCCTTAATTAAAAAAAAACAAACTACATACTCAAACATTTAATAAGTATATTTTTAATCCCATCAAAGAATGGAACCCTCTACCAAATATAACTAACACGTCTCTAACAATTCAAGACCATCCAGGTCAGCAATCTTGTCTTTCAGGCCTTTATTACTGTAGAGCAAATAAGTATGTGCATAAGAGGAGACATATGGCTCAACTCAGATTCAAACAACTAAGCACATTTCTAATCTCTATTAAGTCTTGTCCTGTTTATTCAAAATTCCTTTGACATCGTTTAAATTTCATGTATAATGATCAAGCATTTAATATATTAAACCTTTGAAAATGATTTTTAATCCACTGTAGACTACATTTCTATTGATTGTGTGACTTAATAAGATCTTTCATTTTAATGATAGAAGACTGTATTCATATAAAAATGATCATTTCCACTGAGACCAACTAAAAATATCCTGGGAATAAATGTATCATAGCTTTTTGTTATCTGACTCAAACATAAAGGGCAAGATATGTTTAGATAATAAATTATAATTTGAATTAGGTGCAATTAGAAAATTCAACCAGAGGTCAACATACACAGTTTTATTGGGCAAATTTTAAAGAGAAGATTTTTAAAGAAGTACACCTGGGCCTGAAATTCCATCCCTCTCAACTAAAACTGGAATAAAATCCAATTCCAGGTTACTTCTCATCGGAGTGTCTGACCACGGGTATTTCCACGGTCAGTTTTCCAGAAGTCACGTATCTGGCTACCCTACTCATATAAGTCAAACACAACTATCTGGTTCCCACACCCAGCAAAAAAGGGAAGGAGCTAAAACACCATGCTGTGGTAAAACTGCAGTGGAAATGCAGCTCTGTATACACACAGGTGTTAGAATGACTGCCTGATCCGTCTGGCCTGTGAAGTTTTACTGCTCCGAAAGGCACACACGGAGAAAACGTGTCTTTTTAAGCCGGAAGAACTTCCTCCAGTTCCAAACCATCTGGAGGAATGGAAGAACCCAGCATTTCCAGGTCAAATCAGGTCACAAGGAAGCCCACCCCAGGGAAAAGCTCCCGAGGATCCACACAAGAGGTGTAACAGAGAGCAACCTGGAGTCTAGGAAAGAGGTGGACGCCGCGGCCAGCGTGCGGAGTTGCTCGGCGCTATCCCCAAGCGGGTCACCTGCCGGGGACCACCCTCCCAGCTTCCGAGGAGGTCCAGACGCGCGGCCGATGTCACAGCGCGGCGTGGCGGGCCTCGCGGCGGGGCGAGGTGTCCCGCACCACACCATGTAAGGGAAAGTCTCCAAAAGCCTCCTAGGCCGGCCCTGCGCCGACCCCAGCCCTCTGCCCAACCCGACCACCCGGTGCGTCTCGATGCCCGGGTCCCCGGTGAAGCGCACTGGGCGGGCATCACCCAGCCGCCAGGTCGCCCACGCTTACTCACTCCGTGTTGCATCAGACACCACGCCGCGCCTTCAGGGAACCAAAATGGACTCCGGTGAAGGAGACCGCCGCATGGGCACCCGCCCCACGCGCACACACACCCTCGGGGCCCGCCCTGCCTTCGCCTGCCCCGGACGATGCCAGTGCCCCCGCCGCTGGACCCTCTCCGCACCACGCGCCGCCCTCTCGCGGGCCCCGCTGCGCCAGGGTCCCCTACAAGGTGTCCTGGACCCCAAGAGCTGCCCTGTCGCCAGCGGGGACCCGCCACTTACCGAGCCTGCGGGCAGCGGGCAGCCGAAGGAGGGCAAGAGCACGGCTGGACTGATGCACGCGCGGCTGGACTGACCGACACGGGGGCAGAGGCGCCACGTGCGGGGCACTGAGGAGTGGGAGCTGCGACGGGTAACGGGTGCCGGCTGGCCGCGTGCCACACCTGGCAGTTACCGCGCGCTCACACCTGTCCGCGCGGACTGAATGAAGTGTCGAAGGCGGGCGGGATCCGACGCCGGGTTTCATCAGCCGCGCCGCCCGGCCCCCGCCCCTCGTGCCCGCCCCGCGCCCGCCCCCCTGCCGGGCTGCCGGGGCCCGCTAGCTCACGTCACCACCCAGCACCAATGGGAGCGCGGCGCGACGGCTGTCGGCCCCGAGGCGGTGGCGGGAGGCGGGCACTTGGGGCGGGGCACCGGCGTCTTGGCGCGCCCGGGGCCCGAAACCTGGGATTCCCCCGGCGGGAAGGCGGTGCTTCCAGCGGCTTTCGCTTAGCCCCACCTTCTTGTTGCCATTTCTCTGCCAATCCGAGCCGGCGGCGCTGCCGCATCCTCGAACCGGCTGCACTTCCGAGCGCCCGCCAGGTTTAGTGCAGCTGGTTGGAGCTTGCCAACTCGGACCCACGGGCGCCCGCGAACTGACACCGAGCTCGCGACTGGTTATCCTTTTCCAGAAAGAAAGGAATTGGGATTTTCTTCGGGAGATTGGTTTGGGTTTTTTGTTTTGTTTTGTTTTTAAAGTGTTATCAATCTTCTTTATCTTTGAATTATTTTTATGGATAGTCCCTTTCTTTAAAAAGTAACCCCCTTGTCCATTGTCAGGAAAGGCCCTGAAGCCTGATTCTGCCTGTGCTTCTTTGTAGGACAAACATACCTGGCCTGCGGGCTGGTCAGAGCGGTTTACTGCCGAGTTACTCAATCAGGAATGACAGCAATTTGAGTACTAAATCCCGGAGTGTTCACCTACAAAGCGCCCTCTTTGTTATCTTTCCTTCCCCAGACCAAAGAAGAGTCAGTCTCTTAGAGTTCTAGAAATTGTGGCCGGGAGAAGTGAGCAGGTCATAGATTAATCCTGCCAGCTTCCTTGTGGCTTGCAGGCAAACAGAAAAAAAAAACAAAAAAAACAAAACGATAGAGCGATGTCCACAGTCTTTGACTCCTTTGCCCCCTCCTAATCCCCGAATATTCTAGGTCAGTGATGGGTTTTCTTTGTCAGCCACTGGGTGTGATACTCTGTTGAAATTACACTAACAATGTATAAAGCATAATACTGCATGGTGCTAGATTAGCAAATGTTTTAATGAACACAGAAATGGCTTAATACTTGTAAAGCATTTGCACAATGCTTGATGTCGCAGGAAACATATATATGACTTGTTTGAAAACAATACATTTCAGTTACAACAGTACAGTGGTGAAATGATGCTCTCAAGTTGTACAGGAGGTTTCCTATGCTGGGACTTTTTCCCAATCTTAGAGAGCTGCCTTCACCTACTGACACGTCCATCCAGGGATGTCCTCTTCTCACAGAGAACTATGGTATGGTTAAGGGACCCACATTGCTTTGGGCATCAGAATTGAATTTGAATTTTCACTCTACCACTTCATTTGCAGTGTGGTCTGTTGCTGCTTAACCTCTGTTTGGAATTTATAAACCTTATATTCTTACCACATCACTATGAAGGTAGGATTGAATTGGATTTAAGATTATTGGCAGCAATGTAGAGTTTACTAGATTGTAGAGATTCTGTATGAACAACACGGAAAACATAGTTAATGTCTGTAAGTTCTAAGCATTCCTCACCCTAATGGGTGTATGAGTGGAGTACTCCCAAAGAGATTTTTAACACTGTGCTCACTTTAGTAATCCCAACAGCAGGCTTTATGTTCAGAAAGACAATAGGAGACTCTCAGTGGCTAGGCCCTTAAGTAAGCAACTTCCTGGCAAAAAGGATTTAATGTGAACCAAGAGGAAAAAAAATTATGAGCAAAGCCTCAGCATGTGATTTGGCAGGAGCCATCTCCTTCTTCAGATTTCTAAAACACTGTGCCACTTGGGTGATATGCCAGCTTCAGCCAAGCTTAGCTATAATGGTTCTTGTACCTAAAAATCTATAGACATTTGAGACCTCTAAACAGTTTCCCCATAGTCCATTCCTGTCTTGAGCTACTCTAAGATCACAGTCCAGCACTGTGCACCATTGTGTGCCAGGCGTAGTGCTGCCCAGAGGAGAGGTTTAAACATTTGTTGAATGTTGAATGATGAATAAGCTGAGGAAATTCCAAGTAAGATAAGATAATTCCAGGTAAGTTTCCACATGAAGCAATGAGAAGATGGTAAAAGCCCCACTGTATTTTCTCAACTCCTCTCCAACTGAACACACATTGGAAATATTATTACTCCCCGAAGGTGGCTCTTTATTTCATAATCTTCCATTTCCCTTATTTTGTAGAGAAACAGATTCTCTGGGCTCAGTGTTATCTCTTCGGAATCACAGTCCTCAATTCCATGATATAAAGCTCTTCAGGAGAAGGAAGATCTAAATACCTCAGAGGAAGTACTCCCAGCATATCAGATTGATCAATTATCTCAGAAAACCATCAAGTTTTTTAAAACTTCCTAAGATAAGTATTGCTGTTTTTTAAACAATTTCCCTATAATAGTAGGAGATGTTCGGTCCAAGACTAAGGAAAGGATAATCTGTCATGACTTCTTTCTTTGAGAATTGTATTTCCACGAGTCACAGCAAACCATGGTTTTAAATGGTCAAAAAGAGAAATAAAATAACCACTTCTTTTTGTTTGTCAAGAATCACTCAATTTTCAGTAACCCACACACACTTTAAACTGAGGAAAAATTTGAAATTTAATTGTTATGTTACTGAAAAGTTTAAGATTTGTCAGGTACATATATATATATATATATATATATATATATATACACACACACACATATATGTATATGTATATATATATATATGGCTGAAACTAGGTTCTCAAAATCTGCATCATTCTCCCCTTCTCTCATTTTCTTGATGGCTATATTCTCTGCCAAATCTCTCCAGTAGTAGGAATAATGGTTTATAAAATATAGCATAGAAAGGAGATCCTTTTCAACATCCATTTCAATCCTACAAAAGGACTCAGATAGGCTCTGCTTAGGTCAAATGCTCAAGTATATGCACCTCTCACTGATGGTAGCAGAATTGTATTCTCTTATGGGCTAATCTGGGTCACATACCTACCAACCTCTGTGGGGTATAGGGGCAATACAGGGAGGAGATTGACTGCCATTTCCACCAGTATCCTGAGAAGAGAGGAAAAGACAGTTCCCAAAGGGAAGAAATATGAGCACCAAAAAAGAAAATGGTGTCCACTACCTATGTCCACTCCCTGGTTCAATCAAATGTATCCCAACCCACTCCCAGTGATCCCAGTGAGCTCTGACTACATACCATGTGGTCTCAGTGACCCTATCTAGCTCTAGTCGTCTCTCCAATCACATTTGTCCTGTCACCAATCTTACCCAGGTAGGGAAAATAAGTGTAATTTCTAGTTGTGTTACTTCCATCACACAGCTTCACAACACCACACACACCTGCTGCATGTGCTCTCACCTCCCGGAGAGAGATTTACCGTATGTTTTCTTTTAAGCTTCTATTCCATGAAATCCTAGGAACCAGGCTGAAGGAAGTAATATGAGCAAGCCAGCTATACTGAGAAATACCTTTCTCCTTCACTACAGGCCTTGAACCAAATGTGTGGCCATAGACTTTTTTCCCCCTAGGTAGAGTTTCTTCCTCAGTCTCTCAAACCAATATGCTTCTGGCAGGTCAAACTTACGCTCTCCCTAAGTCAAGCTAGTTTTCAGCTTAGTATAATGCTTGTTTTAAGAATATTTTATTCTCAACTAGATTTCCTATTTAAGTACCATGAGACAGATTTATCTGTTAGTTGTCTTGAACAGCTTATTTTCCTACTATTGATCTCTTAGGTCAGGTGGGTGGTATTCTAATTGGTTCTCACAAACCAGAAAGTACTGATTTTCTCATCTCTTCTTTCTTTAGGAAGCAGTGTTGCCTCTGTTTGCCAATTTCTGTTCCAAGATAGAAAACATAAATTTGTAAAGGCTTATACATAGAACATTAATGTAATGATCTATATAACTATTAATTTACTAATTGCTATGAGTAAAACTTTTTAAATGAAGGTGAAATACTCTGCAGTGTCTTAAGTATTTTCGTAGTGGTGCCTGAACTTCTATTTGTACCAAAAATATCTTCCCTCTTCCCGTTCATGGGACATATTATCAATCGAAAGGAATAATTATATGCAAATAGATGTTGGCAGATATCCTGGGCAGCATTTCAACACATTCCTACACTCAATCACCCATAATGAGCAAATGAGCATGTAGACTCATGTTGTGGTCAGGTTCCCATTCTCTCACCTCACACACATTCTCCTTTTCTGACTTCTGACATGTGTTATCACTACCTTAATCTACACATCTTTCCTCCCAGTCGGCCCCATTTGGTTCCACTCATTCCCAACATTGATTTCCAACTGCCCATCACAATCACTCAGGAAACAACAGCTCAGAAACCTCTCACACATGCACATTCCCTCGCAATGAGTCAATCTTTCCAGACTGACATTAGCATTCTACACCACCTAAAGGAATGAAACAGGTTATTAAGAAAACTTGTTTATCTCTAGCAGTTGCCACACATTGTTTTT
Source organism: Solenodon paradoxus (assembly GCA_004363575.1). Classification (NCBI taxonomy): domain Eukaryota; kingdom Metazoa; phylum Chordata; class Mammalia; order Eulipotyphla; family Solenodontidae; genus Solenodon; species Solenodon paradoxus. Next base: position 332,583 of record RJWH01001564.1, on the reverse strand, counting down.
CTAGTGCTGAAAAGCACACATAAACAAAGCACCGAGGTCTAAAACAAACACTTGTCAGAGTAAACCGAAGATAAAAAGAGAAATGGAGGGCATTAATTCTGACAATACATCTGTTCTGCTGTTTAACTTTGCTGTAACAGAATATATAACAATATGGAGAACACCAATATTGTTAATTCTGTCATGTGCAATGCACATTTGATAATAGGGGTGAATGAAACAATTCTTCTGTCTCTGGATCAGTGTCTGGGAAAAACAGAATATGATCAATTCAGGCTGGACTATGCATGTGTGGCCACTCATTTTTGCCAACTCTTTGGCAAACCTAGAGCCCATGCCCAGTACTTTTCCTGTACTTCCTGCCTCCAAACCAGGAAAGAAAATATACATTCCTTACTCTTTGCCAGGCGAGTCAGCAAGTGAGTGTTTAAGATGTTAATAGAAAACAATTGATTATACTTGGATTTTAACTGGGACCTCCTAAAGCAAATAAGGCCCACCATTTACTCATACCTCCTAAATCCTTTGTAAGCACCTTTCTATTTAATTCTAACAAAATCTCATAAGGAGAATTTGTTGTCAGCCAACTTAACACTAGCATTTCTTTATTGCTGGAGGATATTCTTCAGGTTGAAACAGTTTGAAACTTGGATCTACAGGAAATTAGGAATATCATCATGTCCAGGTTACTGAACAGACTTCTGATACCTGGAGGCATCATTTTGAGGGATGAATAAGAGACTGTGGGGGGAAAGGTAGAAGTGAAAATATTTTAAACTAATGAAGTGATATTACATGTCATAAAGACAGAGAAATGCTTTCTTTTTAATGCTCTTTTTAATGCTCTTTCTCTTTAATGCCTAGGTTATTGGAAGTTTAATATTTTTACTTTTTCCGTATAAAATTTTCATTTTTTTCTAATTATCTTTTCTTTTGTTGTTTCTCCACTTGCTTTTGTCCTTAGAAAGATTTTTCCTCAGAAGAAATTAGTGAGTGACTCATATAAAATATAATTTTACAACTTCTTTTATATTTGTTTAACTTATTCCAAATTTATGCTATGTATGCAGTGAATGATAGCTCATGCAATAAAGTTATCAATGTCATTTGTTGAATAATCCATCCCTTCCCCATTGACTTATATCATATATTTACCCTTTATTAAACTCATGTTTATAGGGCCTACTTCTGAGCTATCTAGGCTTTCCTATTGATTTCTATTAATTATGTATTTTATCATTTTTCTTGGGATAACTTTATAATGTAACTTGATAACAAGTAGGTAAATTCTTCCCTCATCTCATGTCTCTTTCTCAAATTCTTACTCTTCACCCCAAATTACTCTTAGAATCATTTTACCACATTTCTTTCCTGCCACACACACCACTCTGGAATGTTGAAAGGAATTTCTTTAAAATCACAACTTGATTTGATAAGGCTTTATACCTTTACTATGATCTTTTTTTTTTTTTTTTTTTTTAACCACTAGGAACGTAAAATATCTCTCATCTTAATTAAGGTTCAGGCAAGGCAATAAGGAAAGCCTTCTAAAATTAGTTAATTTATTAGAAGACACTCTCTCATGCATTCACTGAGACCCCAGGGCAGCATTCCATGTGATGGTGGAAAATGAGAGCAGCACCAACACACAGTTGGAAACAATGGAGAAACACTCCTGTCTTGAACTTTTCATCGAAGGGCTAAAAGCCTCTCTCTCGAGTCCATAATTGCAATATGGCCTCATATATATTTTGGCACAAATTCCAACTACTTGTGGGTTTTTGAACAACCTTAAACCAGAATTAAATTTAAAGTAGTTCTGGATTAGTAACCCTTCCAGGTGCTATCAAAAGCAAATACAAACCCTGTGCAGAGAAAGTCACCTTCAATGGTCACCTCAAAAAAATACCTGCTTAATGTCTAAGGAAAATAAACAACTGGTAATAAGAAAAAAAAAATTTTTTTTAAACCAAACATAGGAAAAAAGGGCACCTTAGTGAATTAAGTAATAAAGGAGACCACTGAAATATAAATGCAATCATGTCCAATAAACAGCACAACCAGGATAACAAATAACAATATTAAATGGTATTTAATAAAATGAAATCAAAGTCTGAAAAAGATAGAATGGAACTATAAAAATGAAATACCAAAATTAAAAACTCCATTGTACCCATAGAATGACTGTTATCAAAACCCAAAACCAGAAAACAAGTGTTGATAAAACTGTGGTGATATTAGAGCCATGTTTATTGTTGATGAGAAATGTAAAATAGTGTAACTGCTATGAAAAAAGCCTGACAGTATAATGCTTCCTCGGTATCTGAAACAGAAGTACCGTACATAACCCACTGATTCTATTTTGGGATATAGATCCCAAAGTATGGAAAAACAAGCACTCAAATATTTGTACAATGTTCATAGACACATTCATAATAGCCATGAGTCTTGACAAATGAATGGATAAATAAAATGTTGTATATACACACAATGAACTATTATTTAGCCTTACAATAAATAAAATTTTGACATATGCCATGACATGAGTGAACCTTAAAGACATTATGCCAAGTGAAATAAGCTAGTCATAAACAAATACTGTATGATTCCACATATATAAGAAACCCAAATCAGTCAAATACACAAAGACAGGAAATACAATGATGGTTTCCAGGGCAAGGGGAAGCCAGCAAAATGGAAACTTGTTCAGCGGGTGTGGAGTTTTAGCTTGGAAAAATGTGAAATTTGTGGGGACGGATGGTGATGATGATTACTCAGCAATGTGAATGTAGTTAATTTCTCTGAACTGTCCACTTAAAAATGGGTAACGGGTGCATTTCATATATGTGTGTATCACAATTTTAAAATAAATATATAAAAATTATGATTTTTTAAATCTCAAGTGGGTCTTCTGAGAACAGTATATTAGATTATTCAGACTTTCATTTTGCTGACAATAAGACAGACAAAATAAAAATAATCTTCCATAGAATTAATACTGTTAAAATGGCCATAAACCTAAAGCATGATACAAATTTAGTACAATATCTATCAAAATACCAATGACATACTTCAAAGAAATAGAATTAAAAATTGAAATATTTATTTGGAACTACAAAAGGCTCTGAAGAACAAAAATAACCCTGAGAACAAAAGAACAATAATGGAAGTATTATGATCCTTGCGTTCAAACTATATTACAAAGCCCTATTAACTAAATCTACATGGTATTGGAGTAAAAATAGACATACAGATCAATGAAACAGAATGGAGAACCCAGAAAAAAACCCCACACATGTATGGACAACTACTTTATGACAAGAAACCAAGAGCATACAATGAAGCAAGGACAGTCTCTTCAATAAATGATGCTGGAAAAATTGGACAGTCAAATGCAAAAGGATGAAACTAGATTGCTATCATCTAAAATCACGCACAATTTCTATTTTGAAATTGATTCAAAATAGATAAAATACTCAGATGTAAGCTCTGAGATCATAAAATACATAGAAGAAAACATAGGTGATACACTTCTTGACACTGCCCTGAAAGATGTCTTTGGGACCTTGACTCCAATGTCAAGAGAAACAAAAACTAAAATAAAATGGGGCTACATCGACCTAAAAAGCTTCTTCACAGTGAGAGAAACTCATCAAATTGCAAAGACATCCTATTGAATGGGAGAAGATATTTGCACATAATACATCCAACAAAGGGTTAATATTCAAAATATATAAAGAAATCATAAACCTCAACAAATAATAAGACAATCAAATTTTAAAATGGGCAGAAGATTTGAGTAGACACTTCTCCAATGAAGACATACAGATGGCCAACAGACACATGAAAAGCTCTTCCAACTTGCTTGTCATAATCAAAACAACAATGAGATATCACCTTCCACCTATGAAAATGGCTGTTATCTAAGTTTGGAAACAATAAGTATTGTTGAGCATGTGAAGAAAAGGGAAACATATACCCTGCTGGTGCAAGTGTACATTAGTACAACCATTATGAAAAAAAGATTCCTCAAAAAAATTAGAAATAGAAATTCCAAATAATCCCATTAATCCATTTCAGGCTATTTACCAGAAAAATACAAAAATACTAATTTGTGGAGATACCTACACTCCCATGTTTATTGCAGCATGTTTACAGTAGCCAAGAACGAACCAAACTACCCATCGACAAATGAGTGGATAAAGAAGATGTGTTATATATACGCAATGGAATACTACTCAATTATTAAAAATTATGATATCCTGATAAACTTAGGGGAAATTATACTGAGTAAAATAAGTCAGAAAGAGAAAAATAGACATTGTGTGATTTCGTTCATATGTGGTATGTAGAGAAATCAAATAAACAAATGAACCAAGTCAAACAAAAACAGACTTTTAGTCTATAGAATCGAATTAGAGGTTACCAGAAGGCAAGAGGGAGGGGTGGGCAAATCAAGGTAAAAGGGATCAATTACTTAGTGAAGGGAAGAACTGGTGATCAACTGAATGCATTATGTACAGATGATTCATGATGATGCACACTTTAAACCTTTATGTTATATGTTACTTTAATAAAGGTTTAAAAATTATTTAATTTTTAAAGTATTTTCCTTAGCATGAGCAAGAGATAGCAAAAAGTTATTAGGTCATGATTTAGGGGAAGAGGGGAAGCCAAGGGTGATGAATCTGATTTCCTTTTGAATTTGAGAGAGCTTTTTGCTGAAGGCATTTTTCAATTTTAAAGGAAGATCACTGAGAGACTGATTTTTTTTGCCTCACAGAATCAGAGACTGATAAAACAAGGACTGAGGTCCACACGTTGCAAGGCTTAAGGGGTCTTTGTGACCCTCTCTTGCTTTGAGAGAAACATTGGGAGGACTGAATCCTAGAAGTAAGAGTAAATTACAGTTAGAATCCTTTTCAAGGACTATACCTCACCAATGAACCATTTCAATTCCTGAAACAACATTAAAATTATACAGATTGCTCTTGCTCCCAAGCACCTGACAAAAGCAAACCTAAAATTATTCTATAAGTTGATCTATAAAATAGTCCTCAGCACTCATAAAAAATTTTCTGGATGAGACAAGACAGCATTATAGAAACAACATAACAGCAGAAGCAACAGTCCACCAAATATCATCAAATATTGATGATAGAAAATAGTAACTTTAAAATAAACAAATTTGCTAAATTTATTAAGTCAAGAACAAGATGGTCTTTTTTACAGATATGTAGAAACTATGAAAACAAACCAGATGAAAAATTTAGGTCTGAAAAATACTATGTCTATATTTCAAAACTCAATGTATAGATTTGACAAAAAATTTAGACAGAGCTAAGGAGAGAATTAGGAATTGAAAGATAGGTTAGAAGAAACTGCCATGAATAATATATATGGAGTAGAAATTATGGAAAATTTAGAGGAAGGAGAGAAAAAGAATATGCAAGGGGATTATTTAATTGAAGTTCCAGAAGGAAGAAGATCTATAATGAGATCAAAGTAATTATGGAAGACAGAGCCAAGAAATTTTCAAAACTAAATGAAAGACCTCAGTCATAAATTGAAGACTCTATACTAAGAAGAATTAAAAAATTATGCCTACATGGAATATTAAAACTTTAAAAACAAAGGAAAACGTAACTATCTTAAAAATAGATATAGAGGAAAAAAAGCCATAGGAGTGATAATTTACTTCAGAAGAGCAATAAAGAGACCAACATGCTACTTTTCAGTAGACTGGAATGGCCAATGACAATGGAATAGCCTTAAACTGCTAAAAGAAAATAACTGTTACTTTAGAATTTTGTGAGATCCCAGTGAAAACATCCTTCAAGAATAAAGATAAAATTAAAAATAACCATGCAAATAGAAATACCATAGAAAGAGCTGTGCTAAAGGAATTGCTAAAATACATACTCTGAGTAGAAGAAAAATTATCCCAAATGGAAAGTAAAGAGATGCAGAAAGAAATAAAGAAAAATGGGAAAGTATGTCTTCATGTAAATCTAATTGAATATTGATTGTCTATAAATACTATTGAAATATAGCAATAGCATAGAATGATGAAGGACAAATGAAATTGAAATATTTTAAAATCCCTTTAGAAGAGAGTGAAAAGACAAATTAATCATCAATAAGAAGGCATATTTATATCCAAATATAATTTAATAAATATAAAAGATTAAATTATTGAAATAAAAGACAAGATTGCAAATTTTATTAAAATATAAACAAACCTGTGTACTGCTAGTATAATCGAGACATAGATGACATAATACTTAAAGTAAAAGGATGGAAAAAGATATATCATGTAAACATTCTACTTTAGTGCTATCTACATTATACCATAATAGACTTTAAGGCAAAAGGAATTATTATGGATATGTAGGGAAATTCACAATAAGTGGCTTAAATCACCAAGGAGATAAAATCATTTCAAATCTGTATGTACCTAGAAACACAACTTTAAAATATGTAAAATAAAAATGGACAGATCATAAGAGCAAAAGTTCACAACTCTCGTGGGATACTTTGCACATCTCCCCTGGGTGTAAATGTAGAACAAAGAAACAAAAATCCAGTTAGGATATGGAAAATCTCAATGACACAATTAACCAATCTAATCTACTTGTCAAATACAGAAAATTAATACTTAATAAAAGCAGACTATCATTACTTTCATAAATTCATGCATTTCATCAAAACATTTATCAAAATTGCCTCCAGCAGAATCCTAAAGCATTTATCTTCACACATTTCAAACAACAAAGTCATATGATTTTTCCCTCTATTTCACCTAATTATAATTAGAAGTAAGTAACAAAACAGTGACTGGAATATTTTTAGATATTCTGAAATAAAAATATATATTTCTATATAACCTATCAGTCATAACACATCATAATGGCAATTTTAAAATAACTTAAAGTTATGGAAATATTAAATGTCAACAATTGTAGAAAGCTATTTAAAATGCACTCAAAGTGGTGCACCCTGTGCAGTAATGGTTGTGTCTTCTGTCTCTGGTCAAGTGCAGTCCACATGCATCCTAAGAACCCTGGTTAGCATCCCAGGATGGGATGCTCCATCCCAGGATGGGAAAAACTCCAATGTACAACTAAAATAAAAATAAATAAAAGTGCTTCTTCCTTCTCTTTCTGCCTGCCCTCCTACCTGCCTTCATTCCTGCCTGTACCTTTCCTTTAAAATAAGTGTACTTAAAGATACTTAAATATACTTAAAGAAATTTGTAAGTTTACATGCATATATTAGAAAAGGAGAAATACAAGAACTCAGTTATTAGGTTACATGAAGAAAGAAGAAATAAAACCAGTAAATTAAACCCTAGAAAGAAGGGAGAAATAATATGAATTATCATAGGACTTAATAATATAGAAAACAAAAATAATACAGGGAGGAATAACAAAAATCAAAGGTTGATTAATTGAAAATATTAATCAAATCCATGAAGATATAAACAATTTTATATTAATGTTTTGAAAATGTAAGGGGAAAGTTCAATTTGTTAAATAAAAACAACTTACCAACACTGAGAAAAGGATAAAAAATCTGAGATGTGCCCTCATGGCCCAGCGATCTAGTACACCCTTGGGGCAGTCCCACATATATCCCAAGGTCCCTGGTTCAAGACTTGGGGCCAGGGAAAACAACCAATGTGAACAACTAAATAAAAATAAATAAAGTGCTTCTTCCTCCTCTCTTTTCCTGCCTTTCTGCTCACCTTCATTTCTGTCTTCACCTTTCCTTTGCTTAAAAAAAAAATTAAAAATCTGAATGTCATATAAATGCTAAAGAATTTGATCGATAGCTAAAAACTTAGGTAGTTTTGCCAATATATATTTTCTGGACATTTAGAGAAGTGATAATGTTAATTTATCATTAACACTTACAGAGAAAATACTAGGAATACTCTACAACTATTGGGTTCAACTTCAATAAAATGACTGTATAGATCAAATATGTTTGAATATCTTGGTATGAGTCAATTTAATGATTCAACATAAAATTGATACCAAATCCTGATGAAAATATTATAAGAAAGGATATGATATAATCAAATTAGCTTTTATTACATAAAATTAAAAGGTTTCACAATCTATGCAATTTAATACATTAATAAAATAAATAAGAAATAAAAAGAATGGGATACAATTTATCCAGTAATTTTTAAAAAAACAGTTGATAAATCCAGCACTTATTCATGATAAATGAAAAAAAATCTAGGAATAAACTAGGAATAGAAGAAACTGATATAGTATATCTATAAAAATCTATAGCAAACAACATAGTTATTGATCAAGTGTTAAAATAATTTCTTCTGAGATCAGGAATCAGACAAGGATACTCACCATCACCACTTCTATTAAACATTGTACTAGATACTCTAGCTAGTAAAATAAGGCTAGAAAAAAGACAAAAGTTATATATATTAGAAGGTAATAAATAAGATTGCCATTATTCACAAATGACATACTTGTATCCATGGTAAAAATTTAATTATCTAAAAATAATGACTAGAATTAGCAAATGCAGCAACTTTGCTAGGTAGAGCATCCATAGATAAAAGTCAGTTGCGTTTCTGTATATTGGGCTAAAGAGATTTTTTTAATGAGACTTTAAAAGTAAACTACTTCGGATATAAAAAAATAACAGACTAATTCTAATGAAATGTATATATGAAACTGTACATTATTAGGAAGCATTATAAATATAATAAAGAAGAATCAAAAGAAAAAGATCCAAATAAATACCGGGGTATACTATGAAAGGTTCAGTACTATATGTTGGGAGAACATTGTCCATGGGTCTAATATTTCAACACACACTGGACTCACTGAATTACTTTCTCAGATGTTTGTATAGTGGAGGATGTATTTGCTTCTTTTCTATTGTGGAATATTTGGAGACCCTAAACTCAGAGTCCCTTTTCCGTAACACAGCCCATAGGTGTCTAACACATAGGTTATGTGTCGCCTGGCCTTTTACGCATAGACCTGTGGCTTATGTGCATGCTATTATTCTGTCCTGTGAATAATAAAGTCTTTTGTTTCTGAAGCAAGGCTTTTGTGTTTTTAAGCTGCATCTATAAACTGTGATAGATTAAATTGTTAGCTTTCAAGCAAGACAAAAATCTCAGATCCTTCATAGTTCTTGACATTCCAAAGACATCAGTTCTCCCCAAAATGATCGAAAAAAATTAAGAATCTGATAAAAAAAAAAAAGTAAGAGGACTTTGTGTAACATGAAAAGCTAATTCTATAATAATAATCAAGATTTACTTTAAAAAGACTTGCAAAGGCACATACTCTGTGAGATATCAAGACTCTAAAAGTGATGCAATCAAGACAGTGCGGTATTGGTATATAGACAAAACAGAACAGAACAATGAAAAGGAACAGGACGTTCACTCAGCGTCCCAGGTATATATGGGTACTTGGTAAAAACAAAAACGACATTCCAGTGGAGTAGGTGAGGATGACCTCTTTCATAAATGGTGCTGGGACAATAGAGTATCCAGAGTAAAAATGGAGGATGAACCCTACCTTATAAAAAATCAATTCCATATAGATTGTAGATCTAATTATAAAAATAAAAATAATAAAATTGCTAGAAAATAATGTAAGTAAATATATTTATGATCTCAGGTAGTGAAAAAAACTTCTTAGACAGGATGGAAAAGCTCATACCACAAAAGGATTTGATTTATTTTTAACAACGTTATGAGATATAATTCACATATAAATTCAAATTTGAAGTATCAAGTCAATGGTTTTTAGTTTATTCACAGGGTTGTATAACCATTACCATTTCATTCCCCAAAGAAACACCTGCCCATTATCAATCACTCTCCCTTCTCTCCCAACAGCCCCTGTCAATCACTAGACAACTATCTTTACAGTTACCTGTTCTGCACATTTCGCATACACAGAATCATACAGTTTGTGTTTTTGTGCCTCATTTCTATCAATTAGTATATTTTCAAGTTTCATCTATATAACAGCATACATCAGTACTTTATGCACTTTTATTGCTGAATAACATCCTATTGTGTAGGAATACAGGCTTCCCCTGATACCCAAAAGTTCAGCATTCCTGTGAAACCTTTTTTAAGGTACAATGTTATGAAGTGAAAAAGCGATTTCCGTTAGTTTATATGGAAAATTATTTGAACATTTCCTGAGCTCCCAAAACAACCCATTAAATTATACCAAAAAACATGTAAAACCTAAAAGAGCAAAAACATACAGTAAAAGCAGGGATGAAATGATAAATACACAGTTTGGATAATAAAGCAGTTCCTGGGAAGGAGCTTGGCCTTGCCGCTATCCTGCTTGGAGTGTGCGCTGTCTCCACGACTTACTGCAAAATACCAATTTTCACCTTTTGTTGTAAAAGTGAAGATTCCCATTAGATTTCTCTTGATTAGGGAAAACAGATACTCATCTAGGTCTTTAACAAAAGTGAAGTGACATGAAGCAAACTTTCTAAAAGCGGGGTTTACCGGTTCTACCCTTTATATATTCACTCAAAACTGGGAGGACATGTGGATTGTTTCTATGACTATTACATGTAATACTGCTTCAGAGAAATGCAAATAAAACTACAATTAGATACCACCTCACATCAGTAAGAATGGCCTATATCAAAAAATTCTGGAAATAGCAGGTGTTGAAGGGGTTGTAGAGATAAAGGAACCCTCCTACACTTGTGGGGAATGTAAATTGGTGCACCCTCTGTGGAAAACAGTATAGAGATTCCTTAAACAAATGAAGATGCATCTACAATTTCATCTAGCAATCCCACTCTTGGGCATATACCCGGAGGATACAAAGTGCCTAATCAGAAAAAAATAACTGCATCCGCGTGTTCATAGCATCACAGTTCACAATAACTAAGATATGAAGCAACCTAAATGCCCAATAATGGACGATTGCATAAAGAAGCTGTGGTCTATAGGCTCGATTGAATTCTGTGCAGCTACTGAAAAAAAGAAAGAAAGAAATTGTGCCCTCTGCAACGACCTGAATGGAATTGGAAGAGATCACATTAAGTAAAAAAGGTCAGAAAGGAAAAGAGAAATACAGTGTGGGTTCACTCATATGTGTAATATAATGAAATGAAACCAATAGATAAGCCCCAGAAAAAACTCACCGTACACAAGATGATGGCGGGGGTGGACTGGAAGGAGGAGAAAATGAAAGAGGGAAAAAAGGTGGGGGTAAAGGACACTGGAACTCTGATGGAAGTTGTGGTATGAAATATACATTGAAATACAATGTGAATTTTCAAAAATGAATAGAGCATTGTGAACAAAAGATTTAATAGCTATCAATAATTAAAAAATAAATAATGCTGCCATGAACTTTTGTGTACAAACTTATGTATGCATATATTTTCAGTTCTCCTGGTATGTAACAAGATGTAAAATTTCTGGATCTAATGGTGGCTCTAGGTTTATAATATCTTGGAGAATAGCTAGACTATTTTTTGAGGCAATTGTACCATTTGACATTGCCACATCATTGTATGAGGATCCCAATTTCGCCATATTCATCATTTATGTTTACTTGATCATAGCCCTTCTGCTGCATATGAAATCATATCTCATTATAGTTTTGATTTGCATTTCCTGATAATTAATGATGTTGAATCCTGTTTGTGTGTTTATTGGCCACTTACATGTCATCCTTGAAAACATATTAGATCCTTTACTCATTTTTAAATTGGATAATTCATGTTTTGTTATCAAGTTTAAATGTTCTTTATATATTCTGCTTATATGGCCTTTATCAGATATCTGATTTATATATATTCTTTCCCATTCTGTTACTTCTCTTTATATTTTTTTCACAGTGTTTTTATTGATGAAGTCTAATTTATTTGCTTTTCATTTTATTGCTTATATTTTGAAGTCATATTTAAGAAGGCTTTGCCTACTTCAAGATGATGAAAATTAATGATATGTTTTTCCAATATTTTTATAGTTTTATCTCTTACATTTATGTGTATGATTCATTTTGGATTAATTTTTGTTTATGTGTCCAACTCCATTTCTTTGAATTAGCTATCCAGTTTTCCTAGAAATATATAAATTATCTTGGCACCCCAGTCAAAAATAGATTGACTATAAATGTAAGAATTTATTTCTCTGATTTTAATTTTACTGTATTTCTCTGTGTTTCATCCTATGGTAGCATCACACTGTCTTGATTGTAGTTTTGTTGCAAGTTTTGAACTTTGTTTTTCTTCTCCAAGATTGTTTTAGCTACAATGATTCTTGGCACTTTCATATACATTTTAGACTCACCTTGTTAATTTCTGCCAAAATATGCAACTGAAATTTTGATTGAGAGTTCATGGAATCTATAGATCAATTTAGGGTTCATTGTCATCTTAATAATATTAAGCCTTCCAATTTGTGAAAATGGATGTCTTTCCATGTATTTTTCAATGTCTTCTTTAATTTTTGAAATTATGTTTTTATTGCTCCACATATAAATGTAGCACTTATTTTGATAAATATATTCCTAAGTATTTTTGATACTATTATAACTGCAAATGTTTAATTTCACTTTTGGATTTTTTATTGATAGTGTATAAAGACTCAGTTGATCTTTATATGATCTTGTATCATGGAACTCTTCTGAATTTGTTTATTAGTTCTAATTGTCTCTATGTTTGTTTGTATATGTGTGTGTTTAATATTTTCTACATACATGATCATATCATCTCCAAATATGAAGATTACCCTTGTCCTTTCCAATCTGGGTGACTTTTTCTTGCCTTCTGCTCTGGGTAGAAACTCCAGTACAATATTGAAGAGATGTTGTTTGTATAGATGTCCTTTATCAGGTTCAGGAAATTCACTTCTTTTCTGAGATTGTCGATTGGTTTTTGATGAAAATGTGTTGAATTTTTCAAATGCTTTTTTCTGCCTCTATACAGTAATGTGTTTTCTGTTCTTGATTCTACTAATATGGGGTATTGTATTAACTAATTTTCATATATTAAACCGTTCTTGCTTTCCTGGAGTAAGTCTCACTTGGTCAAAATCTTATTTGTCTGTTAATTTAATTCGTTGATATTTTGCTGCAAATTTTTGCATCTGTATTTATCAAAAAGGCTGGATATATTTTATTTTCTTGTGATGTCTTTGTCTGACTTTGCTATCAGGATAATACTATCCTCATAGAATGAGTTGGGAAGGGTTCCTTCCTCTTTCATAATTTGAAAAAGGTTTTGAAGGATTGATGTTCATTCTTCTTTAAATGTTTTGTAGAATTTACTCATGTAAGTATCACATAAGGTTCTGGGCTTTTCCTTGTTGATAGTCTCTGGTTACTGATTCAATCTCTTGTTATAGGTCTATTCAGATTTTCTATTTCTTTCTACTCAACTTTGGGAGTTTGTACGTTTCTAAGAATTATTTAACTTAATTAGCACTAGTGGTTTGTAGTATACTCTTATTTTTTATTATAATGTCTTTGCTTTCACTTCTGATTTTTTAAGAATTTGAATATTTTCTTTTTGCTTGTTCAGTTTAGCTCAAATTGTAGTTCTTTTCCAAGAACCAACTTTTGGTTTCGACTTTGTTTTTCATCTTTCCTTCTGAATTTGATTATTGATTGTGGTTATGTAAGAGAATGCTCTTGTCGTTCAGAAGATATTTAGGAGATATGATCAGGTATACTGAAGTGGAAGATCATGATGTCTTCAACTTATTTTCAAATGGTTCAACCAAAAATTAATAGCAGTAGTAGTGTGTGCACATGTTGTGTGTATTATGTATATTGAAATAGACACTGAGAGTGTGGCACTAAAGAACAATAATTTCATGAGTCAGAACTCAATGAATAGTAAATGTTATCAGAAGTGCGACTTTAGTGTAGAATGTAAACTTCATTTAGAGGTAGCAAATAATATATCACGGTAATGCCTGTGACATACTGGTGACTATGTGTAGTACTATCTTGGTAAGACTTTCAGTATACATAATATGCTTATAATAATTAATGCTTTAGTTATAGGTACTTTGATTAACATGTATGTCACATAATAACGTATCCCTTCTCCTATATTTTCTAATGGTGATTTAGAGATAGTTTTCTTTTTTAATGAAAAAACTTTTATTGAGATATAATTGACATAAACATTGTATTAGTTTTAGGTGTACAATATAATGATTGATACATGTATTTAACATTCACTTAACATCTAGCACAACATATACCTCTACTTTTTTCTCATGTGACAAAAATTTTTAAGATCTACTCTCTTAGCAACTTGCAAATATACAGTACAGTATTATTAACTATGGTCACCATACTGTATATTTCATTCCCAGGATTTATTTACTTCATAACCGGAAATTTGTACATTTTCATTACCTTCACCCCTTTGCCCACACTCCACCTCTGATAACCATCATTTTTTCCTCTATTTCTGTGGGCTCATTTTCCCCCCAAATGTGTGAAATCACACATATATGTCTTTCTCTGACTCATTTCACTTAGCATAATGATCTCAGGGTCCACTTCACCCATGCTGCTGCAAATTACAGGAGTTATTTTCTTTTTATGGCTAACATTATATGTGTACATATGTATGTATGAATATAACATTTTCTTTATCCATTCATCTGTTGATGGACACTCGGACTATATCCATATCTTGACTATTGTAAATAATGCTACAGTGAACACTGGAGCACAGGTATCTTTTTGAGATAGTGGGGTTTTTTTGGATAGATGCCCAGAAGTGGAATTGTTGGATCTTATGGATCCTCTATTTTCAACTTTTTGAGGAAGAGTTATACTGTTTTCCATAATGTCTATAACAATTTGCATTCCCACCAACAGCACAAAAGTGTTCTTTTTCCTCCACATTCTTACTAACACTTATTAATTCTTGTCTTTCTGATAATAGTCTAACAGGTGTAAAGCGATAGATATCTCACCATAGCTTTGATTTTTATTTCCCTAATGATTAATAATATTGATCACCTTTTCATGTACCCATTTGCCATCTATATGCAGATCTCTGTCCATGTTTTAAGTGGATTGTTTGGGTTTGGGTGGTGTTTTTTTCTATTGAGTTGTATGATATCTTTATGTATATTTGATATTAACCCCTTATATGTATGATTGGCAAATATTTTCTCACTTTCTGTAGATTTTCTTTCTGTTTTGTTGATGGATGCCTTTACTTTCCAGACTTTTAAAATTTGATATAGCCCAACTTGTTTAGTTTTTACATCACTTCCTTTGCTTTTTGTGTCAAATCAAAAAAATTTATTAAAAAGACCAATGTCTGGGAGCTAACCTACCATGCTTTATTCTAAAGTTTTATAGTTTCAGGTCTTACATTCAAGGCTTTTTAATTCATTTTAATTAAATTTTTTGTGTAGTGTAAGATACTGTTCCAGTTTCATTCTTTTGTATGTAACTGTCCAGTTTTTCCAGTAATATTTGTTTAAGAGACTATTTGCTCATTGTATATTCTTGACTCCTTTGTCTTAAATTACTTGACTATACATGTATGGGTCTAGCTTGGGGCTTTCTATTCCATTCCATTGATGTATGTATTAGTTTTATGTCAAAAACCATGCTGTTTGGATTCCTGTGTTTTTAAAGTACATTTTGGAAACGAAGCATGATGTCTCTAGCTTCATTCTTTCTCAAAATTACTTAGGCTATTCATGGTCTTTTGTGGTTCCATAAAAACTTTAGTATTGCTAATTCTACTTCTGTGAAAAGTTACATTGAAATTTTGATCAATTGAATCTACAGATTTTGGTGGAAGAATGTGGGCATTTGAACAATATTAATTCTTTCAATCCATGAGCATAGAATAGCTTTCCATTTAGTTCCATCTTCTTCAATTGCTTTCATTGATATCATAGTATTTAGCATAGACATTTAACTTCCTTGGTTAAATTCCTTTCTAAATATTTTATTATATTTGATGCAATTGTAATTAGGATTATTTTAAAAATTTCTCTTTCTGATAGTTTATTTTTAGTGCCTAGAAATACAACTGTTTTTGAATGTTGATTTTTGTATTTTGCAAATTTATTGAATATGTTTATTCAAATAATCATTTGGTGGAGTCTCTAGGATTTTCTATTTGTAATATCATGTCATCTGTAAATAGAAGAGTTTCATGTCTTCCTTTATGAATTAGATGTTTTTTTCTTTTTTTGTCTAATTTCAAGGTCTTCCAGTACTATGTTCAATAAAAGTGGTGAGAGTGGGCATCTTTGTCTTGCTCCTGATTTGAAATGGAAAGTTTTCAGTTTTTCACCATTAGGCATGATATTAGTTGTGGACTTGACATATATGGTCATAACCATGTTGTAGTATGCTGTCCCTATGCTTTGTTAAGAGTTTTGATCATGAATTGATGTTGAATTATCCCAAATGCCTTTTCAGTATCTATTGAAATGACCATATGATTTTTTCTTTCAGTTAGATGTTGTTGCATGTCACATTGATTCTTCAGAGATGTTGAAACTTCCTTACATACTTTGAATAAATCTCACCTGATTTTGACATGATTATTTTAATGTATTGTTTGAATTCAGTTTTCTATTGTCTTCATAATCCACATTTTATTTCTCTCCACTGTAGTATTTATTATTTCATTTATTTGCTCTTCTTTTGTTTTTTGTACAGAGCATATAATTGGACCATTTTATTTAAAACCATTCTTCTAATTTTCACTTTTAGGGAATGTTTAGTCCATATACACTTAATAATTAGTCATTATTACGTGTCATTTAAAGCTTTCTTGTCACTACGTTACACCTTTTTTCCCCTCTAATTCTCCATTACTGATTTCTTTCATGCTAAATAGAAATTTCCTGGTATACCATTTAAATAATCTTATTTCTTTACTATATATTTTTGAGTTATTGTCTTAGTGACTGCTTTGGTCATTATGATAAAATCTTATAACAATCTAGTTTGGATTAACATCAACTTAATTTAAATACTCTACAAAAGCATTGCTACATGATATTCCATTCTCTCCCTCTTCTTTTCACTTTTGTTATCCTGTTAATTACATCTTTATATATTACAGCTCAACAACTTAGGTTTATAGTAATTACTTTATGCAATTGCCTTTAATTCAAATAGGAGGGAAATAAGGCCTCCAATAAGAACACATTCATACTATCTTTATACTACTTATGTAGAGACTTTCTCTGGTGTTTTCATTTGAATTTCAATTATTGTCTGATCATTTTAGTCTGAAGAATTCCCATGATTATTTCTTGTAGGTCAGGTCTGACAGTGATGAATTCTCTCATATTTTGTTAATCCCCTTCCTTTTCAAAGAGCAGATTTTCTCGATAAAATAATTCTTAGTTGACAGTGTTTTTCTTTCATGACTTAAAATATGTCACTTCATTGCCTGCTGGTCTCCAAGGATTTTGATGAGAAGTTAATCATGAATTTAATGGCTATCCCTTGTACACTATGAATTGGCTTCTCTCTTGCTGATTTCAAGATTCTCTTTTTCTTTTATTAATAACTGATTATGATGTATTTATACATGGAGTCTCTTTGAAAATATCCTATTTGGGAGCATGTCCTTGTGGTTCAAGTTGCTGAGATACTGATATGCTGACCATGTAAAAGTCCAGGGCCCCAGGTTCATGACCCAGAGCCAGGGTGAAAAACCAACATATAAACAACTTAATAAATAAATATGCTTCATTCTTTTCCTTCCTCCATTCATTCTTTCTTCCTTCCTTAAATGCTTCTTCCTTCTCTCCCTTTAAAAAAATATTTGTTGAAATAAAAGAAAATTTCCTAATTGGATTTCATGGGGTTTTTTTTGTACAAATTATTTTGTTTATCACATTCACGTGTTTTCAGCATTTCTTCTTCAAATATTATTTCCATATTTCTTTTCACTCTTAGATTCTCCTTTTGTATATATTGGTACATTGGATAGTGTCACACAAGTTTCTGAGGTCCCGTTCATTAGTCTTCCTTCTATAATTTTCTTTTCCTCAGACAATACTTTCAGTTAGTTTATCATCAAATGTGTTGATTGTTTCTGCTGCCTGTTGAAATCATCCATGGAGCCCCTCTAGTGCTGGGCCCATTATAATTTGTATACTTCTCAACTCTATGATTTCCATTAGAATAATTTCTATCTCTTAACTGATCTATCTTGGGAAACATTCTCATATTTGTCTTTAATTCTTTCAACATGATATCCTGTGTGATTGATGACTTAATGTCTTTGTCTAGTGAGTCTAACCTCTGATGTTTCTCAGGGACACTTTCATTTGAGTGATTTTCTCCTCTGTACACAACATTCTTTCCTGCTTTTTTCTGTGTATCTTGGAATTTTTTTATTGAAAACTGGACATACTAGGTGATACAGTGTGACACGCAAGAGATAAGATTCTTTCCTTCCTAGGATTTTGTTGTTGCTGTTCTATTGCTAAGTGACACTTATGAACTAATTCTGTAAAGTCTAAAGCTAAAAGCTCTGCAAGTTAGCTCATTGGTCAGCTATTGAGTACACAGAGATTTCCTTATATACCTTAACCATTAAATGTCTCATCCTTTCCCTAGGACCTCTGTGTGTGTATTAAGGCATACCTGCAAAGCTCCTGAAAGTAGTTTACAAATATTCCTTAGTTTTCATTTCCTGCTCGCATAGACCCACAAGGTCAACAACAAGAAAGCTTAGAACATTCTCAGTTCTTTCTTGGGCACACATCAGATTGAGGATGAACACAGACCCATGCATGTTTATGGTCTTCTAGATTTCCAGGAATATATTAAATCGTTTGAAAGATTCCTCTGAATATCGCTTTTCTATTTTTCTTTTTGAGCTCTTTGGACAGCCATCTGTTAGCCCCAAATGGTAATACTTCCTCAGGCAGTTGTAATATCAAATGATTATTATCATTATTATCATCATTACTACCACCACCACCACTACTGCTACTACTGGGAAAATACCCTGTTGGTAGGGCTGTTCTCATTGAGAAAGCACTAAATCATATAGATCAAATAACGAGAAGTCCAGAGAATGGAACTTCATGACAGATGTCAGGCAGGTCAAATAGTGACAATTTGGGGAAAATGCCCTTTTGTGATCTTCTTGTTCATTCTACTCCTTTCAGTGGGTGTTACATGACTGTTTTTCAGATCTATTATTTTTGGCTTTCAGTGCTACTGAAGAACTAAAGAGAAGTGTATGAGATTAGGCCAAGTCAAAATATTACAAGTTTCACTGAGATGCAGCTGTTTCTCTTGAATAATTATTCCTTGAATAACCTTATAAGATTATTGAAAAATTCTGGAAAAAGTTGATTTTGACAGTGTTTGCTAGTGTTCTCATTGCTTTTTTTCCAAGAGAGTATTTTCAGAGACACTTTATCATTCTAGAAGCTGAACTCCTGGTAAGGGAGAACGTCATCTCTGCACAGCTTTAGCAGTGCTTCCTGATTGATGAACATTACTAGACTAAAAGTAAGAATATCTGTATATCAAAACACTGTTGAGAATTAAAATGGAAGCCAAAAAATATAATATGTAATTAAATGCATATGGCTCACAAAGAATGACCACAAATCATTTATATTAAAGAACAGGTTTTTTTCAGCTGTCACTAAAAAAGTCCACAACTAGAAATCATTAACAAATTATAGCACATAAAAGACAAAAAGTCAGATTACTGACAAATAAATGGCAAGGAGAATAAAATCACTTTTTTTTCTCTTGCCTGTGATAATCAGTAAATTGTTTTCAATGTCCTGTGAGACAATAAAGATCCACAGTCCCCTACCCATTGAAATTATCTTTAAAAGCAAAGATTAAACAAAAACATTTTCTGACTTAAAAACTAGGAGTGTTTTCTCTAAAAGATATTTACTAAAGGAAATTTTTAAACAAATGTGGAAAAATACTACTCCAGATAGAATTTCTGAGAGACAAGCAGAAATTGTGAGCAAATATATTAGTAAATATAAATAAATATAGATGTTATAAAAATAATAAAACAATGTCTTGGAGTAATTGACTAGAACTAAAATACTTAACATTAACCAGATAGGTGGTTAGATTTGAATGATATTTAGTGTAAAGAGAACAGATATTAGTGATAGATTAACTTAACTAACTCTGGTACTTATTCAAAAACAAGTTAATTAAATCTCTGTTGTGTATATATTTATCTCATTTTGGTGTTAGTAATACTATCTACATCAGTGGGTTATTGTGATGCTCAAATCAATAAATGTAAACCACTTAGAACTGTGCTTGATACCTAACTAGTCCTTTTAATAGCTACGATTCTCAATACAACATTCCAAGGTCCTCGTGTTGCCAGATCAAATATACAATCGTTGTGAGAGACTTTAACAAACCTCTTAGTAATAATTTGAAAAATAAAAATACTATTAACAATCCTGTTTTGATGGACTCATAAAAAAAATCTTTGGACCCAGGTAACTACATAAACTTTTCAAAAATCTATTTAGTATTCTACAATATAATTCCATGAAGTAGAAATCAAACAAGATATGTTGGACACTGTTAATTGCCTTCTAGTGTTCAACTTGTCTTTCTTATGCACAGATACTTGTTTCCCACAGAGCAGCAATGTGTTAGGTTATAGCCATTACTCTCTCAGACACCTTTATGGTTATGTATGGCCATATGGCCTTGTTCAGATTACTGAGATTTAAGTGAAAGTCATTGACTGAACTTCTGGGAAAGCTATCTAAAACCTTACACTTTTAAAGCTAATATGGCTTGGACCAATGTTTTCCCATCCTTTGGGAAAAGGATGTGCTTGTGTGTGTGTGTATTGACACATGCCTTCAAAGTTCTTATAAACAGTTGACAACTCTGCCTAACTCTGGCTTCTTACTTGTGCAAAACCTAAAGGTCAGCCAGAGGTTAGAACATGGGACTTTCTTGGCGTTGCCTGAGCATGTGCAGAGCCCTGGGTATGCATGTGACTTTCTAGACTCCCAGGAATAGGTAAAAGTTTTCAATGTCCCCTATGGACTTTATTCTAAATAATTGTTTTGTTTAAGGAGTTCTCATTTAAAATTGCTGGGATTTAAAAAATGGACTTTGACAAGTTATTTTTTTGAGTTGTCCAAGAAGAACAATAAAGTACAATTTTCTGTATCAAGCATCAAAACAGACTGTAAAACTATAGTCATTATAACAGGGTGTAGAATTATATTTATTGCAGAAATATGTATCAGGCTGAGGAAAAAAAGAGGTCCAGAAATAGACACACATTTTGTAACTTATATAGGTTACATTTAATAGGGAATAGATGAATCATTCCCTAAATAGGTTGGAATGATTGGCAGTTCATTTAAGAGAAAAATAGATCCTTATATTAATCCTTACACAGAATAAAATTCAAATAGATAAATATATTTAAAGATATATATATACATACAAAGATATACATATAAGAAAATTATAAATGCACTTTACTTAATATCTTACTGTGGGGAAGAAATTTTTTTCTGAACAAAAGAAAAAGAAGACAAAAGCATATCGTGACAAATGTGACCACCAAAAAGTTAAACATTTCCTCATAGTGAAGTTCTTACAAATAAAATCACAACAGGCTAATTGAAAAGTCATATGAATGTGACAGAAAAAGGAAGCTCAAATTAAATAATAGCACCCTATTTTTCACCTATTAGATAGGCAAAAGTGAAAAAGCTTTTAACATGTTAATGTTAGTGTGCATGTGAAGACAGAGTCAGTTTCCTTCATTTTAGTAAGAGTTCAAATTGGCAGAGCTGTTTGGGGAGGCGATTTGGCAGGATCTAACAAAATGTGAAATGTATGTCATCGGAATACAGAATTTTCAGTTCTGGAAATGTGTGCTACAGAACAGTTAAAAATATGCACAAAGATGTGTATTCATGAAGCTGCTCATTATAGTAGTTTGTGATAGTCAAGAACTAGGAGACTGAAAAACCACCAGTAGTGTGAGTGTGTGTGTGTGCACGTGTGTGTGTGCATGTATGTGTGTGTGAAGAGAGGGAGAGGGAGGGAAGGAGTGACAAAAAAAAGACTGCAATAAAGATTCAAACTGCTTTGCAATTATTTTTGATAATGAACTTCTCTTTCTCTCTCTCTCTTCCTCCCTCCCTCCCTCCCTGTCTCCCCCTGTAGCAATGAAAGCTTTCATGGGTAGATATCATGGAAGATATTGGAATATCATGGAAGAAGGACTTTTTATAACATATATTTCTATATTTTCTGCATTTTTCAAGTGATTTTAAAAACAACAAAAAATGCTACAAGACTGAATAATATCATCCCATTAGGGTAAAAGAACTCTACAGCAATAGGCATTTGTTTACATATTATAAATGATTTTAAAAAAAAAACAAATCCCAAACAACCACACTCACCTGTTAACCTTGGCGGCCACTTGGGAGTGATGGGAGGCATGGGAAATGAAATGGAAGCCCTTTTATGTACTAGAATCACTCACATTTTGAAAATTTGCATTACACGATTTCAGTTTTCCAAAGACCTACATTGGTACCTGGTTTCACTAACTGAAAGAATTCAAAGAGGGCTTTCACTTTTATGATGAAAGTAAAAAAAAAAAAAAGCAAATTGGCATCCCATTGGTTTTGCAGCAGCTGTCAGAGAGGCAGCAAGAATTCCCAGAACTCTTTTGTACAGACTTTATTTTTATAGCATTCCTGACATTACTATCTGTAAGGATTATTTTAGGTCATATGTGTTATTTGGTATGATTTGAGAAGTGTACTTTTTAGGTATGGGAGGATTAAAAAAAAACTCAAACTTAAACTAGTGGCAATTCATTCATTTTATGCCAATTTGGCTTAGAAAGAATTCATAGGAAAGTTCTATTTTTAGTTAACAGGGTAAGCCTATATGTCCATCAGTTCTGTAGGATGGTTTTGCAAGTTTTATGACACTTTTGAAAATAAAAAAGTGAATAAACTTATGCCAATAAAGGGAAGGGGAGAGAAAGGACTCCACTGTCGAGCTCAGGAAGCAGACAAGGCGGTATTTTCAAGACTGGGGGAAGTTTGAGTAGACTGGATTAACTGCAAAGGGGGCTGCGAACACAGGTGATGATGCTGTGAGGGCCTGGAAGAGATATTACAAAACAGAGGAAAAACGGAATGCACTGAATGCACAGTGTGCCTATTACAATGGAGGAGGGAGATAAGGGAGATGAGGGAAGAATGTGAGAAGAAATAGGGATTTTGAGATTGTGTCTATAGGATGAGAGGAAAAAATGGGTGGGTTCCAGCTAGAAAAGCGTAGAGAAGGTATTGAATAAATACCATGGGGAATGAAGGTGTTTTTATTTTTTGGAGGTGTACTCCTAAGCTATATCTGTGATTATACTTCTATGAAAGCTAAAATACATTTTTCCAACTAGAAACATGTTCTTTAAACCATGGCCATAGGTCATTTGTGCTTCAGAAAATAGATTTCATAATGAACAATCCTTCAAAGCACATGGATCACTCTGTCTCTATTATTTAATATTTCCACAGCAGGACTTGGTATTTAACTTTTGCCATACAAGGGAGTGAATAATACCAGAGAAGAGAAAATATATATGTGACAAATTCAAGTGTGATAAAAATAGGACTTTGATTTGAAGAGAACTTGCCTGAGAAAATGACGCAGTAAGCATGCTCTTTGTGTAAAATATCCTTAAAATTCATGCAATGTCTATACAGCCTTCCTGGCTGGAACCGGTAAGGAAATCCTAAGAGGACGCACTGAGTTAAAACCAGCTAAACTAGAATAAACGTGTGTTTGGAGAAGAGAAAACATAATATAAAAGGAACTTGAATACTGCCAGGCTTTTATTGACAGAGACACGTTTATTGTGGCATTTCTCTTCTTACTCCCTTTGAAAGGATAAAATTATGTTTTGCTCTTCAAAATTCTGCTCTGGTTGGTGTTTTCTAGAGCGATTGGATGGCATATTCTGGTCTAAGGAAAGAAGACACGGGGGCCAGGTCTTCTTCTCCTGCTGGCACAGGTGACGATCTCTGAAGTCACGCAGCAAGGAGGTGTGAAATCCACTGAGCTAGATATATTGGGGTAGCTTCCTATGGGGCTGGTTTTTGTGCAAAGCTATGTACCTTGGAGGCGATTTTGCTCTCATATATGTCATCAGTCCAGTCACAAACAGGGCTAATTGGCTCTTACATAAAAGTGGACTATTTCAGTTTTAAAATTGGGGAAAGCCAAAAAATAAAGCTATAATGAGAAGTGTGCTTGATTTCATTAAATCCATAGGGGTGTTTGTGTACCTCAGAGTACCAAATATTTGAGGTGCATCCTCTGGAAAACAGTACATATCATTGATGATATTGCTAACAATAAGATCACATTGCCAGAAAATTTTGGGTCACCACAGATTATCCTTCCTTTAAAAGGTGAGTTTTCCAGAAGAATTTTGCATGTAATGAAACGTGTATCTGAGAAGTGTTCTATCCATTGGTAATAACAATTCACTCTGAGCCTTTGGTATGCCCTCTGTTTCTCTTGACTTCAGTTATTGCAAACATCCAGGCCAGCTTCTAAATGCTGTCTTTCAGTGATGACCTTGATCTTGTTTATGAGCCAAGGGTGGCAAATCAACACAGCAGGATTTTACTCAGCACAGTTGCATTAAATAAGTAAGTTGCACTGGCAAATATTCAGATAAAAGACTGTTCTCAAGTCTTGTGGTAGGTGTGCGGATTGCTACGCTTATTTGGGAAAACAGTCTGCCAATATTTATTACATTGAATAACTCATATAGTGAAGAAGCAGGACCCCAGGGGGTGCAAGCTTAAGCAACTTGCTTCTCTCTCTTTAGTATCACATCAAATCTCTTTGTCCCTTGCTGAAATCTCAGGCAGTTTATGTAACATTTAATATCAATTTTAGATTTAAAAAATCTATAATCATTTTTGCTCACAAAATTCAAAATGTCTATTCCTTTAACTCAAGGATTGACTTATAGCTTCTCACTGCCCTGGTGGTGCTGCCTGAGGGAAAGGCAGGGTCTGCTGGATTCTCTGCCTCCCTGCATCTCCATGCTACAACCTGGGTCAGTTCCAATGCCCCTGGGCCAGGAGGTTGAAAAGTTGAGATAAGGATTTTGAGGTCAGAAACATACAGCTTGTCTGTTACCAGTCAATAAGTTGTAGTAGATATGCATTGAACCTAGTAGATACTTTGAACTTTTTTTTTTTTTTTATTCCCCATTGAGCACTTTCTTGAAGGTTTGGCCACTAGGAACCCACAGTTGCAATTTCCATGATGTGCAAAGTGACACTTAGGTGATTACTTCTAGTTTCTTCCTCCACCTGGATGGTGTCTTTCGCAGATCTTGGGTGTGGATCAAATCAGGTATCTCTTGAGCAGGATTCAGATTGCCCCATATTCCCTCCGACCTGTATGGACTGTATCTGATCCATAGGAAAAATCCATACTTTCTTGTCCCCACTGTCAGTGGAAGATTCATAGGGCCAAAGTAGCAATTTAGTTTGCTGCCTTAGGTGGCTGCAGACTTTAATTGGGAGACAAGAGTCAGAAACCAGTTCATTGTGACTTCAAAGTCCAGAGGACACATATGAAACTTTCTTGGTGGTCTTTGAAAGCCTTCCTCACTAGCTTGAGGAGAGGAAAAGCACCCTTCTCTATGTGTGGTTATGAGTTCTCCAATAACTTCTGAGATAGTCTCTGTTAGCAGAAGCCCCTTCACCCCCAAATCCTGAATCTTAAGTGAATCTAAGCCTAAGGGCTTCAAACCGGCTCTGACCACATTTGCAATCCCTGCATATATGTGCAGGACCCCTCTGAAATATGAGAAGGTCCATCATCTCTTTTTCTCAGATCTTTGGGCCCTCATTAAAATTGAGTCCTCATTACGTTTGTTAATTTATATCACCTTTGACCCAGAAATCCCACTTTTGGAGGAATCTATAGAAATAAAAGTACTGTGTACAAAGATATTTATAGCTGCTATGTTTATAATGAAAGAAAAAAGAGGGAGAGCAACAAAAAGAGAGAAATGAAGAGAGGAGGAGGAAGATGAGGAGGAGGAGAAAGAAAACCTAACTATCTATAAATAAATGAATACTTGAGTAAATTGTGATATGGTCACACCATGGAATATGATGCAGTCATTAAAATAATGAGTTATAGTAGCTGGATGGATATGTATTATATATTACTAGAGGAGAATAAAGGAGGTTGCAGAGTGATGTGTATAGTGTGTTCCATTTTTAAGAAAATATGACTTACTTGTGTATGTTTGTATAAGAATGTAGGAGGATGGGGAAGTGATATACCAAGTAATACATAACGGTCATCTAAAAGATGAATTCTAAAAGATCTTTAAGGAAGGTATAATCCCAAGTTATGAAAACTACTACAGAGTAAAGGAAAAAATGGAAATCTTTCAATTTAATTTTTGGAGATATTTACCAAGAAACCAAAACTAGAAAATAAAACTAAGTTGATCAGTAATATAAAAATCTAAAATAAAACATTAGCTAATTTAATTAGTATTTTAAAAAGATAAGACACAGTGATCACATTGAATTATGCTATTAACATAAGGAATTTAACATTAGAAAATCCATCAATGGATTTTAACAGATTAAAGAAGAAAACTATAGATGCTGATGAATAACTACATGCAAGTCAACAATAATTCTAACTTAAAAAAGATTTCATTAGTAAATTGAAAATATAAAAATCCTTCCTTCAAATGATTTGTCATACCATAGTCCCTACGACCCTAAGTTCCAGTGTCTGCTCAACTGTGCAGACACATCATGCTTTTCCTCTGGTTTCCTGCTGGAAATGACTAATCAAAACTTCAGCAAGAAGTCTGAAGGAGAGGAAGAGAGTGATGTCAGGGTATTTTATTCCTCTGTATCATTCCTTGTAAGGTCAACACAGTTATCACTGTACCTCTCATGACAGCCTACTCCATAGGACCTTCTCCATCTGGGTATTGGTAATCATTCCCTCCATTCTCCCTTTGACTTGAGGTGCTGAAAGTGCAGCTACTCCAAAGCTTAGATTGCTATGCTACCTTTTGTAGTATCCTGCACAAAACTTCCTAAATATAGATTCCTGTATTTGTGCTAGCTCTTCTCTATAAAGTCACTGAGAACACTAACAAGGAAAACTGAACCATTGCTCCAAAGGGAAATGCAGTGTTAGGTTTCTGTGAGCTTCTGATCATGACAATTATGTCAGCTCATCCATACAGAAACTTGTTTTATAAGTGCATCTGTTTAAAAACACCTTATGTAATATATACTGTTGATTCATTAACATTGAATGCATAGCCAACAGCAACTCATATTTGAACAAAATATATCCAACACAGGTTTTTTCTCTAAAAGGCACATCCCAGTCATCTTGTCCTTAGGAATATCAGGGAGTGCTTCAGCACTCTGCTTGGGGCCATTGTAAACAACAAAATTGTCATCATAAGCACAAAAATATGGGAAAACATGTGCTAATACACCATGAAAAGGATATATTTATAGTACAAGAACTAAAACAAGAAGGGAGAGTTTTACCTGTTCAAAGTCAGCTGGGAAATTGTATTATCAGCGGAAAATTTTTCACCACTCTGCACATACCTGTGAATAACTGTGAAAGCATCATATTATTGATTTTATGGCTACAAATACATTTTAGCAAGGAGGCAAGAATGTAAACATGGAATAGTGAACAATAAGTATCAACTATGGACACTTATAAACAAATTCTTCTCAAATGATGCTATTTCAAAACACTATCTGTCTACTATTGGGAGTGTGATTTCATAAGCATATATGACAGAAATATGCAAATATCATAATGATGAAAAGAACCATTACTATTAGAGAAAAAAGCTGCCATATTATTCTTTGTGCTAAAATTACTAATCAATATAACAAACAGAAATGATAGGAATATTAATTATGAAGAAAAGACAAAAATGTCTTTGGCTTATGGGTTGACATAATTATCTATCTATAAAATCCAAGAGAAAAAATTAAAGCCTATGAGAGTTCAATATGGGCAGGTATAAAATCAACCTATGAAAAATTATAGCTTCCCTATATGCTGATCAAAAGTAGTTAGGAAATGTAACTGAAATAAAAAATTCCATTCAGAACACCCACAAAGTCTACTAAAATCCCTAGGAATATGCCCAACAAGAAAAATAAAATACTCATGAGAACAATAAAATAAAACCTACTGGAGAACAAAAAAAGAGCATCTGAATAAATGGAGAGTTAAATCATGTTCCTAGTTTGGAGTACAATAATATTTTTTAAATGTCAGTTGTCTCCAAATTAATCTTTGAATAGTTACAACAGTAGTCAAAACTTCCTTTCCCAACCCAAATCTTACAATTCATGTTAAATACTTTCAGAAATTCATTTGGAAGAAAGTGTTCACTAAACCAGCCAAGCCCACTTTAAAATAAGAGTCTCAAAAGGGTATGTACAATATGTTGTAAGTTATAGTAATTTAAATAGTGTGATGTACAGGAAAGGATTAAGAAGATCAATGTAACACAATATAGAGACTGGAAATAGACTTAATGTATAGATAAGAACTTAGTAAATGACAAAGATTCTACTTTGGACAAGTAGGTGAAAGAATCTGATAAATGATGTTGGAAAATGATGATGCAAAATGATGACAGCATATATAATAAAAGACAGGGGAGGACTATATAGTATTTATAAATCATTCCTACAAATCAGTAAGAGAAAACAAAAAAAAAAGAGGTCAGTGGACAAGGAATATTGCAGAAAATTCAGAGGAGAACATACGAATTACTCTATGTATGTAACTAAATGAAAATATTCTCAAGTTCAATGTAATCAAAATGAAAATCAAACAGGAATGAGATCTTATTTCCAAGCATCAGTTTGGTGAAAATGAAAGAGACTGATAAGAGCAAGTGTTGATGAGGAAGTGAGGAGATTGATATTTCCCTGCATTATAGGTGATTCAGCTCTTTTGGAAAACTACATGACAATGCAAATTAAAATGTTAAATACACAGGATCCAAAAGTGCATTTCTAGTTATCTAACACAAGCTCAAAGAGATATTGACTATAGCCATGAAAAACTGAAAGCCAACTTATATGTTCATTAAAAGCAGAATGGTTAAATAGCCTCCTGTACTTTTATGCTATGGATCACTACAGCAATTAACAAGAACACTTTATCAATATACACCAGTATTACAATATTCCTGACATATATTGCCAAATGAAAAAAGCATATTGATGAAAATACATATAATGCTATGAAATATATATTAAATAAAAAGTCTACACAACTGTTTATTTCTGTCTACAGAGATGTAGAGATGTATGTATGTAAACACAAAGAAAAATGTCATAAGCAAACACACTGATTTAATAAGTAGTAATTACCTTTACAGGGATCATCAAAGAGATTCTTGCTTTTAAAAACATTTTTAAGTGTGATTTTTGAAATCACATAAAATGTACCATCTTAACCATTTTCAAGTGCACAGTTCAACAGTATATTAACATTATGTATCTTTTTGTTCTGTTACATATCTCCAGAACTTTTTTATCCTGGCTAAAAATTTCCCTTAATATATGTAATTGTCTTGGTATTTTTTTAACCAAAAAAGTTCTGAAGGAAGATAATGCAAGAAAAATAGATTAGCTATAACAGAGGAAAAACTGAATCACTACAAGTTTCAATCATGACTGGCCAAAAGACAGCCTGTTGTTAACTCCATGAAAGCAGCTATTACATCAAGGGTACTGGATTCTCCTAATCAATGTTTGCATTTTCTGGTTTATCATCATCTGGCTTGAAATGCTCAGACAATCCCTGAGAAATTGATGGCAAATCCAAACAGAGTACAAATACAAAGGACCTTAGGGTTTCGGGAATTATTTGAAATAGTCATTTCAAAGTGTCAATCCTAAAATCTCAGTGAAAAGCATTCAAAGTATATGGTTTTTCTACTTCTATGAATATGCACAATGTCAAAGGTGAGACCTATGAAAGTTTGTTTTCTCTTGACATTCCTGTATGTACTGCTGAGAGTCCATCAAAGTGCACCGGTTAATTGGCATTTCTTAATTAGCATTGTTCAATCTTCCTTAAAAGAGAAGATGTTCCAGGGTGAGGAATGGTGCACTGGATTCATGGAACTAGAAATCTGGTTCTGACTTCACTGCTGACTCACAGGATGTTGGGCAAATCATGGCATCTCTGGCCTATTTTTTTCTGTCTATAAAATGAGGGTAAAATAATTATGGCTCATCTGATTTGTTAGGATAAATGTCATGACCACATCAGCATGAAATGTGGATGAGGTTGAGAGTGAGAAGTAGATCAGATATACTTAACAGGATGGTGAAAGAAGAGGACGATTGGAGCCAGTACAGAAACCCTACTTCCAGCATGCTGGGGGTCAAAGGGTAAGGCTGGCAGTAAAACCATTTTGAAAACATAACTTTTAAGAAATTCATAGTATATTCAATTATGTTTAAATTAGCCTTTCGTAACATATGCATATATGACTAATAATCATATATCACAATTCTAGACATTATAATATTTTGGTCATTCTCAGTCGAATATTTTTTTTAATCTTTTTAACTTCCCAAGCTAGAGGAACTCTATGGATGGTGTTAAGGGATGAGATCTGAACTCGGTGGCTCTAATTCTGATATTTTGATCATTGAACCATTTCTAGTTCCCATGATGGCTTTGAGATGGATAAATGAGGCATACCCAGTGGGCACCTCTCTTTAATGTTGGGAACATAAGAGGCATCATTCTGGTGAGTATGTGGCTATTTCACATCAAACCTCTTCCAACTGACATGTAAAACTAATGCTGCCAATTGGCAGAGCACTGAATACTTTTTAAGACAGTTTATGTCCCACATCCTCAGTAAAGTTATAAAATTGAGAACTGCAAGCCTTATCACCCAGCACTAACATACAGGTAAGTAAACATATTTAGCATGTATTTAAATTTCATTTCTTTCAGGAAAACAAGCAATAACAACAAAAATGTTAAACAATAATTGCCCTACCCCAAAAAAGTTGTTAGAGTAATGAGAACAGAATCTTCATCACTGGGGAAGAGTTCAATTTGTGGTTCTTATTTATATCCAGTTTCTGTGAGCATTCTTTATTTACATAAAATCAACATGGGTTTCATCAACTCTGCTGAAAAGAGAATACACTTATAACCACTAGCAAGTGATCTAGTGAGAACAGATTCTTTAATTACATCATTTATTTCTAAAGACATGTCTGTCACACTTGAACTGGAACAACATGAAAATATATCGCAGAAAACCCAATTCCAAATGATAATAAAGAGCACAGAAGATTTCATTCACCAACAATTTCTACTTCCTTAGATGTATAGTTTTCAGAAAACTACCATGTCATTCAGCAGCAGGGTCACAAAGCCAGCTCCCAGCGGAATGCTGATGAGATGGCCTGCCCTGCCATACACACCGTAAGAGTGAATGACAGCCAACCCTGTGGGATCACGGGTGCGGTGACAGAACAATCATGGAAAACATGTTCACAGGAAGCGGGGCCAGTTATTGCCAGCTATGGAGGGATTGTTAATTATGTTTGAAACATCCTCTCAACTACTATCTTCTTGTCAAAGGGGAAAAAAAATTTCCATCAATAACACAAAACAGTAAATAAAGCTCAAGGCTTCCCTCAAATCCCTTCTCTGTTTCCTGAGAGGTATTTTGTGGAATTCCCATCTGAAAAACACAGGACAACTGCTACATCAGTTACTGTGTCAGCAACAGAGTAAGGAGGAGCGGTCTGGCTCCTCTTGGAATTACAGAGCAGAGGTGGCAAGGAAGGGACACAGGCATATACAGGGCACTTTGACTACATGGCAAGGTGAGATTGTTTTTTGAACATCTATTTTTTTAAAAATATTAAATGCTCAGTACAGCAGTAGAACCCATTTTGTTATTTGTTTATCTATATCATTTTATGTATTTTTGAAACTTTTTAAAGCAACTATCAGCTGTCATATAATCTTTGATCTTTCTTTTTCCATATTTTTTTCTTTTTTTTTTTTAACTCAATAATACAAGCCCAAATATGCTGGTGCCATTCGGTTTGATTTCTTAAGCTAGATGATGAGGACATAGACTTCACTGTATTTTCTTTATTCCTTTTTTGCTTATCTTAAATAGTATATTATTTTTTAAGAAAAGTAGGTCTAATATGAGGGCTTTGGGAACTAATTCAGTCCTCAATTCATTTGTCTGTGTACAGCAATTAAAATTTCCGTCACTCATCACACATTTCCTGGTATTGTTAAAATGAGAAAGAATAAAATCAAATAGCAAAAACTAAGCACG
Source organism: Solenodon paradoxus (assembly GCA_004363575.1). Taxonomy (NCBI): domain Eukaryota; kingdom Metazoa; phylum Chordata; class Mammalia; order Eulipotyphla; family Solenodontidae; genus Solenodon; species Solenodon paradoxus. The sequence continues at coordinate 300,126 of RJWH01001564.1, read as the reverse complement.
AGCACTTCTTGAGCCCAATTGTCTAGCTTACTCCCCTCCCCAAATATACCCATTCTCCTGGCCGTGTGTATATCCCTCCAGATCATCTTCTACATTTATATGTACATATATTTACACATTGCACTTCTAAAAGTATTATCAGTTTTTACCTCTACATCATTTCTGGGCATTGTCCACTAAGACCAGCAAGAAGAAAGAAGTCATGTCCTGGGATACAAGGCACAGGACTGTTTGAAAGGAAAACTCAGATGATTATAGGGATAGCTCTGACCGTAGTGGGAAAATATTTGAAGGGACTGCACCCTAGACTGTGTGCCCAAAGACTGAATGTTGAAAAGAGAGGGGTGCCAGTTAGGGTTAACAGTTACTGGGACCTTTCTGATCAGTTATGCCTGGAAGACCAGAATGTTCCTTGACTGAAAAAATGTGTTAAACCAGAATGACCCAACCAAACAGGACAAAGCTGAGCCAAGAAGTAAGTTTTATAACTCCAGCTGACTCCAAAGAGGCTGTGCATATGGACAGTTCATAACTGAGATGAAGGAGCTTTTTGTAAGATCATGAGTTGTGTTACTCACTGCCAAGAAAAATCATGTATCACACAGGAAGAACAAAGCCGTAGTCCTCAGGTACAAACTAAATGGAGATTACCTTAATCCCATGAGGAGTTTTAGGAGATGTAAGTGTCAAATCTTGGGGAGGCTGCCACTTGGTGATTGCGCTGGGTACAAAAATTTTTAGTCCTATGACTCCTTGGGATTGAGAATCTTCTAAAATCAGTGAAACTTGGCAACCCATAACACATGAATGCAAACAGTGAACGTAGAGCCAGGAGCCTTATCTTGGGGTCATCTTCTCTTTCTTGGTGCTCACAGATTCTTCTTCCTTCTCTTCCCTCTTTTCTAGTCCTTTTGTAGTCCTTCTTTTTGTTTCTAAAAGAGAGTCCCTTGGTATTGATGTTTTTTCCTGTACAATTTATTTGAATTCATATAATAATCTACATATCATAACCTGTGTAATTTTTTTTAAGGAAAGATGCAGCAGGAATGAAGGGGTCAGACAGGAAGAAAGAGAGGAGGAGGAGGAACATTTTATTTTATTTAGTTGTTCATCTGGGTTGCATCCCCGACCCAGGTCTTGAAATGGGGACCTTGGGATGTACATAGACTGAGTTGTGGCGGACTAAACCACTAGGTCACCAGGACGTGTCGTCATTTGCTCTTGATTGCAATCTGCACAATCTGGAACATTTTGGTTACTCAGGCACTAAGCCAGAGACTGGGGCATAGGTCACCCAAAGCCCAAAGACTCAGGTTTGCAAACTAGGGCGTGGTGCATGTTAATCAAAATTAAATAAAATGAATAAAAAGTGATTCCTCCTCCTCTCCTGTCCTTAATCTCTTTCAAAAAAGAAAAAAAAAAAAATTGCATAATTCCATGGTCTTAGCATAGACTCATTTCTTTTGTAGAACTGCTTTTCTTCTGGGATTGGAGGTGCCTCTCTGATGGAGGTTCTTATGGGAAGCGGCTTTCTTCCTGTATTTATTTCCCTGTGACAAGGATGAACTGTGAAAAAGCAGGAAGTTTGCTTTTCCTCAGGGCTTCTTCTGTCCTGCCTGGCAGCAGCCTCCTGCCTGCCGTCCTGCAGTCGATGGGCATTCCTGGTGCCCACTGACTTACAGAGGCTGAGGGCGCTTGGCTCTGGCTCAGGATCTCTGAGCTGGGGAGAGAGCTAATTTATGCAGATTATTGATTTTTGCTACTTTCTCAGTTCCTCTTACTGCCTCTTTTCCCCTAGAGGAACAGTTAGGAAATAACAATCCTTGAAGCCAAACTTGAGTTTCTGAATTTATTGCATTCCTAAAATGGTGCAAAGAAATCAAGAGTCAGGCCTCAAAAAAGTTACATGGAAGCAAATTATGTTCCCATCAGATGGTGAGGCAGCCTGGCAAATCCATATGACATATGCTGAGAAAGCATATTTCTTTATGTTAAAAAAAAGAAAGGGCTGGCGTGTACAAGTGAGTATCTTTCTCCTCGAGACAAGACAGTTCAGAAAACTTAGCAGAGAAGGAATATCTGGTATTTGTCTGGTTTCTTACACAAAATGATAATCCAATGGCAAGAAGTAAGTGCAGGTGCACCTGAATGTATGAGAATACAACCAACAGAATTCCACATTCACACAACATTAAAAATTAAGGAGTTAATAGTGCTTCACAATAACTTTGACTTTTATCCTACTGAAATTTTGTCATCTTGGTTGGGACTAACATGAGAGAGTACAGAGATTTCCATACTAAACCGTTGTGCTCATGCATGAATATCTCAGAATGTAGAACAAGACAGACCCTCCGAAACCAAGGACTGTGGGGGGCTATGTAATTACCCATGGCCATGTGCCAAACCAAAATTATTATTTATTTTTATTCTAAACTGATGCAATTGGAAACTTTCCCCATAAAAACCAATGAAAACAAGAACTCTTGGAGTTCCAGGAAAGCTGAGAGCTTAAGAAAGATGCTAATTGAACTTTATTAACATTAGATAACAAGTTTGTTTACCCATAGAACATTGAAAAACCACCAAACAGGACAACTTTCATCACATGGTTTCATGAACTAGTGCTCTGGTAAGAACTGATCTCCTTTGGGAGTTTATTAAAAATACAGACGTGCAGGCCCATGACTGAGTCAGTCACACCGGTTGTTTCTTGAACCTGGGACTCAAACCCAGGAGTATGTGGGCTTAGCTCCTTGGGAGGTGATTGTCCTAACCGCTGTTCCACCAGGGCACACCCCTCTATAATTTTAACACACTCCCTAGATGATTCTGCAGCACTAATATTGGAGAACCTCTAATAGAGTGAAAATAGTTTGAGTTTCAAAATCCATGAGACCTAAGTTCAGATTTAGAGTCCACCATGCTGTGCCTTTAAGCAAGTTGCTGATTGCTGAATCTTAGTTTTCTCTTTTACCTTCCATGCAGGGCTGGTGTGCACATAAAGTTAAAGACCGGTATGAAGTGTTTCCCTCAGTGTTTGCCACCTAGTGGATGATGAAGAAATTTCATGCCTACTTTCGTTTACTAGGGCAGCTGCTGGCTCTACCAACAGAAGCTAATTTCCTCGCAGCTCTGGAAGCTGGAAGTACAGAGTGTCGGCCGGTTTGGTCTTCCAGAGGCAGTCCTGTCGCTGTATCTACAAGCACACACGCACACGCACACGCACACTCACACACGGGCTCTCCTCTGTGCCAATGTCCTGGTGTCTCTTCCTCTTTAAGGACATTAATTCCGTGGGTTGGGGACCCACCCTTTTGACCTCTATAAGCTTAATTGGCTTTTTAAAAGTCATAAAGTCACTTGTGACACCGGGGCTTCAATATATTAATTTGGAATCACACAATTCAATAATAGTACTCTCTTCATCTTATTCTTTTACATCTGCTCCTTCCCTTTCCCATCACATCAACAGTTTTATGTTTGAAATAGCCCTTTTTTGTAAACAATAATAATTTTATAATATTTACTCAATAGAAGCACTGGCTGAATATGAGGGTGAAGGTGGTATGTGACTATTTTACCAGCTGTATGGGAAGCCCAGTCCCTAAAACTCTGTCTCGAGAATATAACAGAGACTCTACTCTTAGCTAAAGAGTCTTAGAACTCTTACTGGTTCAATTTCATAAATAATAAATAAAATGACTAAGATGGAGTGACAGAATCCTCCTTGGTCCAAAATCTGAGACTTGGCGTATCCACTTCTAAAGGTTTTTTTTTCAAGTTTCATAAATGGAAAGTGTAACTGTGATATATTATTCCTGACAAAGTGGTTACTTAGCACCTATTTTCAGAGTCCATAGTATTCTGTCTCGGACATTCTGAGACGGCTGCCTCTCTCTTCCCTCTTGCCCAAATGCCTCTTTTCTGGTTGCTCACAAAGCTCCATAGAGGCTGGCAGCTTCCTAACAGAATCTGTGATGTGAATTTTATTCATTCTGATGTTTTCCAGCAGCATCTTGCTGCCTCGGAATCCATTCTTGTTGTAACTGGCGAAACGGTGACTCATTCGAGATGAAACTAGAAAAATTTAGCCCCTGCATTATTCTTTTATTCCTATTACGCAGAATGAATTACATTTTCTAGACTTGAAAATTTTACCATAGCCTAGGCTATGAATTTTACCTTTTTTCTAATTATATGCATTCCTTAAGTTGTTTCCATGAAACTTAAGTAGTCTTTTAAAAACAAATGCATTTATCATATATGTTTATGTACATACACACATATATATACATATATATTCTTCTGGATTTAAACAGTGCTACTATGCTTACTCTGAATTTTACTTACAATTTTACAGATTTAATGAAAAAAGCTGGGAACAGGTATAGATTTATATGCAATGAATATTTTTCTTTGATAACTTAGGCAAAGATGAAGACATCATCTAGGGATACTTCTAATGCATTATTGATGGGACCATTTTGGTCAAAAATCCACTCTCTTTGCCCTTCTTGCTTTTTGTTTGCTCTGTCCTTGGGAAGGGAGCTGTATACAGTAAGTCCTCACCAAACTTAGTCCATGGGCTCTTGGAAACTGCAACTTGAAGGGAACTGATGTACAAGGAAACTAATTTTATCATAAGCTGATTGATATACACAAGAGTTAAGTGCCTAGGATTTTCTAGTCACAGAAACATCACCAAACTTTTAAATAAGGTACTTTAATATTAAACAATAATTTGTATTCATTTCCTGCTTATTCCAGTTTAAGATCATGGGTTTCCAGAGTCTAACCCAACAGCTAAGGTTGCAAGATGGGGACCAACCCTGGACAGGACACTCTTTCATCACAGGGCACATGTGTGCACACGCACATGCACACACGCATACTCACTCACTCATTCAGACTAAGACATTGAAACACACCTCGTGCACATCTTTGGGACATGGGAAAAATCTAGAGTCCTGAAAAAAAATCCATGCAGACATGAGAACATGCAAACTTCACACAGACCAGTGGCCCCAGCTGGAAATTGATTTTTTTTCATCAGTGTTGTAACAAAATGATGTTGGATGAAATGACACCATTTGAGGACCTTCTGTAATTAAATTCTAAAATGTCAGCACCCAAAGAGATCTTCATACTCTGAATTTAATCTGCTTTCTTTTCCTCAACTACTAATTAAGCCAAAGTCAAACCACGTAATTTTCCAGTGCCCTCTCACTGTGAGGCAAGGTGAAATTTCCTGCTCCTGGGCTGAGCAATATGATTTACTTTGACTGATGGAATGTTAACAGATATACTACAAGGAGAATCTTGAAAGTTCTTGTGTAACTGGGCCTGCTGCTATTGCTACAAGAATATGTCTGGACTAGCCTGCTGGGTCCAAGAGAAGGAAAAGACATGTGAACAGAATTGTCTCAGCTAAGTCTTTTCAGCCAGGCCTACAGCAGAGGCCCCCAAAATCTCTTCAGGCAAGTGAGTGAATCTAATCTAAGGCAGTCAAGTTACCTAACAAAGCCAGGCCTAAATCAGCCAAACTCCAGCCAACTCACAGATACATGAGTTATAAGAATAACTGACAGTTGTCCATAAGTTATTATTGCTTGGGCATGGTGCATTATACATTAAGAGCTCAGATGTAAAATTCAGTAGCATATTTGAAGTTTTTTGTTTTGTGCCAGATGTCTCCATTGTAAAAGTTCTTAATCTTCGTAATTTGTAAGTAACCAATGGGATACTTCAAGACCATATGAATAATCTGTATCTAGTAACATTTTACTCATTTTAGTGGTCATGCATTATCCTTATCTGAACAATTATCCTGAGAACTGCAAGATGTCGATATTTTATTATTCTACATTGATCAACTAGTATGCTTTGTAAAGAAGAACTTATCCTCTCCCCACTTTTATTTTAATACTAGTATGAGCTCACTGGTGTTCTTTTATTTCAGAAATTATAATCAATTCCTGTCCTTTCTTTTTGATGCTCAAATTGTCTCAAGTTTGGCCAGTGGGAGCTCCTTCAAGTCACTTCATCTGCCCTTTCCAAAAAAGATTTGTCCCTTTCAATCTTTCAGCATTCCTTACATTTTGGCAATATTACCTCTTTCTGGATTTAATTTGCTAATATTCTGTTAAGTGTTTTTGCATTGATGTTCATGAGGGATATGGATCTATAAGTTTTATATAATGATCTTGTATGTGTTGGTATCAGAATATTGTCCTCATAATAAGAACTACAAAGTGGTCCCTCTTACATTTTCCTGAAAGAATTTGTGAAGAACTGGTATTATTTCTTCGTTAATATTTTGAGAGAATTTATCAGGGAAGTCATCTGGTCCTGGAATGGTTTTTGTAGCAAGACTATGAACTATAAATTAAATTCGGTAAGAGTTGCAATTATCCATTTCTTCTTGAATAAATTCTGAGAGCTAATTTCTTTCAAGGAATTTGTCCATTTCATGTAAGCCATACAATCTAAGATATCTAGCGATGTTACTTTATTCATTCCTGATATTGATAATTTATGTATCTTTTCTCTAGTAGTTTCCTGTTTTCTATTTCATTGATTTTTGCTTTTTTATTATTTCTTTTCTTCTGCTTTCATTAAGTTTAAATTGATCTTTATTTTCTAGTTTCTTAAAGCGGAAGCTTATATCATTGATTTAAGACTTTTCTTCTTTTCTAATGTGAGCATTTAATACTATCAGTTTCTCTTTAAATATTGCTTTAGCCCCACCTCACAAATTTTGATATGCTGTATTTCAAGTTTTATTTGGTTAAAAATATTTGTTAAAATTCCCTTGAAACCTATACCTTGACCCATTTGTTATTTAGAAATATGTAGTTTAATTTCAAAATACTTGGGGATTTTACAGTTATCAATTTTTAGTTTCATTACATTATGGTCAAGAACATACTTTGTATGATTTCATTTCAATTTAAGTCCAAAATATGTTCTATTTCAGTGAATGTTCCATATGAACATGAAAATATTTATACTGCTATTATTGAATGAAGTGTCTAGATAAGCCAGATTAGTCAGGTTAACCTTTCAGATCCTCTATATACTTGCTGATAATTTATCTACTTGTTCTATCACCTACACCAAGAGAAGCACTGAAGTTCTCCAACTCTAATTGTGGATTTTAGTGTTTATCTTTTCAACCTCATGCATTTTATAATTAAATTTTTAGGGCCCTATACATTTATAATTGCTATGATTCTTGGGAAATTGATTTTTCTCATTATGTAATGTCTCTCTTTACCTCTGATAGTTTTCATTGTTCTGAGTCTCCTTTGTCATCTCTTAATACAGTAATTTTAACATTATTTCACAATTGGTATTTACATGGAGTAATTTTACCCTTCTTGAAATTTTTTAAAGCAAATAGCAAATTTTTTATTCAATATTTAAAAAATATAGCAGATTTTGTGGCTACTTATCAATAATTCCTATTTAATAATAAATTGACCATCTCAACCAAGAAAACACTATAACTGAAAATTCATTTCCAAATGCAAAGCAGCCACCCTTAGTTTAAGAGAGATTCACTTTAATACATGATTTGGTGGGGTTTTTTCCCTTTAATTTTTTTAAATTAATTTTTATTAAGGTAACTTTGATTACAAAATAACATAAGTTTAGATGTACAAGTTCACAATTCATCAAATATGTGGTAACCCACTATGTCCACCACCAAATTACCAATAATCTTCCACCACTGTTCATTAGGCTCCTGCCTCCAAGCCCTTTCCGCTCTGTTAACCTCAGTTCTATTGTCAATGTCCAAAGGGGAGTTTTGCTTTATCGGTTTGCTTTGTTTCTTTATAGAAATACAGGGGATTATGCTAAGTGAAATAAGTCAGAAAGAAATGACAGATACCTGATGATCTCACTTACATGAAGAATATAAAAATTTTTTTGTTTTTAAGAAAGATAATTGTTCCAATCAAGTATATAACCACTTAGTTACATCTCAGTTCTGTTAAAGACAGAAATCTAATTTAGATTTTTAGGGAATCTAATTTAAACATCTTGTACTTTTCTTCAGTGATTTTTCTCCAAACTGTGATCCAAGTATTCTGGACATAACTCAGGAAACTGCTTGACACCTAAATCATACTGATATCTGCAATACAGCCTGCAAGGGAGCCCAGTTCCAGCTTGTGAAGCAAACTAGTTCAGAATGTAGCAGTGAGGTGGTAACTAAAAATAGCAGTATTTCTTATCAAAAGTTAATAACTGCAGGCGTCTTTGGGATTTCTGTGGTTTAGGCACATGCAAAACCTCATGATAGTTCACACTCATCCTCGTTGTCCAGTGACCAACTGTAGCCACTCTCTCTGAATTCTGACTTTCAGGACAATCTTTCTTAAAATGTTCCCCCAGAGCCACAAGATCTGAAGCCATCACTATCAGCATAAAGTCCTCTGGGATTTTCAGGACAAGATCTGGACAGATGCCTCACTTCCCAACAAACAAAACATTTTGCAAAAGAAAATATCCCGAGAGCTGGGCCTACAGAACCCCAACTTTGGTTATTTCGTGCTCTGCGGGCCCATATTATAGCACATTCTAGTGCCCATATCTTAATTCTCAAGGAAGATCAGACAATCTGCAGTCCCATGGCCAGGTTGTGTATAATACCATTTCTTTCTTTTGGTTTTGTTTTGTTTTTTGGTGCCTGTCTTTTTCATTGTCTTCCTTCCTGCAGACTGTCTTTGTTTAAAACAACTCCTATTTCTTCTCTTCCTGACAGTCTCCCCATCATGAACTGTCTCTAAGTTACCTTTGGTATTCGACAAATCCCCTTCACAATCTAACTTAAATACTCATTTTTCTTTTTGTTATTTTTGTGTTTTGCTCCAGTTGCATTATTTTTAAGGAATAGTTTATTGGCTTCAAGTTGTTTACTCTTTGGTAGGTTTTGACTTTCCCCTCCTAGAACCCCTTCTTCATGTCCTCCCAGGATGCTTCAGGCAAGAGTCTCTTGTCATATGTAATGCTAACAACTGCCCACTTGGTCAGAATCTCAGCAGCAGTACCTCATCCATCAGTGTTAAAACCTCCATTCCTGCTCTCTGAAACGTCCCCTCAATACAAGCTGAGAGGCAAAGACAACAAAAAATGGCACTGCACATCCTGCCTCTGTCAAAGAGGGGACCTGAACTAGTCAAGAAATGTGTGATTCTTTCCAGGAGTACATGAGCAGGAGAAAGCTCTAGGTATCAAGCCCAGGTTGGTGGGGCCCACAAACTCTAAATTCATTCAATTATTTCTTTTACAGATGATCTCTTGGGACTGATAGCTGAAGCGGGTCCAGAGCCCACCTTTCCAGCAGACCACCTAGCCTTGCACTCAACTCACCTGGCACTGGGCCTCCCAGGGACCTGGCTACCAGTCTCTTCTCTCCAGCTGGGTCCCAAGGAACCTACAAGGGGACTCTGGCATCTAGGATTCTGAGGACCCATCCCCTTCTTCCAATGGAGGCTTCTTACTACACAGGAAACTTCCAGAGCAGCAGAATTAGCAGAGAAGCCTAGCTTCCTCCCTATTCTTGGAATTTTAATCTATCATGGTCATGACATTGACTGTGTATTTCTTAGAACAACATAGTTGTTTTTAATCTAATCTGACACACTATTTTAATGTAATTATTTTATTTTTATTTAATTTAGATTTTAATTTAATTAAAGACAATTTATCTTTTAATGCATTAATATAGTTGGATTTACATACACAATTTTATTATTTTTCTGCCTGTCTCTTGCAATCTTTGTTCCTCTTTTCCCTTTTTCTGTTTTCTTTTGGGTTATTTTAATATTTTTCAGTATTCCTTTTAAATTTATTGGCTTTTCCCCTTTATCACAGAAGGTATTATATTCTTACGATTTCTCTTACATAGCTTTGTTATTTACTTAAAGTTAATATTTAGTACTTGAAATAAAATGTAGAAGGCTTACAGACATAAATTGCTTTATCCTCTCCCCCTTATTTTATAGCTGTCATTTGAATTATATTACTCTGCTGAACTTTCCCCTTCCTGATAATGTCTCCATCAGTCATACATATTTTACAGAACTGTAAGGAGAAAAGTAGTCTCTATTTACCACTTCTGGTGTTCTTCTCTAATTTCTGAATTCCATTTTCCTGCTGCTATCTTTTCACTTCAGCCTGAAGAACTTCCATTATTTCTTTTACAGAAGATCTGTCGGCAATTAGTTATTCAAGTTTTCTGTCCTCTGAGAATGTGTTTCTTTCTCTCTCATTCCTGAAAGCGAATTTCCCTGGATATAAAAGTCTGGGTTAACCATTCTTTCAGCACTTCAAAATAGTTGTTTAGCTGTAACCATCCATCGCGTTACTTAAGCATTTTATAGCCGTTCAAGCAGCCAGGTGAAGCTACCTTTGCCTAGTGTGGGCTGCCCTGGGTGTGCGTTCTCCGTCCTCTGAACACCTGAGCCGCAGGGAGTCTCTCCAGGCTCCTTCCCGCCATCACGGGGCACAGCTGCTACTTGTTAGTGCGATTAACGGTGGGCACACAGGCCAGTGCTGGACCAGTGACCCAGCCTTCGTCTTAGTCCCCACCTGGACCCGGGAGGGCTCTCTCCGTGGTCCTGCCCCTCGCCCCCAGAGGAGACACTGCAGCGCGTTTGTGGCTGGTCTTGGGCGGGGTCCCTGCCCTTCTCCTGTTGGGAGCAGACCTCTACCTTGTATCAGTTCAAGATCCTGGACACTTTCCTGTTCCTCCTGGACAGTTGGTTCTTGTTTCTGCTCTGCTCTCAATGCCTTTGCCTGGGACTGGGCACCGCAGGGCTTCCTGCCCCTCCTCCAACAGCAGTGTGCTGGTGCTTTGGTCCCTCTCTCAATGACCACTTTCCCCTGGGAGCCTGAGTTTCCTGCCCACCCATCCTCAGACAGCCTTTGCCACCGTCTCGTCCCCAGAAGCCCAGCGTCTTTTCCTGGGTTCTTGGGCATGAAAAAAGTGTCAGACAAGTGGTAAGGATTTTGTTCCTGCGTGCCGCTGAAGAGAAGGCCACGGGTCTCCCAACCTGCCCCAGTCTTTCTTGGGGACACCTGACAGTCTATGAGTGAACGTGAATATTGCTGAGCTCTGGCTTCCAGGGACTCTGAACTGTCATGCAGTCTGCTTGGACTGTGTGGCTGGTCACATCACCTCTTCCTTCTGAGCTCCAACAAGGGTGAAGGACTTCATGGGTCCCCTTTCTCTCTGAATTCTGACTTTCAGGACAATTTTCTTATAATATTCCCCAGAGCCACAAAATCTGCAGCCACCACCATCAGCATAAAGTCCTCTGAGATTATCAGGACAGGTGCCTCATTTCCCCACAAAAAAAAACATTTTGCAAAAGGAAATTTGTCAAGAGCTGGGCCTACTTTAGACTTTTCCTTGGTTATTTCGTGCTCTTTGGACCCACACTGATAAAGTACTCGAGTGCCCATATCTTAATTCTCGAGGGCTATCAGACAATCTGCAGTCCCGCAGACAGTTTTTATAAAACATGTCTTTCAGACTTAACTTTCAGATAGACTCATAGAGAGTCATGATTTTATAGCTTATCAAATTTTGTCTCATTATTGGGGCAGAAGCAACATTCCTCTACAGCGTTTTACATCCTAGGCAGAAGTAGAACCCCATCCTGTAGGAATGGACTGGAGAGGTCTCTTTAAGGTTATGTTTAAAATATTTATTAGCACAATTGGGTTTCCTCTTTGACCCCAGAAATATTTAGTGTGTATGTAGGTACGTGCATGCATGCATGCATGTGTGTATGTTATATTTAAGAGACTTATGCAGAGATTTTGGTTCATGGTATTAATTTCTAGTTTAATAGAGTCAGTGTTGTTTAAATCTTCTTTATTATTTATTATTTATTTAATTTATTTATTTAAGGATCAGCACTGGCAGGAATGAAGGTGAGTAGGCAAGCAGACTGGAAGAGAGAGGAGTAAGAACCATTTTATTTTAATTTAGTTGTTCATCTTTGTTGTTCCCTGGGGCTTCAGGACAGGAATCCAGGTTCCTGGATGCACATGGACTTTGCTTAGCCAGAGGTGGTAAACCTAACTGTTACTCCATCAAGGCTGCCATTATCTTCTTTAATTATTGAAGGCTTTATTGTGGTTTAATTTTTTAAATGTTCACATAACTCTTTAAAAAAACAAAAAGACATTGTTTTTAGAGCAGTTTTATATTTATAGAAAAATTGAAGGGAAGGCATGAGATTTCCTATTTCCTCCCTACCTCTACACTTGCATAGTGCATAGGTACTTAAAAAGGTTTAATATTGCTTATGCTATAGAGTTTGCATTGAATCATTTTTAAAATAAATTTTCAATTTTCTATATCCAAAAGTATTTGCATCTGCCTAATTCTTAAAAGAATAAGAAATACTAAAATTTCCTCAATATTATAATGTTTCATTTTTACATATATAATTATGATAGCTCTTGGTGTCAGTAATTTGGCATATAATTATTTATGAGGCAGTTTTCTTTGTCCTTTGCACTTCCTTCAAGAAGAAAAAGTTCCTCTTCTGTCCTTTTGATACTTTCTCTTAGAAGTCTTCATTTGACATAATAACCTACTTCCTGCTCTATTTTTGCTTGTACTTGCAGAACATAATTTGTTCATTGTTTTCCTTTCTGCTCTTTCCAGTCACTTGGTCTAGTAAGATACATTTTGGGTCATGTTTAGTTGAATTTAATTTTTGCACATTACAACTTCTTGTGTTCTCTGGAACTTTAGGTCCTCTGTCATCATCCAAGCTCTGCCTTGAGGTCTGGTCTATGTCCCTCCCAGTCTTCATTTGTTCTTTCTTTTCTGACCACTTCCAGTTACTACTATCTCTACCTGCACAGGGCTCCATTGCTATCTGCTTTTGCAAGCTGTATCTCCAGAGCCTATAATAGAGCCACATACCGCATGCCAGTGAAAATTTAGTGAATGATGATAGGCATAACAATAGTTAGGATGAGTTTCATTGGTAAGAAATAGAAAACTAAATATCAGTGGCTTTAAAAGAGTTGTTTTTTTATGTAAAAATTCTTAGACCTCTCAGCACTTAAGCCAGAGCTGGTGAGACGGTTTTACTCTATTATATCTTCAGGGCCACAGTTTCCATTCAAGTAATTATTCTGCCATCCCTAGGGTATATGCCTCATCCTTACACAAGCATATATTGCTTAAAACATAGCGATCAATGACAGCGTACGTATGTGACAGTGGTCCCAATTAGCTATTCCATATAACCTAAGTGTGTGGCAGGTTATTGCCTCTAGGTTTATGAAAGGGCACTCAGTGATCTTTGCACAGTGATGAAATCTCCTGACATATTTCTTAGAATGTATTCCCCTTGTTAAGTGACCCACAACTCTAATCCAAGATGATCCACATTTCTGGTCACAAACTAGGTACAGGGATAAAGAAGAACCAACAGAGGTAATGTTCTGGGGGTGTTGTTAGGGGAAGTTCTTGGAATCTAGAACATATACAAGTACTTCTACTTATAAAATATAGCCAGAATCTAGCCCTACAGCCATACTTCCTGTAAGGGAAGGGGTATTTTGTCTTAATCTGGGAAACTATGTGTTCAGCGAAAATTTTATTATTGTAGCAGAAGGGGAAAGACCTAATTGGAAAGACCTAATTAGGAGGTTATTATGATAGCACCATAGTTGCTTACCTTTTTTTTTTTAACCCAGACTCACAGTAAAATATATATTTTATATTTGTATTGTTAGTAATATATTTACACACACATGTGAAACCCAAAGTACATGAAACAATACAAAACCTTACTCAGTGAAAAATTACTTAAACTTATTAGAAGCAAAGTACTGTCATTTCATTTTTTCAAATGCTCTTTTCCAAGCCATTAAGTAGATTTTATGAGTCATTAACGAGTCACAACTTTTTTGCTTAAAATAACATTGGTATGAGTGTGGTAAGCAAGATAAATAACCTCCCAAAGCTTAAAAAATTTGAGTCCCACAAAAGATCATCAACAACATGAAAAAGTTAACCATCACATGTGGAAAAAAATTAAAGTCAGATAACTGGTAAAGGAATAGGGTCCAGATCTATTAATAACTCTATGTATCAAAATGAGTCAACCAACCCAAAAGGTTAGCAGGTGAGGATATCAACTTTAAATTCACAAAATAGGTAACTGGAATAATCACCAAACATGCAAAGACCTGTTCAACTTCACTAGGACCTGAGGAAATAAAAATGAAAATGAGATACCAACTTACTCTCCAATTGGCAAAATATTTAAATGTAAAGATTTCAAGTGTTGAGGAAGATATAGAAAAACAAGAATTTTCATACTTACATGGTAGGAGTGAAATTGTTACAAATATTTTCAAGAACAATCTGACAGTATCTAGTTAAGTTCAAGAGTCGCAAATTCTGTGAGCAAAGAAGGCCAATCCTAGAAATTTTCCTGTAGATACTCAAGCATCGGCCCAAGGAGACCCACAATGCCCACATTTAAGCACTGTTTGTATTGGAAATAAAATATCCATCATCAGGAGACTAAATAAGTAGTGTGTATCACCTCAAATAAATCTTTAGACACATTATTGAACCTGATAGTCAAGCTGTGGTAAAATATGTATGGTAACGTGGCATGTGCTAAAAAGAAAATAACAGTTTCCAAAATGGAAGTGCTTGTGCTAAACTCAATCACTAAGACTTAATACCACTAAGACTTAACACCTAAATTAACTCTGGTCTTAACCTTCCCCAGCAATGTGGTCTTGACTGGTCAACATGGAATTTTCTGCTCAGCACCAATGAAGTAACTTTTCCCATTTCCCAAAGGAAGATGAGATCATCTGCCTCAAGACCTTTTTTTCCATTTCTTCCCTTATCTTGTCTTCTTTCTGCCTGTAATAACCTTTCATTTTTGTACTGCTTTTTAGAGATCTCCTCTGTGTTCTAGATGGGATGCTGTCTGATTCATGAATCATTTGATAAAGTCAACCAGATCTTCTAAATTAACTCAGTTGCAGTTTTGTTATTTGACATTTACCAAACAATATAGTTTATGTATACAAACATACGTATAAAAATTATTTTAAAAAATACATGAGAATGGGAAGCATCAAACTCAGAGTATTTTGATGCAGGAAAGAGGGAGATGACTGGAATGGGGGTGGATACACAGGAGGCTGTGTCTATAATGTTTATACTTTACACTCATTAGTTTACACTTCTTATTTGCTTTAACTTTTTTTTTTTTTATCAAATCCTTTATCATGGAAATAAAACCACCCACAATCTTGTGCCTCTAAGGCTGTCTTTGCCAACATTTCCAGTCAGCTCATATACCATTGGGGTCTAGATATAGCAAAGCTTTCTGTCATTTTCTGATATAATTCTTTTCATATCTCCATGCCTTTGCATAAGCTATCCCCTTCCTCCAGTCACTTCTCTCTAGATTCTACCTGCAAAACTCTTCATCCTTCTAGGTTCATTTCTCTTATCATTTCTGGTGTTCTCCATGGTAATGCGTCTCTTAAACTTGAATGTGCATAGGAGTCATCTTTAGAACTTCTTAAAATGCAGGTTCCATTTTGTAGGGGTGGGCAGGGGCTAACAAGCTCTCAGGTAATGCCAGTGGGGCATGTCTGAGGATCACACTGAGAAGCCAGGCTCTCATCATTACATTTAATTCCTGGGCAAAGTTAGATGCTCCCTGCTCTGGATTCTCATAGCTTCCTCTACATTCCCTTCTTACAATACTCATTACATTGTTCTGGGCGCCTTTTTTTATTCATTTTTTTCATTAAACTCTCAAAGGTAATAATTTCCTGAGGGGAGTAATCCTGTCCTGGACCTCGTCATATTGCCAGCACAGCATATTCATTTGCTGAATATTTGAAACATTCCAAAGTTGAAAGTACAGTTGTCTTTTTCACCTCAAGTGAAACCTTATTAAATTTGTTCAAACATTTCTGTTTTATATTCCAGACCAGTAGCAACAGGTAGTTAGAATAGTAAATGCATCTTGTGCTCAGATCAGATCTGAATGCATTCCTAATTATAGTGTTCAGTTGGAGAGGGGAATTGGAAGCCCTTAAAAATGTTCAGCAGCCTTAGGGCAGAAAAAAAGCTTTGGAGACGGGAACATTCATTACTTAGTCACAGGGCATGGATTTTGCTCTAAGCCTTAAGATGGCTTACAGGAGGGTTGTAGACTTGTTCTTAGAAAATAGGCCCTCTGAGAGCAGGAAGATTGAAAGGCAGACAAAGAATGCCCAAGACTAACTGATGGCCTGGCAGAGGCTAAGAGGATGTAGGCAGCTTAAGGGAGGGAGGGAGTGGCCCACTGGGCTCTCACCTGCCTACCCACCCAATTTTAGAACTGCCACGGACAGCTAGGCCACCTTATGAAACTTATTTCACCTTTCTGGGGCAAAGGTTTCGTATTTGGCAAGTCAAATTTTCCATGGGATCTATTTGTACTAAAAAAGTATCTTATCTGAAATTCAAATATAGTTGGGTATCTCAACTTCACTGAGACCCCACTTCATCTCTAAAATGGGGATGATAACCTGATGGTCCTTCAGGGTGGAGATGACTGAGAAATCATGAAATTAAAATTGATAAAGGGAATATCCAACATAGAGTCAAAGGGCCATTAGGAGAGCACAGGTGAAGCCCGCTGGTCACCCCTGACCACTTAGTAACCTGGGTTTACAATCGCAATATCACCCTCAGCAAATCTGCATCCTGACACTTGGAATTGGGGAGTTTTGAAAGATGACTTGAAGCCTTCTCACAAAGAGAGATAAATGCTGCTGGATCTCAGCTTCGAAGGGGTCAGCCTATCACTTGCACTAGCATGCAGACATCTTCCATTTTGCATGTTTTTCTTTCCCCATTAAAATAATTGTATTAGTTTACCCTTAGGAGACAGCTCTGCCTTTCTGAAGTGTATTTTCCCCACATCAGAGCACTTCCATGACTTTGCTGAGAGGTGTAGCCAGATTGCAGTTCCCTAAAGAGTGCAAGACAAAGGCTGTTTGCGCTTGCAGGTAAAGTTCTGCCTGACAGCTAACTTGTTCATCACCAGAGAATGAGGATGAAATAATTTTAATATATAGAAAGTACTTAAGACCAGAACCTAGTATTTCTGATAAGTATTTCATAAGGTAGTGTTCTTATTACTCCCTTACAGTCAGCGATGTCAACATCACTTGCCCGAATCATTAAGTAAGTTCTAATTGATCACCCAGATTTTGGTTCCTTTTCCCATCCACCTTCCTTCTGTGTGGCTGCCAGAGATACCACTCAAAAACAGAAATCTGATCATGTGCTTTAAATTTTACTGCATCTCTGATGGCTTCCTGTTGCCCAGAGGATCAAATCCACACTCCTCAGTGTGGAGTGACCTTTAACACTGGCTCCCCTCATCTTCCCGCTCTCCACCAGCACCACCCCTTCCTTCTCAGATGCCACACGTGACTCTGCAAACCTCTTTCCTGTCTCTGTCCCCTTTCTCTGCTGCTCTTGCCCTGGAATCTCCTTGACCCCCTGAGGAATATCTATATGTCCTTTGAAGCACTGCTTAAGACTACCTCCTCTGGAACCTTCTCTGACACCCCACCACCGCCGTGACCTCACCTGGTTCCTCACCCAGCTCCTTATTTGGATTCTCAAGTGCTTTATACACACCTCGATCTGCCGTTGACATACTGCACTGTAGGCATTTCCATTTCTGTGTTACGCTTTCTCCAACAGTATAATACGTGTATATAAATTCATTTTACCCACAACCTGCCACTTTCAGTTCGTAGTTGAAGTACTCTCGTAATCAGAAACTCATACATCAAGGGCAGTTAGCAGATATTTTAGAAATCCTGGCTGGAGTCCACAATCCAGAGCAGGTTGCTGCTGCTTCAGACACCTTTATTTAAATCTGCATGACAGACTTGTTCTTTGGAATGTGGAAGTCATTTTTCATGTGTGGAATGAGCAGTGTTCAAATTCTATGGTGGGCCAGAAAGACTTTTACAATCATCTCCGTCTCTTCATGGGCAGAATAGAGAACCTAGGCTCTACACCCCATTTGCCTCAGATCTTCCACTTACTGGAGCCTTCTGCCTTTTGATTTGATGGAGTTGATCTATTGTCAGGATGCAGGTGTATTTGCCACTAGGACAGAACAGGTCAAGTGACTGTTTTTTTTACCTGCTTGCTAAATAAAAGCTGTTTCCCACTGTGGAATGTGACCTAAGTTCTGGTCTCATTGTAGGGAAGGGGTCGAGCAGGAGGTCCTGCATCCTTCTGGGAACCTCCCTAATTTCTGGGAGCCATCACCACCTACCAAAAAGGACCTGAAGGTGATGAAACCAAATTGCAGTTTGCAATTGTCTCTCTGACTAAAGGAAAGCTTGAGAGTCAGGACTTAAATTAATCATCTTTGACACCAGCCCCTTCCACTGCAGCTAGCATAGCAGGAACTAGGAAACCCTTGAAAGAAAAGGCCAAGACCCTTTATAGCAGAGATGGCTTTAAAATATTAAGGACGAATTCAGACATCAAATTAAGCAAAAATAATTGAGGTGAAATGTACAGGAGAATGAAGAAAATCCTTTCAATCTTTTTCTTGAAATTTATTCTGTAAGAAATAACTTTCCCTCTTGAAAATTCATAATGGATAATATCCCACTAGCAATAAAAGCATTGATAAATCTTTTAAAAATAATAATAAAACCCTTTAAAAAATAATAAAAACCCTCTTAGGCATTTTACATCTGGGTAATCTTCTTCAAAATCCATAACCTCACTCTAATCATGAACCAAGCTGAGACAGACACAAATGAAGGAGCAATCTACAAAATATCTGACCAGTGCTCCTTCAAAACTGTTAAGGTCATGATAAACAAGGGAAGACTATTTCCCAGGTAACTGTTTCAGATATTTGTCGGTATAAATTATATAATATGTGGGCTACAATTGAACAACTGAGCCAGTATTTAATGTTATGCAATGAATGGCCACAAATAATTTGTTATTTTTCTGATTATAAAACCAATAATGCTCTCTATAGAAAACTTGGATGCCATAATAGTTGAAAGAAAAAAATAATTCACACCTTATAATCAACCCTACAGCACAGAAGCATAACATGAACACCATGATTAACTTCCTTTTGATATACATATACTGTTTTGGGGCATGAGTGGAATATTATATAATCAACTTGTGCATGATTATTCCTTTAGCTAATGGAACAATTATGTAGTGTGAATGGAATAATAATAGCTAATATTTATGTAGCAATTATTTCAGGCCAGGTGGTCTTTTCATGCTTTGCATATATTATCTCACTAAATCCTCACAATGATCCTGTAAGCTTGTTACTATTTTCATTCTCACTTTACAGATGAAGAGAGGGAGACACATATTGGTTAGGTTTCTTGCTCAGGATGCATACTTTTGATATGTGGTAAAAACCATTACATGTGGATGAACTAGGCTTTGAACCAGGCTGTCTGGCTCCACAACTGACACTTCTAACATGATACTACATTATCCCACATTAATTCATTCACAAAGTTTGAAACTGTGGTAACCAGCCTTCAGGATGAAACTCCCCTCCGGGAATTTATTTTTGTGTGTAGCCTGGTGCTATGAGTGAGGAGGAGTCTGTGTCTGTGTGTCTAATACAACCCTGTGGAAGTGACTGCTTGTGCCACCTGAGGCTGGGTCCTAAAGGCACTGCAGCTTCCCCTTGGGTTTCCAGGGTAGCACTAACTCCAGGGAAGGTTAGGGGCCATGTGTGAAGACATTAAGGATAATTTGCAGAGGAACCTGCTTCTCAGCCTTGTTCCAATCAGAGATGTTGAAAACAGATCTGCCAAATGAGTTAAATGTAAAGTGATTATAGCCCTGGCTGACATCTGACTGCTCTAATGAGAAACTGTAAGCTAAAATGACCCAAGCTGCTCTCAAATTCCTGACCCACAGAACTGGGAGGGAAATTAAGTTTTCATCCTGTATTTAAGTTACTAAGTTTTGAGATAATTTTTCAGATAACATGAGAAGTATGAAAAAAATCATTTCAAAACTTCAAACTCCAAAATGACTTCATTATAATTCTCTCTTCCATGCTTACACAACTTAAACTAAACATGTGTGTAGTTTGGAAAAAAAAAACTAGGACTATAGATTGAGATACAATGCAAATATTCAAAGATGAATGTAGCATTGTGAACAAGAGATAATAATATCAAATAATATCAAAATATTTTTAAAAATACAAATATTTTCAAAAAGGCCAACTGAATGCCTAGAAGGATACATGAATAATAAATACATAGTTCCTGAAAGACTGTATGAATAATAAATACATATTTAAACACAATATTGTGAAATTATAGTAGACTAATTACAAAGAGGAGATCCTAAAAACTTGAGGAAAAAAAGTTCCACTACGAAGAAACAATTATTAGACTAGCATATGATTTCTCTATGAGTAAAAATGAATTGCATCATATGTTACAGCTTGCCTTTAATATTTTTAGCAAAATTAATATTAAACCATAAATCATCTATGAGAATGAATAAAGCCATTTTCAGACATTTGAATATGCAAAAAAAAAGTACACTTTGGGCTTCACATCTGCATATTATTTCCTGTGTGTTATTTAATTTTCTCTAAAAAAGATTCCTTAACATATTTTGTCCTTCCCTCAAAACAATAAAATAAAGTAAATAAGACCAGGGTCATAGTATAAGTTTAGGCTTGCATATGGCCATTTCTTCACTTAGTGTGTAAATAAATTGTAGATCATGTAACCATGTCATTAGAAAATTCTTCAGAAGCCTAAGTTTAATAGCCAGATAATAGAAAAATACATGTACTGATCTCTGTCCCTGGTACCTGGCACAGGCATGTGAAACCTTTAGCGTTTCCTGGGTGATAAGAGCACTAGAAACATCTTTTTTCTGACATTTGGTCTTTGACCCTGGTTCCTGACACAGGTTTCCTGAATCCCTGTAATTTCCTGAGTGAAAGGAGTTTCTCATTCTCACGAGGCCACTCTGGGGCCTTTCCTGGATGGGGTCTGGTCTCCATGAAAGACCAAGTCATGAACAGAAGCTTGAAAGAAGCCTTGCCTCCCATTCTCTTAAGATGAAAGAATGGTTAAGCATGGAATTAAAGATAATCATGCCTGCATGTTAAAGCCTCCATAAAATCCTGATAGTAAGGGGTTCAGAAGCCTCCATGTGGGCTAACACAGCCACACCGGGAACGTAAGGCACCCCAGCTTTGCAGGAACACAAGGTCCAGCACGTGGCACCCTCCCTGACCTCACCCTATGCATCTCTTCATCTGGCTGTTCATCTGCATCCTTTATCATGTCCTTTAGCAAGCTGGTAAATGTAACTAGGTGTTTACTGAGTTCCATGAGCCCCTCTACCAGGTTAATCAAATCTGAGGAAGGGGGCATAGGAATCTTAAATTTGTTGCCAAATCAGATAGAAGTTGTAGTTACCTGGGGACCCATGGCTTGTGGCATCAGCAGTGGGGTGAGGGCAGTCTTATGGAACTGAACCTGTGGGATCTGATGTTACTTCAGGCAGTATCAGAATTGATTTAAATTGTAGGACTTCCAGATGGTGTCAAGAAGAACTACTTCTTGTGGGGAAAAGTTTTCCCCCCTCCCATACGAAGTGAAAGGTTTATATGGGTAAGAAAGGAGATTTACAGGAAGAAACACATAGCAGGAAAGAACTGGGATTTTCCCTATACAGGAGGAAAGACAGGCTTTTTCTTTTACAAAACACTACAAAATCACACCAAGTCATATTTTTAGACACATATGTTTTTTTCTCTATTTCTGCTATTATAAACATTACCACAGTAAATATCTTGGAAAGAGATAATATAGCAAATTTTTAAGACAGTAAATTTTGAAATTACCCTGTGTATGCAAATCCTAATTCTACCCTTCCCTAATGCAACTTTGAACACGTTACTTGGTATCTGGACATTGTTTCCTTCATCTACAAAATAAGGAATACAATGCCCCTGTTATACTTTTTTATTATAGCAAAAATATCCAATTTAGCCATTTTCAAGTGTGTCAATCAGTGTTATTAAATGCATTTATATTGCTGTGTAACCATCACCACCAGCCATCTCCAGAACTCCATCACTATCCCACACTGAAACTCTGTCCCACTAAACAATTCCTGATTCCCTGCTACTCCCAGCCTCTAGCAACCACTTTCCTAATTTTTGTCTCTGTGCTATAGACTTTACTATTCCAGGTGCAGCATTTGTCTGTCTGTGTTTGACTTACTGCATTTAGTATAATATTTTCATGGTTTATCTATGCTATAGAATGTGTCAGAATGTCATTCCTTTTTAAGGTTAAAAAATATTTACTTACATATATGTAAAACCACATTGCTTTGATTCAATTATCTGACTAAGGATTTTTGAGTTGTTTCCACCTTTCTGGCTATTGTGAATAATGTTACTGTGAACATTGGTGTATAAATATCTACTTCAGGCCCTGCTTTCGGTTCTTTGTGGTATATGCCTAGAAGTGGAGTTGATGAATCACGCAGTACGTTTCTATGTAAATTTGGGGGTCAACTGTCATGCTGCCTTCCATTGTTGGTGGATCATTTTACATTCTCCCCAACAGTGCACAAGGATTCCAGTGTTTCCCCATCTGTACCAACATTTATTTATTTTGGTTCCTTTTGAAGGGGTAGGGAAAAGTTGGATAATAGCCATTTCAGTTAGTGTGAAGTGTTATCTCATTGTGATTGTAATTTGCATTTCCTTAATGACCTATGTAGTTGAACATGTTTTCATTTGTATATCTTCTTTGGATAAACATCTATTCAAGTTACCTCCACTACCACCTCTTTCTTAAACCTCCTGTCTGTCTTTACTTCTAACACCTGTTTTCCTCTAGCTCTCCCTCCATTCCTCCGGACATTCTTTCTAAACTCATTTGCTATCTTCTCCACACATTCCATCCTATTGTGGTAAGAGTTTCATTAGGTCCCTGGTGCTCCCTGAGACTAATTTTGCTTATGATATCTCAGAGAATGACTCTTAAGAGGTTTGAGGAACTGATTCCCAATGAAGAAGTCAGTTACCTAACTAATACATTATAAACAAATTAAATAAAGAAGCAAACCAAAAAAACCAACAACAATAAAAAAGGAAAGAAAGATTGAATTCTAATAAATATTCAGGCTACCAAAGGAAATCTGGAAAGGCAAAGAAATTAAACGACATCAAGTGAAACCAATAGAAAAAAGTAGGAAGATATTTGACTTAAACACAAAGATCTCAATAACCGCATGACATTTTAAATGAACTGACTACTTTAAAGGGGACCGTTAGACTGGATAAAGAAGTAAAGCCAAACTTTATGTTATTTGTAAATAATGTATTTTAAATACAAAGATTCAAATAGGGTTAAAAGTAAAATTATGGAAAAAGATATACCACATAAACATCACTCACAAGAAAGCTGTCATGCCTATATTAATATCAAGTGAAGCAGACTTTAAAACAAAGAATTTTATAAGAGATAAAGAGACATATGGAAGTGATAAATGAGACAATTTCTCAAGAAGACATAATAATCTTTAATGTGTATGAACCTAGAATTTCAAAATTAATGAAGCAGAAACCAACAGAGAAATAGACAAAAGGATAAAAAGGCAAATATACAATTACAGTCAGAAGTTTTAATATTTCTGTTTCAGCAACTGATTTAATAATTATATAGAAAATCAGTGAAACAGAGAAGATATGAATAACACTATTGATGAATTAAATTGAAATTTATTTAACATTCCACTTCAAAACTAGAGCATATATTCTTTTCAAGTGCACATGAACCATTAAAAAAGACTATGTTAGCTAGAAATGCAGGAGTTGATCCTAAAATCACATGAAAATGAAAGAGACTTGGAATAGCTAAAATAACTTAAAAAGGAAAATAAATTCTGAGAACTCACTTATACAATTTTCAAATTTTATTACAAAGCTACAGTAATAAAGACAGTGTGATACTAGTATGCACATATTGTATATATAGCATTCAAAAATAAATATACATATCCAGTTGATTATTGACAAGTGTCAAGATCATTCAATGCAAAATAATATTTTAAACAAATGACCCTGTACAACTGGATATCTACAGGCAGAATAATAAGTTGAACTCACACCTTATACCATATGCAGAAACAGATAAAAGACCTATATACAAAAGCTAAAACCATAAAGCTTTTAGTTTTAAATCTCTTTAACATTTAAGTAGGCAATAATTTCTCAAAAGAATAAATATATAAACTAGACTTCATAAAAATTAAAAATTTTGTGCTTTAAAGGGTATTATCAACAAAGTGGGACTATGAATGAGAAATGAAGAATGAAGAACATTTCTAAATTGTATCTTCTAGCATACACATTTAGCTAAAATGTTTATAACTCGATAATAAAAATGGACAATTCATTTTCAAATGGATAAAGAATTTGAACAGACATTTTCTAATGAACAATTACAAACAACCAGTAAGTACATGAATATATACTCATCATTAGTCATTTGAGAAATGCAAATCAAAGTCACAATGAAATATAAATTCACACCACTGGGGTAATTGCCATTAAAAAAACAACAACAACAGAAAATAACAAATGTTGGTGAGGATATTGAAAAATTGGAAACCTCATGCATTGCTATTAGGAGTGCAAAATGGTGCACCCTTTGTGGAAAACAATTGAGTAGTTCTTCAAAAGTTTAATGTGGTGTTAGTATACGAACTACTAATCCACTCCTGTGTATATCCCCAAGAGATGTGAAGACATATTTCACATGTAAACAACACAGATGTTCATAGAAATATTATTCCTACTACTGAAATATGGAAGCAACCCATATGTGTATCATCTGATGAACAAATAAACAAAAATTATACATTTACACAATGGAATATTATTCTTCCATAAAATGGAATGAAGTACTCATGTATGGTAAAACTTGGATGGACCTGGAAATACTACATGAAAGAATCCAATGCAAAAAACTAGCTACTGTGTGATTCCATTCATATAAATGTCTGCAATAGACAAATCCATAGAAACAGAAAGTAAGATCAGTAGTTGCCAGAGGCAGGGGAGAAGGAGGGAATGGAGAATGAATGCTAATGAGTGTAGGGTTTTGGAAGGGAGTGGTAAAAATGTTCTGGAAATAGGTAATGGTGATGGCTGTACAATCTTGTGTAATTCTTTAGTAAACCACAGAATTGTACACTTTAAAATGGCAAAATTGCGTGGCATGTAAATTACATAACCAAAAAAAGATATAAAGAGAGGAATTTCTTTCTGACTCATTTAATGAGGCCAGAATAACACTGTGATGTGTTAACCTGACTAAGCTACAGTCCCCAGCTATTCAGTCAAACACTGAATTTGCTGTGCAGGCATTTTGTAGGTGTGATTAAAGTCCATAATCAGTTGACTGCAAGTAAGAGAGATTTTCTTAGATCCTCTGGGTAAGCCTAATTCAATCAGTTGAAAGACCATAGAAGTAGACCTTTTGTTTCCTTGAAGATGAAATTCTACCTGTTGACTGCAGCTTCACCCGTGGTCTTGAGTTCCAGACTGCGCTTTCTGGTGACTTACGAATTTCAGCCTTATCTCAATGCCCTCATGATCACGTATTCCATGCAATGAATCTCTTAATGTACCTCCTACTAGTTTTGTTTCTCTGTTTCAACCTTGAATGATAGACACTCTTATCAAAACCAAATAACACTATTAGCAAAAGTAAATACATAAGATTATAAACTGTTATTCCTCATAAAACGTAGACACAAAAGTCATTGACAAAATATTCACAAATAAAAATGTATATATGTACATACACATATATATGTATATATTATAGTATATAAAAGGATAACATGTCATGACCAATTGAGGTTTACCCTCGGAATGCAAGTTTGGGTTATTATTTTAAAAAACAATCAGTATAATCCACTTCATTAACATGATGAACAGACGAATGTCTTCAGCATAAGCCAAAAAGAAAAAGAAGCATTGACAGATCACAATACCTTTTCACCACAAATTTCTGAATTTAGGATTGGCTCCAAACTGGCTGGCTAGTAAGATCTCAAGATCACCTCCTCCCCCAGACATGACAAAACTACATCCATTTAAGCACTATGACCTTTAAAAATAGAATGGAGAACTGGGGACCACCTTAACAATAAGAAAAAGTGATACAAGACATCATAAAGAGTGAAAAAAGCCAAATACTGTCTCAATATGAATGCCATCCAGTACCGCAACGCTTGCATCAGGAAGCACCAGTGATAAGGAACCTTTTCCTGGGTCTGAAAGGTTTACTCCCACATTGGGTACACCCACACCAGAGGAGAGTGAGTATATCCTCATGTGGAAAATAGAGGGCTATTCCATAGGAGAACAACAGAAATCTGGGGAGAAAAGAATGCAGGAGAGAAGACCTGGGGAGCTGATAGATGAAGTGTGCACTGACCTAATCAATGGATTCTCATTGGTGAACCCAAAATTTCAGTGTGAGGAATAAGAAAGAGGGACAGAGACACCGTAGGGCATTCTTTCCAGACTGTTTTGTCTGTGTAACTCTAGCACTGGCTAATGCCATATTGTAGCCACACCTGGAGGATGAGAAGCCCCACCCCTCTACCATAAGCAGACTTATACTTAGGAGAGTCTGTTCTCGTGGTAACTGCTCTAACGGCTACCAGATTGGCAATCATCAGAATAGCGACAAGCAGCTGGGTCTGCTCTCCCTGGCACAGGTAGCTGAGCACTTTCATGCAAACCTCAAATTGTGGAGGTTTTGGCTGCTTTCTCAGGGAAGATCACTAGAGAGGTTCCAAGAGTCCTACAGAACAGATGCCCATTCCCTGCCTAGAGTTGCTGCTAAACAGCTTAGCATATCTGCCTGTCTCCTGCACCCTACAGCAGCTAGAGCTCCCACCTTCTGGACCTCAGAACTTGTACAATGAAAACTACAAGTCATTGTTAAAAGAAATAGAAGATACAAAGAAATGGAAAGATATTCTGTCCTCAGGCTGGAAAGAATTAACATTGCTAAAATGACTATCTTGAGGCAATATACAGATTGAATGCAATCTCTTTCAAAATTTCATTGGCATTTTTCAAGGAAATAGAGCAAAAATAGTTTTTAATTTGTATGGAATCACAAAAGACCCTGAATAGCCAAAGCATCAAAGGAAAAAAAAAAGAACTAAAGTATAGCTATAACACTCCTGGATTTCAAACTATACCATAAAGCATTAATAATCAAATCAGCATGGTACTGGGCTGAAAACAAATACACAGATCAGGGGAATCGAGTTGAGTCCTCAGAAATAAATTCACATATATATGGTCAGTTCACTTATTCCAGAAGAGCCAAGGACATAGTGGTAAGTGAACTAAAATGATTGCAGACTTATGAAATTTAGTAAAGAATTTATTAGTTAACCAACCTGAGGATTTGAACTCAGAATAGTCAGACAGATTGCTCTGTGTAGACTGCTCCCAATTATAGTCCTTGGTAGGCTTTTTATAACAAAAGTTCCTGAGTAAGTGGTCTGATATGAATTTCTTCTGGAGAGCAAAGAGATAAGCACAGGGTGATTAAAACTTGATCTAATATCACAGGAACCTTAGGGAGTGCTCAGGAAGGCTCCTCTCCTATAACATCTGTCTGGTAGATGGCGTGAGAAGTACCCACTATTCAAGTCAGTACATTTGTACACAGTTTCTTCATAGAACTAGGGCAGTTTTGTTCTGACTTCTACCTGTGCAAGTTTCTTCTGGACCAGGGAGGGGTGGGGCTCCCAGGAGGCATTCTGTCTGCAATACAACGGAGAGACAGAAGTCTCTTTAGCAAATGGTATTGGGAACATTGAACAGCCACATACAAAAGACTCACTCTCTAAACCCATACACAGAAATTAATTTCAAAATTAATTAGAGACTTGGATGTAAGACTGGAAACCATAAAACACATAGAGGGACATCATAGGCAATACCTCCCATGGGATCAGTCTTAGAGAGGTCTCTGGTGATTCAACAACAGTAGCAAGGGAAACACAAACAGAATAAACAAATGAAACTACTTCTGCAAGTGAAAGAAACTACCAGCAGAGCAAAATGACTGCCAAATGAATTGGAGAAGATATTTATATCTCATGCATCTGACAAGGGCTTAATATCCAAGATACAGAAAGAATCATAAAACTTAACAACAGAAAAACAAATACCCCAATTAAAATATGGGCAGATGACTCAATAGACACGTCTCCGAAGAAGACACACAGATGCCCAACAGGCACATGAAAAAGTACTAATCGTCATATATTTTTAGGGAAATGCAAATCAGAACAACAATGAGATATCACCTCACTCCAATAAGATTGGCCTGTATATAAAACTAGTGACAAGTGAGGGGGTGGAGAAAAGGGAACTCTTGTGCACCATTGGTGGGAATGTAAATTGGTGCAGCCACTTTGGAAAACACTAATTCAAAAAGATATAAACACACCTATGTTAATTGAAGCATTATTTACAATAGCCCCCAAATCGAAGCAACCTATGTATTCACCAACAAATAACTAGATGAAGATGTGGTACATATACGCATATATGCAATTAAATACTACTGAGTTACAAAAAAAAAAAAAGAGAGAGATGAAATCTTGCCATTTGTAACATCATGGATGGAGTTAGAGGGGATTAAGTCTGAAGCAGAAAGACCAAATGCCCTTAATCATTTGTGGAATATAAGGAGCAAAGCAAATGAATAAATAAAACTAACCCTGCAAACCTGAAGTTACCCGAGGGCAAGGCGGTGGCGGTAGGAGCAAAGGGCAGTGCTGGTCCAATGGACAGTGTTGGAAGAGTATTAGAAATTTGGGGGTGGTTGGCGCGCCCGGATGCAGTAGTGATTAGGTCAGTCGCCTCCAAGGATGCAGGCCACACGCCCCTGGATTCGAGTCCCAGGGCTGGGGGAGAGAGAAGCAGTGTGAACAACGAAGTGAAAAATAAATAACATGCTTCCTCCTCCTCTCTCTTCCTGCCTGCTTGCCTACCACTGCCTTAATTCCTGCCCGCAACTTTCCTTAGCAAACGAAAGGAAAAACATTGGTGGTGGTTGTGGTGTGTTATCATATAGGTGAAGAGTGAAACTGCACATCTAAAGCTTATTTTATCAAACTGTTTCATAAATCCTGAATAAAAGAAACACAGAAACTTTAAGCCAATAGAATGAAACACTTCCTCAATCTATGTACTTAGGCTGCCATTACAAAGCGACATAGGCTGAATGACTTCAACAACAGACTTCCATTTTCTCAGAATTCTGGAGGCTAAAAGTCCAAGAGGAAGGGGCCAGCAGGGGCGGCACCTTCTGAAGCGTCTCTCCTTAGCTTAAGTTTTACATGGTCTCCTCTCTGCATACTTGCGCCCTAATTTCCTCTTACCACAAAGACTGCAGTCATGTTGAATTAGGACCACTCCAGTGATTTCATTGTAGATACTTACCTCTTTAAAGTCCTTTCTCCAAATACTATCACTTAGGTACTTGGGGTCAGAAGTTCAATATATGAACTGAAGTTGGGAAACGCTGTTCACCCCTTAATAATCTCACAGCACACATCTATGGGAAACAAAGCTAAAGTCAAAGTCATGATACAAAATTTAGTATTTCCCTGGAATATAAGGGATGAGGCAAGGATTCCCACTCTTACTGCTTCTACTACTAAAGGGCATAGATGGTGTAGTAAGGGGAATGTAGAAGACTATAAAAAAGAAGTGAAAATGTCTTTATTCACAGTTGACATGATTGCATAAACAGAAAATTCCCAGGAATCTAGCCCCCCAAAACACTGCTATGAATAATAAGCAAATTTAGAAAGCTTACAGAATGTAAATGTACAAAAAGGAGATAGACAGCTATGCGCTGTCGACAGATTAGAAGGTCTTACTGTTAGGATGTCATCTCTCTCCTCACTGTTTTGTGGAGTCAGTGCGATCCCATTCAAATACATGAAGGTTACTTCTTTATTTTGAAGAAATTGCAAGCCGAGCCTAAAATTCATAAAGTACAAAGGACTTAGAATAGCCAAGCAATATTGAACAATATTCAAAGGTTATTATATATTAGTGTAATTATAAAGTAGTCACACTCTTGAATAAGAGTCCAGGGGTTACCATAAAGGTACATTAATCAAAACTACTGTATTGGCATAAGGATATACTTATATATCAGTGGAATGAAATAAGTTCAGACCCCATTTCGTTCCATACCCCCAAAATAATTCTAGATAGATTATAAATCTAAATGTGAAAGTAAAAATTATAAAACTCTTAGAAGTATGCAGAGGAGATGATTTTTGCAGACTTGGAGAATGCAATAACTCCTTATATAAGACACAGAGAACACTCAACAGAAAACATTGATAAATCAGACTTTATAGGATTCAAATTTTCTATCAAAAAACACTGTGGAGAAAAGTAATAGATAAGCCATAGATTGGGAGGCGTTTTCATGTGTATTATCTCTCTATATAATAATAGAAATGATATATGTGATAAAAGATTTAGAGTATATCAAGAATGCCTACAGCTCAATTCTGAAAAGATCAACAGCCTAATAAATGAGTAAGTGACCCTGATTAAGATCCTGAATGCAGAGTTCACCTTTGGACAAGAAATAAACATCAAACTATACTGTAAGAAAATCTACTCCATCAATAAGCTCCCTACAGTTTTCAAAAGAAAATAGCCATATAAAATCAAAGTACAGTATCACTATTCCAGTAATCGTCGGTACATTCTGTACAGAGGGTGTGCAGCAATCATTGGAAAGATTAACCACATAATCTTCATAGTTTCCTTGAGAGACAGGAGAGCAAGTGAGCCATTCAGCCTAATCCCAGAAAGGGAGAGAAAGTCTTGGAAGGCCTGTTGCTGAGCTCTGGGACCTCAGCTCCTGGCAGATGGGCGGATATGCTCTGTCAGTGAGCCAGACATCAGCACTGCCGGGCTGGCCTTTTCCACCTCTTTTGATAGACTCAGCCACCCACTCACTCAGCAGACAATGATTAAATAATGCCTCCTTCTCAGTGAAAGTCAGGACTTGCAGCTTGACTGTGAGCTCTCACTTTAGAGGTGCACCCTGCCCACAGCCCCGGGGTCCTCTGTGACTCACTTCCTGCTCCCTGGCTTGCTCCAGCGTGGAGCAAGCATCCCAGGTCTCCGTGCTCATCTGCTGCTCTTTAGCCATGACCATTTCCTGGCCTTTCATGGGCTTCCAGGGCTCCACCAAAACCCTCCTGGGTATATTCCTCTCCATCTTTCTCATCCAGGCCCTGGGTGGCATTGATGTTACTAGAGCAATAGTAGTCAAATCCTACTTGCTACCCTCCACAATGAACCTACTATGCTGATAGCCATTGTTTCTACAGGTGCCCTCACCTGGAGCGCCATCCCCATTCCTTATCAGCTCTCCAAACAATATCCTCCACTCAACTGCACACCAAATCTTCCAGGACCCATTCCTCCTCCCAAATCTCTGCACTTGGGGACTTCACCAGGTAGACCAGTCACTGGATGTCGCTCTTCTGTGCCCTCCTTGGAGGGAAAGACAGATGATAAATTTATACATACATAATAAAGACAATTTAAAGTAGGTAAGCACTGCACAGAAAATAAATCAGGCCCCTTGACTTGCAAATGAGGAATGGGAGCATTGGGTATTTAGTGCCCAGCCTCTGACAGGTGGCCTCCGAGTTGAGCCCTGAGTGATGAGATAGGGGCAGCATGGTAGACTTCTCAGGAAGAATATTTGGAAGGAGGTGCAGTGAGTTCAAAGACTCTGAGGTGGAAACAAATTGGGCCTTTGAGGGAAAGAAACTAAAGCAGCGATTCAGATGTAGTCAGTGAGGGTGAGCTGGCCAAGGGTAGGAGTGGGGATTTGAGCACGAATTATGGGACATGTGGGAGGTGAGGTTGAAGTAGTTTTAAACCCTAATGGCATTTTGCTTATAGAGGCAGGATAGGAGGAAACGCTGGGTGTGCTGGCATGTCGTGCTGAAGCAGGGGGGCATTTAGTTTTTTCTTTCACAGCCTCTAGAGTTAAACTCTGTTTTTCCAGGCCTTCTGTTAAATGTTCCGCATGCCACACTGGGCTCTTTTGTTGGAAAGAAATTAGTTCCTGTTCAGGGGACACAATGAGAGAGCTGCAGATGGAGAAGACAGTAGATAGAAGCTTCCAGATAGCCCGACTATTGTTTGGAGAGAATGCAGAACGCTTTCTAATAATTTCCTTCCTGCTTATCTTTATGAAAACCAACCTTGTATTTTACAAAATTAGACCATCAAGAGAAAGTCTCTTCATCTCTGACAGAGTGAAAAAATAAAATAAAAATGATTTGTAATGAGAAATAGGTTAGAAAGTGTCAGCATTTATGGGATGAAGGTAATGGCTTCATTTTTTTGTTTCCAACCCTTTAGCCCTGAGTTTTGAGGTGTCAGTTAAAGGGATACAATCAGTCCATTTTCTTACTCTTTAATAGAAGTAACCATAAGAACAAGCATTTATTGAACAGATTAGTATGAGCTGGGCACACGATGTTAAGCATTTTACCTGGAAAACTTAGAATTTCCACAACCACCCACATCCGGGTAAAGTCCGGAGAAGTTAAGGTATTTGCCTACAATCCCATACTTGCTCGGTGGATCTGGAATTCAAACTCAGTCAGGATCTGGAGTCTATGTTCCTAATCACTGTGCATCCTGCCTCTCAGAGCTGGGCCCTGTGGTATCTGTCCCAGGCTTCCCAGGCATGCCCAGAGCCAGCAGGAGCCTCCCAGAGCTGCTCCAGGGCCTGGCAGGTGCTGAGGCTGGGACCTGTCCGAGCAGGAGTGCCATCTCTTGGGGTGTGGGTCTGCTCTGTCAGGCTGAAAGCCAAGAAGAAGGTAAAGCTAGGATTGGTCGAGTCAGGCCAAATCCTCTTCGTGTTCCCTTGGTGAGAAAATGGTAGTTTTTATGAACCAATTTAACTTGGTCTCATTTTGACTCCACACCCAAGCACACCCAGCCTTCTCTAGAAGCTTCTTTGCAGGTAGTTGCTGAGATAGTAACAGCATAGTTTTTGAATAAAGTCGGTCCTGTGTGCCAGGTGATGAGGCCTTCAAGGCTGAGCACTCTCTGGGTGATGTCTCACAGGACCCTCACAGATCAAGGATGTAACTGATCTGGTTGGCAACATCAGTTTACCAGGAAAGCAAGATGTGACAGTAAGGGGCCTCCTTGGTAAAATCAGTTTGCCCCAGAAGGTCTCATGGGTTGGCTGCCCCTGAGAAACCTGACACCCTCTGAGCGGACTGCGCAGCAGCACCGGCACCCTGATTACGTTAAAGTGGTGGGTTGAACTGTGGGCCCCAAAAGACCTGCACAGTCCCTGAACCCAGAACCCACAACCTAACTGAGGGTGAGTCCTAAATCCAATATCAAGTGTCCTTCTAAGAGAGAACAGAGGAAGGTTTGCAACACAGACCCAGAGCAGACAGAAGCAGAGATCGCAGTGATGCCACCACAAACCAAGGGGTACCTGGAGCCTGCAGGAGGAGCGTGTCCTGCTGACACCTGGATTTGGGACTTTCAGATTCCAGAACTGTGCGAGAATAAACTTATGCTATTCTAAGCCACCAAGGTGTTGGGTGCTTGAGGCTGCCTTGGGAAACTAAGAGAGGGAACTGCTGTTCCTTGTCTTGGGCCTGATTTGCTCCACTCTACCCTCAGAGTAAGGGACTGGAAATGCGACCAAGACTGGGAAGCTACCGCCTCCCAGTACCCTCTCCCTCTACAGGCAGGTCCCCAGGGCAGACAGTCAAGTGCTGGTGGCAGTCCCTGCAGGAAGATCTCCGGCTCAGGCACTGGGAAGAACCCACTTCTCCAGCCCAATTCAGTGGGTGGGGGGCCAGTCTTGCTGGGCAGCTTTGAGGTATGACAGTGTGAGTTGACTAATTTTCTCTCTTCTCTCCTTGCTTTAAGCCTAAATAATCATCCCAGAGATTCATACTCCCTTCTCAAACAAACATTATCATGATGTTCATCTTCATACTACAAAGGCCAGCTTTCCTCCTTGAGTTTCCTCCTTGAGTTTGAATGGCTCCAGCTTCACTGATGACATGCTTATCAACAATTCTTAGTTAACTTAGTTAAATCCCACCCTTTCTGGGTGGATTTTTCTGCTTTTACTCTAAGAACAGTTTCCAAGGCCTGGAGGTTACAAAGGTGCCTGATGGTTGGGATTCCCCTCCATTTGTTATCAAGGTGATTGACAGAACTTTGAAACCCTGAGACAGAGCCAGCCCTCTTGACATGAGATGAGCAACTGTACACAAGATGTCAAAGTAATGTCCTTTAGTTAGGGTGTCACATAGAGCAGACACATTCTTGCTGTTTTATTTCCCTCCAAAGTAAGTTTAGAGGTGGGAGTCAGTCACCAGACACCAAAGTTTTTGACTTTCTTTAACTCTATATATATGACAAGAGAGAGTCTCTGAAAACTCTTCCCCCTTTAGCTCTAAAATCCTAAGATTCCATGGAGCTCCTCCCAGAAGAATTTAGAACAAGAACCAACAAGTTCACAAGGGATTTCAATAACTTGACATCAGAAGGAAGTCCAAACCCACAAAAAAGGAGAAACCTCTTAGATTTTCCTCTTCAACATTCACTGTCAAGAACTAAGCCTTTTGGCAGAATGTGCTGTCATGAAGGACACATAATTAGTCAGCATCTTTGTTTGTTTTCACACATTTGTCCTTGTGTAACCTTCCAGGTGACAAGAGAGCAGTCCACAGAGGGGATGCCTGAGGGTGAGTTTATGCTTTGTGGCTGGCCCCTGCATGGCTTCCTCACTTTTCCTAGCCCCCTTGGATTCTTGACAGCCCTTTTCGCATATTTCCTTAATCATGATGGAGACAATAAAACCAAGAATTTGCAATAAGGAAGAAATAGACATATGGCTGTCAGAAAACAAAAATAGGATGAGGACCTCGATAGCAGATATATTCAACTCCATTTCAGTCATTTCTGGATTCACCTCTGAGCCCAGGAGCCCCCATCTCAGACTCAAAATGTCAGATGGCACACTCCCCTGAAGACATTGTGGTCCCCAGTGCTGGTCATCGATGGGAGGGCTTGACTCCAGTTTCATGGTTATTCCTTCTTTGCTTTGCCTACCCAGTGCTTCTGGACATGATTTGGGGAGTCAGGAGGATGAGTGAGAAGAAGATGAGTGCATCTTCCAGACATTTTTCTCCTTATGAAACTACATGGACCCACCCTGGTCCTATTGGTACTCAGCTCCATTCAGCAGAAAGACCAGCACAAGTGCAGACCCACTGGAGGTATTGTGGGAATTTATGAGTAACTCTGCTTTCTGAGACAGACTTGGCAAAGGTCAGAGATGTAGGCTAAAAGTGCATATACTCTTAGGTAGTCGAAGAATAAGAAGGTCCAGCCCAGCTCTGATATGCTCTTCTTGGACTCTATTCATTCACTCCATTTGTTGTGTGCCTTCCCTGTGCCAGGCATTGTGCTGGACACGTGGGGATAGACAGGTGAACAGAACCAACATGGATCCTATCTTCCGCCCACCAAGAGGTTGGTTCTCCATCCCTAATGCTGAGGAAATGCCCAGGTTAAAGAACAACTCTGTCTTATTCCTGTCCCAAGTGTGTGAATATTGGGGTTCAATATTTCCCCCAGATCCCACATTTAAAGACCCCATTTCTGCTTCTGGTCTGCAGTGAGCTGAGAGCTTTGTTACCCTGTATCTTCAGTGGTTGGATCAAGGCTGGCTCTCTCAGGCATACAGTGCCCTCTGTTGGTAACCTAGACCAAATACCTTGGTCCTGGACTGAGACACGGGGCTGCATTAGTAGCCTTTGTGTTTCATCTGAACCTGTGTTTGTTGTCCACCCATCTTCCTATCTGTCCATCCATCCACACATCCACTGCTTAGTTCCAGGACCTATTCTAGGGGCTGAGAGCAGAAACCTGTATAAGGCAAATTTACTGTCTTCACCACAGAGGTACACTTTTTGCTCTTCTCCCACATTTCAAGTTTAATTCCTTTCTTTGAATGTGGTTTCCAATGCTGGTAGATGAGTTAGGAAGAGGGTTCATTCTAGGTTCCAAATCTCTTTCAAAGTGTCTGGGCAGAGAGTTCCTACCATCAAGTGAAACTTTTATGGTTGTCCTTTGCTTCCTGTGCTAGTGAGCAGATCTGCCCCCACTCTGATCCTGTGCTACGTTTAGAACAAGGGGTTTAATTTCTCTGGGGAGACTGAAATTTCCTATCCCCCACATCTACCTCTGCCTTCACCCTGTAACTCCTCCCTTCCCCTCCCTAAATAGGAAGCCACTGGCCAGGGGCAAGGAAGGGCAAGACCCCTCTGCTGCCTTCCCTCCAGTCAGACCATTGTAGCATCTATCTGCAGAATGCTGGTCTCATGCCAACACCCTATACCATTGAAAGGCCACCCCCCACACCTAATTCCCAGCAATGACTGAGGCGAACCTCACGCTCATTTTCTTGCTCAACAAGCCTCATAAAAAATGCAGGAGCCTTGTGCAAGGGGCCCCCCAGAGGAGAACAAGAGTAAACACATCCCTCACAATGAGTGATTGGTCTCTTCTGGAGGGCCTGCCCTTACCTGGCAGACTGCTCGCTGCTTGCAGAAAGACAACACAGGCTTTTTTGTGTTTCCCTTCTGGTCTTCTGTGGTTTAACTTTTTTAACCTTTGTTTTAATATAGAAGCTTTATTGAGCTATAATTCACATGTCATTCAATTCACTCAAGGTATACAGCTCAGTGATTTTCAGTATGTTCACAGAATCTTGCAGCCATCACCACGATCAACTTTAAAACATTTCCCTCACCTCCAAAAAGGAATCTCTTACCCGTTATTGGTCACGCCCTCTCTCCCAAGTACTCCCAACCTCTGGCAACTGCCAATCTACTTTCTCTCTCTACAGATTTGCCTTTTCTGGACAATTTGTCACTGCGATCATGTATTATGTTGATTTTGGTGTCTGGTTTCTTTCACGAAATAAGCTTTTGCTCCTTATTTCATTTTCACTTTAATTAGAGTGTCCATATAATTTATTGACCACACTGGGATGCTTTTATAATGAGACGGTCACTTTTAATAATGACTCAGCAACAACAGACATGCACTGGGCCCACCGCTCACAAACTAGGTGCGGGCCATCAAAATAAATGGTTAAATGGCCACTTCCTCACGGCTACTCTGAAGTTACCTACCTTCCCTTAAGTCAAAATGGCCAAGTCACCCTCAGAATCATGGTACCGGAGTGAATTTACTTCTAGATCTGCTAATGCTGTTTACAGCTGAAGCATGCGTATGATTAATGGGAGAAATAAGACTAATTTTCCCCAAAGAGATGAGAACTGGCAGTTTTATTTTTCACTTCAGAGGCATAAAATTTGACTGCATGGGGTGCAAACTACCAAAGAAAGCAGAAGCAGGAAACAAAGCTGTTGTGACAAATGTGAAAGGGATGTCATGAACTATGGGCCATCAGAAGGAGACTCGCCAATGCTTAATTGGGTGGGTCACGCATTGCGGCTCTGAAAAGGGCAGCATAATTATTTATTGTGCTGTTAAAGGCACCCGGCTCTGTCATCTCTCACTGCACCTGTCTCTTGCTGGCTCTTTTGATGTTCTTGGAAACTGATTTCGGTGTTCGTAAGCAAATAAAAAATTTATTAGTTTTTAATTGTAAGTATCCGTTGCAGGGAGAGAGAAGTTCCGGCTGTGTGACAACATCCTCTCCCTGTCACTCCTGACAAATGGACATGAGAGGCTCTTCGGCAAGAGATGTTTTAAGCTATTGGTTTCCTCCTTGCTGCACTGGGGTTTTATCGATCAAAGAGATCACTTTTGTCACCAAACATAGACACCAGACATTGTCACCGAGCATGCAAGCGTGGCCTGCTCTGCTATGGGCTCTTGGGGTGCAGACCAAGCATATTCGCACTTCCTTGGACCCTACCACACAAAAGGAAACATAGTCCAGAGTGACCAAGATGTCTCTTGTCCCCAGCTTTGCCTCTGCTCATACCCCTGCCTCAACCTGGAGTCAGGTTCCTCGAGGAGCCTCACGATTTCTCTCTGATTTGTCTGTGCTCTGAATTCTCTCACGAGGGTTTGACGCCACCTGTCACATGCCGTCAGGGACCGCCCTCTGTGGAAACTGACTTTGATGCCTGTCATCAGGTGCAGGCTCTCCCCGGGGAGCCAGACTTTAGATCTTGGCTTCCAAGCCAGTGAGGCCCCTCACTGCAGTCTAGTTCTGAACCCCAGATGCAAATGCGCTCCTGGTAGGCCAGGCCGCTTTTGTTTGTGTGTGTTTTATGTCTCAGCTCCTCCATCTGGTTCCCCTTCTGCCACCTTTCCTTCTATTTACACTCACCAGTCTCAATTTGTCTTGCAGTTCTTTCCGAACCAATTATGCTATAGACAGATTTAGTTGATTCCTAGGCCAGATGCTCAAATACATCCTTTTCTGCATTAAAAATAATCTAAGTAGGCTCCCAGCCAACTGCAGGATTTACAGACCCTTGAAATTCTAGGAGAAACCCAAGACACTTTTCTGATTCTGGCACAATCTCCAAATGTATTCCTCAGGGGGAAAAGGGCATTGATTTTATATGCACGTGGAAAAGACCTTACATGTCTGAGCACCCAGTCTCTCACACAGGAGAAAGTTTTGGTCTGGATCTTTCCTGATGTAACCCTCCTCACATTCAGGGTCCAGTTCACTTCTAGGAAGGGTAAGACCATTAGAAGAGGTTTGTCCCTCCCATCCCTCAAGCCTGGGAAGCTGGAGTTTTCTTATCAATACTATGTTCCCCACTTTGTTGTGTATTCAGGTGCTATTTGCAGATTCCACCATATTTCCAAGATACATCACATGTTTAAAATGCGACATCCTACATATCTTGCCTCAGAGCTCAGGAAAGGGATTGCCAGTGAAGTGGGTACAGAATTCTAGGAGGGAAAAAGCTCCTCTCATCAGACCACCTGGGAAGGGAGCCAGTTCCTTCCTGGGGCTCAGGGGTGTTCTCACAGAGGAGGTGTTCATACCACTGGGCAAAGATACAATGCTCCAGGGTCTCCTCATGAACAGGGGAGCAGTCGCTCAATTTCAGAGTCACTGCAGATACCTCATGCCCATGCATGCTCACACAAAGACCTCCCCTGGCTTCTGGCAGAGAAGCAAGCCTCAAAATCGAGCACATGAGAAAACTTTATTCCTGGGGATCTCAGTTAAGTGGGTCTTCTAAGGTGAGGCCCAGGTATCTGTACTTTAAATAAGCCCCAGGTGATGCAGGGCATCACCGATTGCAAAAAGCTGCACACTGTGGCATCCTCCCTCTCTCTCCCAGGATGCTTAACTCCTCATGCCATCTGGGCATTTGCAGATAGACCTCACCCCCTGACCCCCAGGTATGATGAGTCCAAGAGCTTCCAAAAGATTATAGCAGAGGGAGGAGTCATTACTCTTGGGAGCCAGGTGGACAATCTGTATGCAACCTGAAGTAGCAAGGAGAGCCCCTGGTCAAATCTGAAGGGGGAGAAACCCAGTCCTACCCTGACCCAAGTCACCCATTTGGTCCAAGGGTCTGAGGAAAAGAAAGGAATCCAACATCAACAGCAATCATCCTAATGCCATAGGATAACCCTGAGGATCGAGTGTTCTAAAAGAAAACAAGCTCTCATTTATTGATGAACAACATCACCACTAATATATTATATATACATATATATTTACCAGATAGTATGTATATATTATATATGTACATATACATACATATACATATATATGTAATGTGTTTGACATTACTAAATGAAAATTGACTCCACACCACAAAGTGATAATCCTCTATGGGAGGGAACAGCATATGTGAAGACCCTGCAGAAGATGACATTCTGATCTCTTGCTCCTCAAAGTGTGGTCTGAGGACCAATAGTGTGGACATCACCTGGGTCTGTGATAGAAGAGCAAAATCTTAAGACCCTAGACCTCCTGAATCAGAATCTGCATTTTAACCATATCCCCAAGTGATTTGTAAGTACATTAAAATTTTGGAGGCACTGCTCTGCTTCTGTCAAACACCCCCTTCTCCAAGCTGGAACAAACTTAAGAAAACAGAAGAAATAACTATACAATGAAAACTAAAAGACATTGCTAAAAGAAATAGAGGAATACACAAAGAGATGGAAATATGTTCCATGCTCATGGTTAGGGAAAATTAACATTGTTAAAACAGCCATTCTACCTAAAGCAATAGTCAGGTTTAATGCAATCCCAATAAAAATTCCACTGGCATTTTTCAAGGAAATAGAATAAAAAATTTTAATTTACATGGAATCATTAAATATCCTGAAGAATCAAAGCAATCATGAGAAAAAAGAATGAAACTGGAACTATCCCATTCCCATATCTTGAACTATACTACAAAGCTAGAGGGATCAAAGCTGTATGGTACTGGAAAAAAAACAACTACACAGATCAGTGGAATATAACTGAACCATCAGAAGTAGAATCACACATACATGGTCAGTTAATTTATGTCAAAAAGCCAAGAGCATGAGTGGAGAAAGGAAAGTCTTTATAACAAACAGTGTTGGGGAAACTGGACAAATATATGAACATCAAAGAATCTAGACCAGTCTAACACCATACATAAAAATTAATTAAAAATGGATTAGAGACTTATATGTAAAACTGAAAACCATAAAACACATTAAAACATATAGGCAATACATCCCATGACACTGGCCTTAGAGAGGTCTCAACTCCAGTGGCAAGAGAAACAAAAACAAAAATAGACGAATGGGACAACATCAAACACTAAAGCTTCTATACAGTGAAAGAAACATGCAGAAGATATTTGCACATCATATATCTAGCAAGGCTTAATATCCAAAATATGTAAAGAACTCATAACTCCAAAGAAACAAACAACCTAATCATAAAAAGGGCAAAAGATCTGAATAGATATTTCTCCCACATACAAATGTCCAATAGGTACATGAAAAGATGTTTCTCCTCTCTGGTTATTAGGGAAAGGTAAATCAGAGCCACCATGAGATATCACCTCACACTTGTGAGGTTGGCTATTATCCAAAAAGAGTGGAAACAGGTGTTGGTGAGGATGCAGAGAAAAGGAGCTCTTTTACACTTGGTGATAATGTTAATTTGTGTAACCATTATGGAAAGTTGTGTGAAAATATTGAGAATGAAAATTCCACATGATCCTGTCTTCCCACTTTTGTATATTTACCTGAAAACCCCAAAAATGCTAATTTCTAGAGATATATGCACTCCCGTGCTCATTACAGAATTATTTACAATAGCCAAAATTTGGAAACTTAAGTCCAATCAACAGATGAATGGGTAGAAAAGATGTGGTACATGTACATAATAGAATACTACAGCACCTCTACCAAAAAAAGATGAAATCCTGACATTCGTGACAATGTAGATGGAACCAGAGGGCATTACACTAGGCACTACACTAGGTGAAATGAATCAGAAGGAGAAAGGCAAATACCAGATGATCTCACTGACATGTGGAATAGAAAGAAGCGAAGCAAAGAAACAGGAAAAACAAAAGTTAACTGAGGTTGCCAGAGGGGAAAGGCATGGGGGTGGGAGCAAGGGGGTGGGGGGTTGGGTTAACAGTGGTGGGGGACTGTTGGGACTTGGGTGGTGGGAGTAGTATTTTATCATCTATTTGATGAATAGTTAACCTGTACTTCTAAACTTATTTTGTAAATCAGTTACATTATTAAAAAAAGTTTCTGAAAAACTGGATTTAAGAAAGCTAGTCACATGACATTACAGGAAACCAAAGTGGGATGAATGGATGCTGCCAATATAAGGTTACAAATCTCCATAATATGAAAATATCAAGAGACACTGCTCTGTCCCTCTTACTTCCCCTCCCCCGAGCTGGGACTCACAGGGCCTTGGAAAGATGGAATAATGTAATGTGCCCGTATCTCACCATTAATATACTCTTTCTGGTTTTTTACTTACCAAGTAAATATGCCTCAGTCCATGTCTTTTCCTTTCTTGTAAAGACATAAATGTAGATTCTTATTAATAAAGGAATTCCAAATAATTCATTTCCAAAGCCAGAGCTGAGCACGCTTCGCTGTGCTCCAGTGTGAAAGGATGACCCCTGAAGGCAAAGGTTGATTCTCCCCAGCAAATCAGATGGGATGGCCCATGTGTCCTGCCAGCCAAGCCACACTGACTTCTTAAATGGGGGCCTTGGAAATCACAAGCGCATACCTCACACCTCTAACCTCTAATACTCACCTGGATCTGAATTAATGAAATGGCTTTAAGACCTCAGTTACTCATTGGTCAACTTTAACACTAGCCTGTAGCAATAGGCCTGGATATTGTTTTTGAGTAGTTTTGAGGCACAAGCATTTGGCTTACCACTGGGTTCCACCACCCTTGAGTATGAGCATCTCAGGCACAGCAGTCAGTCTCTGACACAGAGAGTTCTCAGCTTCAAGAGTCTCTTGAGAGGGGATATGGTATTTTCAGGCTTTGTCCACAGTGGAGAAGCAAAGCAGGGAAGATGGTTCTTCTCTTGCTCCTTAGAATTGGCTGAAATGGGGGTGAATGCCTGGGGAGTCCAAGGGGAAGACTGTGGGGCTATTTCTTGGGGTTTGGAGTTCCCATACAGACCCCCAGGGATCTCCTGCCAACTCCCCTACCCACCCAGCCAGAAGTAGCTTCTACCATCTGTGTGCTTGAAGCTCTTCATGCTCAACTCCTCACACCTTACAGCTACCCTGGGAGAATGTTGTGCTTTTTCCTGCCTTCTGTTCTCCACCAGGCAGTGAGCCCTTTGAGAGTAGACACCAGACTTTGCTCATCTTTAGTCCTCCATGACAGGAGTGCTGTGAAATACAGTCTTAGAGATAAGCTTTATAAAGTGGTCTCTCCTCTTACTAAACCGAAGCTCCTAGCCATAAAACCACAAGGCCTGCATTTCCTGACACCATAGATAATTGT
Organism: Solenodon paradoxus; assembly: GCA_004363575.1. NCBI lineage: Eukaryota > Metazoa > Chordata > Mammalia > Eulipotyphla > Solenodontidae > Solenodon > Solenodon paradoxus. The sequence continues at coordinate 256,881 of RJWH01001564.1, read as the reverse complement.
CTCTTTGTGAGGAGAGCCAGTGACAGGAACCCAGCTTGTACGCTGCTCCAAATGTCTGTGCCTTTCCACCACAGTGTCCAAGGCTGGCAGAGGGTAAGCACCCAGCATGGAGCCATCAGCTGAGCTGTGACAGGATTCCAGCCTTCCAGACTTCTGGTCTGACATTTCATCCAGAATAAAGCATGCTTGAATTTATACCATCTCCCTGAATAACATTCAAATTAAGTGTGACTAATTGGTTGAAGTGCTAGTCGCAAGCTGGCGGGATGAAGTCTTCCATGTTGGCCTCGGGGTTGGAGCTATTGTGTCTTAACCATCTGTCCACACTGGTGGCATCCTCCTGACCTCCCAGCTGTTCTACCAAAGAATAAAGAATCCTCTGAACTTGATTTCAAATGCTTCCCTGTGGCTTGGAACAAATTCATAAATTTAAAGGAATGCCATTCAGTCTTAATGCTGTCTTGCTTGGTATGGGTTTCCTTCAATTGTTGGACAAACCAATATCAAAAGTCATCACTAAGAAGTGACAGGGAGGAAAAGGTGTGACAAACCCATCAGCGTCAGACACAGAAACTCTCTAATGAGAAGTGAGCATTGGAGACCTGATTTGAGTCTTAACTCTCTAATTTTGACTAGGGGTGGGAATCTTACAGAAATGCTTTGCTCAGTCCTCACTTCCCTCAGGGGCAAAATGGTGATGAAATAAATTCTCTCACAAGACTTTTTGGAAGAATAAATGAGGAAAAAATAAATGAAGTTGTCTTGTGTATATTGGGTATCTGACAAATGTTTGTAGGATCTGGAACCTTACTGTTTATCACTGGGTAGAATATACAAAAGGAAAATCCATTTTGGAGTCAACCCCTAAAAGCTGATTTTTAGGAGCACTACATGGATATTTGAAAGCAATTTGACCCCCAAGTTCTTCATGCTCATGGTGGAGTTCTACTGTATTTAAAGCAAGATGGAGCAATAACCACCTCAAGATGATTCATCAGGACATTCATGGGAACTCAAAAGGAACAATGTGAATTCTTTCCTGCCAAGATTTTTTGAATGTGCAACGCCCTTAATCAGTCAGACCCTGCCACTGTGAGCTCACATAAACCAATAGGTGGCCTCTTGACCATGCACAACTCCTAAGGAATTTTTGATAGATGTTGATGGCACAGGTTAGCACTCCCTGCAACCTTGCTATCAAGTTTCAATTAAGGCAAATGCCAGATCAAATTCTGCCATACATTTATTTTTTAGAACAAACACTGCACGTTTAATAAGTTGGCAGATACCTCAGTTATCTTTTACCTTAAATCAGTTAGGCCTCCCATCCCTGAGGCCCTGGGACTTGTTGTACATGGTTTCCTGCTGGACTACTTCCCAGATAGAGAACTGAGAGACTTTGGTGGAGAGAACATGCTTTTCTAATACTAGCTTCTGAGGACCTGGGAGATATTCAACATTTTCTCACTAGTGACCTCTGTTGGGACTGTGATCAACCTGTGACATGGGCTTGAATAAACTGGGCCTCTCTCAGTGACTGTCTATTCATATCTGTGACTCTAGTGGAAAAACTTCCTTGAGGAAGAAATTAGGATTATAGCTAGACTGCAGCTGAGGAAATAGTTACACCTAAGTCTACTGGGAAAGCTCTGAGACAACCTCTGCGCATTCCTCGCCCCAACTACAACTCTGAAGCTAAGCTTTTGGGCTTCAACACAGTGCTAGTTGTAGAGCCCCAACAATTTGGAGCGGTACAGATACTTTGGCCTGCACAGCAATAGAAAGCCCATCATTCCAGACCAACACTCTAAGCTTGCAACCAAATACCCTAATACAAGTTTATTATATCAGGGCAGGGAAAGAAATTTCTTCAGCCTAACCCATAGAAATGAACACAGTACCAATAAAAAAGAAGAAACAAAGAAATAAACTCTAAGTGATGACCCACAAAAATTCCAAGGGAAATTTTGAATGGGACAAAATTAAGTAAACAACCTGAAGAAGTTTTTTAAATAAAAGTCTTAATGCTCTCCCAATATCATGAGAACAATGGATGAACAAAAAAGAAAACTATAATAAAGACAGAAAAAATATGAGGCTATCCCAAGCTGATTTCATAGACTTAAAGAACATAATAGTTGAAATGGAGGAACTCAGCAGTAAACTGGGAGAACCAGCCAATGAATTCAGTGCGCTAAAGGGTAGGGAAATTGGGAGCATACAAGTATGCCAGGAAAGAATAAAATTAAAAAAAAAAAAAACACAATAATATGTGAGATTTATTGGATTACTTCCAGAGAAAAACATTGAATCATAGGGGTCCCAGAAATTGGAGAGAGAGAGAAAGGAGTACAAACTTTATTTGAAGAAATAATACCTGAGAAAATTTCTACCTGAGGAAAGAAATAGACATCCATAGCTAAGAAGCACAAAGAGTTACAAACAAAATAGACCCAAATAGACACAGAGAAAAATGAGTCACATACATGGAAGTCCAATAAGACACTCTGCAGATTTCTCAGAAGACCCTAACAAGTCATATGGGAATGAAATGATATTTTTAAACTGCTGCAAGAAAAGGATTTCCAACCAAGTATATTCTACCCTGTAGGTTATCACTTAGATTGAAGAATGATAAAGAGATTTATAGATAATCAAAAGTTATGAAATTAATTATAATTACACCAGTCTTATAAGAAATACTATGTACATTTCTATCAAGTGAAAAGAATTTCCATTTAGAAACAGAGACACCAAAAATATAAAATGTGAAGAGGAAGAGAGTAAAAATGTGGACTGTTAGAATGAGCTTGAGATTAACTTGCTTTCAAGTTTTAAAAGATTATAAGCATAAAAGCACATCTTGATGGATAGCAGTTACATCTGCTGTCTTCTGAGCACAGTGCACATACATCCCAAAATCTAATCCTAGGGTTGGGGGAAACAACTAAGATGTACAATTTTTTAAAAAGTAAAATAAAATGCTTCTTCCTGTTCACCTTTATCCTGCCTGCACCTTTCCTTTAAAAAAAAAAAAAAAAAAAAAAAGATTATAAGCATAGAAACTTATATTTGCTCCCAGAGTGACCTCAAGACATAAATGCATAGAAAAAAAAACAAAGAAAGTGAAAAGGAAAACTAAATACAACCTGAAAGTCTTCAAAGCACAAGAGAGCTGAATAAAAGAACAAATGTGCAGCAACGCTCTAGGGAAAAAATAATCCCAGAAAACAACTAATAAAATGGCAATAAAAAGTTACCTATAAAGAATTGCCCTAAAAGTAAATAGATGAACTCACCAGTATAAAGGCATAATGTGGCTGGGTTAAAAAAGAAAATCCAACTTTCTGCTCCATACAGGAAATCCATCTAAATTCTGAAGACAAATGCAGGCTCAAAGTCAAAGATTAGAAGATAATCCTCCAACCAAACGGTAACCTGAAAAAAGCAGGGATAACAATATTTACACCAGATGAAATAGAATTCCAACTAAATTTTTTTTAAATACAAGATAAACATTATATAATTAAGGTGTCAATTCAGCCAAAAGGCATAACATTAAGCAGTATGTATGCTTTAAATGAGGGAACATCAAAATACATTTTGAAGCAATTATTAACAAAACTAAAGAGACACATCGATAATAATGCAATAATAGTAGGTCACTTCAACACCACACTTGCAATTATGGCCAGATCAACCAGGCAGAAAATTAACAAGAAACAACATCTTTAAATGACAAATTAGAACAGATGGGTTTAGTAAACATTTATAGAAACTCCACTCAACATCTGCAGAATTCACATTTTTCTTGAGTACTCATGAAACATTCTCAAATACAGACATATGTTGGGAAATAAAACGTGTCAAAATATCTACAAAAATTGAAATCCCACCAATGACATAAAATTATAAATCGATCACAAAAAGAAGCTGGTAAACCCCAAGATATGCAGAAGCTAACAACATGCTTCTGAATGATTATTGAGTAAAAAGGAAAATCAAAGGAGAAATTAAAAAGTATTTGGAAACAAATGGGAATAAAGACATGAGCTATCAGAACTAATGAAATGAAGCAGAAGTAGCACTAAGAAGGAAATTTACATAAATATAGGCTTATGAAAAAACAAGAAAAATCTCAAATAAACTATCTAATCCTATACCTAATATTACTAGAAAGAACAGATGAACCCATTAGTCAACAAAGGCAGGAGACAAAACAAATTAGAGCAGACATAAACAAAATAGAAATTTAAATACTATTCAGAAAATCAATGAAACCAAACGATATTTCTTTGAAAACACAAAACTACAAGCCTTTGGCTAGGTTAATGAAGGGAAAAAAGAAAGAAACAATACTCTAATAATTAGAATAAGAAATAAAAGTGTAAACATTAGAACAGTTACCTCAGAAACACAACACTTCAAAAGCAACTACTGTGAACAGCAACATGCCAATAAACTGAACAACCTAGAAGATGTGGACAGAAGTACAGCAGAAAAACAATCTAATCAAAATGAGCAGAAGATTTGAATAGACATTTATCCAAAGAAGATATATGGATGACCAACAGGCACATTGAAAGATGTTCCACCTCTCTTGTCATTAGGGAAATGCAAACCAAAATAGCAGTGAGATATCATCTCACACCTATAAGAATGGCTAATACCCAAAAGATTGGAAACAAGTGTTGGGGAGGATGAGGAGAAAAGGAAACACTTTTACACTGTTGGTGATAGTGTAAATTTGTGCAACCATTATGGAAAGTAGAATAGAGATTCCTCAAAAATTGAGAGTGAAACTTCCATAAATCCTGATTCTCACTGTTAGGTATTTGCCCAAAAAACACAATAACATTAATTGAAAGAAATATGTACCCCCACCCCTATTCATTACAGTACTATTTACAATAGCCAAGAAATGGAAACTACCTAAATGCCCATTGACAAATGACTGGACAAAAAGGTGCGGTGTATAAACAATTGAATATTACTCAGCTGTTAAAAAAAAAGAAAAAAAAGATGAAATCATGGCATTTACGACATGGATGAAGCTAGAGGGAATTATGCTAAGTGAAATAAGTCAGAATGAGAAAGAAATAGCAGATGATTTCACTTGAATGTGAAATGTAAGGACACAAAGCAGACAAAACAAAAACTAACACACTGACAACAGAAATGATGTTACCAGAGGGGAAGGGGTTGGGAGGCTAGAGCAATGGGTGGTGGAGTCCAGCAGAGAGGGGTGAAGGGCTATGAGAAATTTGGTGTGGTGGGTGTGGTGTGTCATCCTGTATTTGATGAAGAGTGAATCTGCACCTTTAAAACTTTTATTGTTTTAGAAATCAAAGTTACCTCGAAAAAGGAAAAAAATGTTAGCCAACTCATACTTTTTGAACACCTTTGTTCTGATCAGCGTGACCCATTCTAATATGTATTATAGTAATGTAGTAGCAACTAATTTTGCTAATCATACCCTTTTCAGATATTCACCATACATGTTAATATAAAGTCTAAGTTATTGCTGAAATTTGGATATCAATGCTGGAGTATCTCTCAGTATTTCTGGAGTGTGAATTCTCAAAAATAGCAGCTGACTTCTTTAGAACTGAAGTTTGAAATAACTAGCAACTGCATAATATTATATAATTATACAAAATTGTTTTACAGATACTCTACCAAAGAGTTACCATGAGATCCATTGCTTAATGAATGTATAGTGTGTTTCTATCATGAGTCTGGTTCTGTGATAAGCATTATGGCATTTTATAATGGTAAGTGGTCCCTCTAAGAAATATATGGAATAGTTGACTAGATAGATGCAGCTGAAACATTTAGAAAAGAGTGAGAGAGATATAGTATACAAAGTTCAGAGATGGAGCTGTTACTGGAATCTGACTAGTGAAGGACAGAGAGAGGACTTGAATTTGTCTTAGGTGGTGGACAGAACTGTGATAGACACAGGTGAGAGAGGGGTGATGCCCTGAGTTTGCTGAATGCATCAGACACAAAAAGGTCATTGTTTGTCTTCCTATCGGAAGGTGTAGCCTAAGGGAGGACCAACAGTAATAAGTATCACTATTCTTGGTCATCCCAGCCTGTTCTCCTGATATTTATGAGCAACAGCTGCCTCTCTGTGCCCACCCTCTGATAGTGTGTGATGACAGACCACTCCTAGGCTGCTAAACCCTACTCAGCACACTACCCGTGAGATTCACCCAAATTGTGCATATCAGTAGTTTGTTTACTGTCATTGCCAAGTGGTATCCTCCATGTGGATGTGCCACAGGTTGAGAAACCCATCACTCACTGAAGGACCTCTGAGTTGTTTCCACATTGTAACTTTGTTATGCTGCATATTTATTTAGACTTCACAGTTGAGAAAGAATTCCTTCAGTGATCTCCTCTGCTCCAGACAATTACTCTAGGAGCTGGATATTATTAGTCTCATTTTATTGTGGAGAAAGCAGCCTTGCCTCATCTCATAGAAGTGCATGGCAGAGCTGATGTTCAGATCATCTGAATAAATACTATGCACTCTCTTACCATATCATTCTGCTTCCCTTTATAAACTGTTCATTCAGCAAGTCTTTTCAGAGTACCCAGGCTCCGGGGACACGAAACAATAAGATACCGTCTTTACAAAGTTCCTGGTTGACTAGGGAGTTAGAAATTCAGGTAACAAATATAATCACACAGAAAGATATTTACTAGACTGTTCAAGGTGGGAAATTGAGAAGATGTGTTTAAGTATGTATTTTGGGCAGCCCAATGAAGTCACTGTATGCGGTGGGCATAAGCGACTAGAGACAGACGTCACCATAGTATCAGGTAGTGATATGTATTTATTATCTATATAGAAAGACTGCTAATATTTTCCACTGAGTATGACTAGTCCCTGAAGGTCATGGACCTAGGACAAGTGAAGACTGGGACCAGAAATTCTTATTTCTGTGACTCTTCAAGTCCCAAGGATCTGCAGAGATCTCTACCTAGCATATTATTATGAGAAGTGATTCCCAACTCTGAGTGGACTTTGATGCTTGCTTCTGATACAAGTATTTGAAGTGTCAGGCATGTATTCTGTCATTGGGTCCTTGAACAACCTTATGAAGAGATGCTATTGTTTTCATCCCTGTGTTTCAGATGAGGAAACTGAGATCAAAGGATAGGACAGTTTGGGGAACCTGCTGTCTGTTGTTCACATCACTGACTCTCAGAGAGAGATAGTGCTGGGATCAATAAAGAGGAAGCTTAGTTTACATCATCCTCAGTGGGGGTGGGGCAGTGGGGTGGACAATAACCCAGGTGCCTGGAATAGTAAGCACCTGCCCAGCAAGGGAAACCTTGGCTGGGGTTTCCTGTTCCCGTCTGAGGCTCAGGAAGAAGTTAAGGGCCAGATAGTTAACTAAAACCTTTTAAATGTAAAATCACTTTGTAAACAATGATCGTTAGAATGGCCCATTTACTCCTTGTATTTTTTCTGTGAATGACTTCCTTGTGCAATGACAATAAATATGCAAGAAGTCAGTGACTGAGTGTGCAGTTTGGGGTGACAGTTCCCCAAAAACTGACTGTCAAGATATTCCTGATGACACTGGTGCCACAAAAAGCCAGATGCTGAGTCTTCACAGTCTACACCACAGGGGCACCGGGGCCTCTATGACAAAGACTCATAGGAACATCAGCAGGTCACCAGACAAGAAGAACATGATCCTTAGACTCTGTGTGGATTTGAGGATGAGGAAGGACTCTCAGTCTCTTCATGGAGCTTCGAGGTGTTATGTGACTACTTTCTGTCTCTGGGAGGATGGCATTTGTGAAGTCATGGGTAAGTCTAAACCCAGCATGAGCATGACGTATTTCAGACATCTGAATCATGCCACGTCCGAGTCATGAGAAAGCGGGTACTCAAGACTGTGATCAGGATCTTGGGCAGGCTCCTACCAACATATTTACGACCTGCTGTGGGCCTCCTTGGTGTGTGGGGGGGGGCAGTTTGATTGGAAATAATCCAGAGAGCCTCCCTCCTGGCATCGCCCTGGCCTCCTCATCCTGGAATCCACCTAGGTCTGTGGATCATACTCCTCTCATCTGGGAGCTTTGCTGATGTTCCTTGGTGTAGCTGGAACACAGGCAGCAGGAAACAGTATTGTGTTTCAGCAACAAGTTTCCACAGCTTCTTTCATGGTAATACCATTCACTTGCCAAGAAGGGAGGTTGTCCATTGGCAAAATACTTCACTTCACTTAGCCTTCACTTGACGTCAGTTTGGTTTCCCTTATCCAGCATGCCAAGAGGCAAATCTTATTGTTTTGCTTATTCAAAATAAAGTATTACTGTCACATTAGTTTAAAATGCTATACAAGGTTCAGGAGATTAGATTCACACTCAATATCATCTCCTCTCTCTCCCATTAAGGAGGTATGCTCATCAATTCTAACCTCATAAACACATCGTGATTTCCTAGGAATCATTTTTCAGACAGGGCTTGGCTGACTTGGGATTAGAGCTAAGAAGCTAAAGGACAATACTCTTTCTTTTAAATTAAACAAAAATAAACCAAAACGAAAAAAGGAAGAGGAAAAATAGATTTATAGATAGATGATAGATACATAGATAGATTAAATAAAATAAGTAAAGCCCATCTCCCACATGATCCACCTCCTATTCCCTTCCCCTATGCCAGCCTCAGCTTTGCTGACAAAGTCCAAAGGTTCATTTTAATTTTTTTATATCAGTTCACTTGTGCTCTTTCTTCATTTTTAAAGTATAGGGAAAATTATTCAATATTTTTCTTTCTCCTTCTTACCTTATTCAATAAAACACCCTCAAGTTAGAACCGTACTCCTAAGATTCTTAAAATCTTTTGACTAGCTGCAAGGCAGACCCGTAAATATTTCTAAAATTTTAAAATAGAATCACATTCTTGAGAGGATCTTTTGCCTTAAAGAAATCTTACTTGGAAAATAATTTGCTCTCTGAGTATCTAGGAATGTGAAACAGTTTGATTTTGACCCCAGAAAGTCCTGGTTTCTTTCTGTATTTTCTAAATTATAACTGAAAACTGAAAAATTCCTATTTTAGCTCATTTCTCCCTGCCCCTTATCATATACAGCTGGGGGAAATCAGTTAACACGTTCACCATTCTGTCTGATATCTCCTTGGCCAATTCACTATCCATTAGTGATATTTTTATTTTCCGTATTGCAAAAAGTACCAGCTTTACTAAACTTCCTGTCACTATAATACTCAGGTCTGTTCTCTAGCTTCCGATAACAATTTCCTCACTGTTCTTATGGAGCAAATAACAATCTTCCTGAGATTCTTTAGGTCGTACCATGTGTTTTTGTACTATCAACAGTTCTCGCCTGGTACCAATTTCTGTTCTATTGTCATGGTAGCATACTGCCCAAAATCACAGTGTCTTCAAACAATATTTTATCTTCTTTCTGTGTTCTATGGGTTGGCTGGTTATGATGAGTGACAGCACCGTGAAAAAGAGAGGGCTTTGAGGATATCAGATGTACAGGTCAGATGTACAGCAGATTAGTTAACTTGCAGTCATGCTACAAAGAAGCCAGCACCACCCAGATAATTCAGTACAAATAAACTAGTACCACTCAAATAAGCCACACCACCCATGTGGCCACACCACCCATGTGGCCACACCACCCATGTGGCCACAGCACCCAAACCACAGGCATGTTGGGGATGGGCTTTCAGAAAGTATATTTACTTACCAACCCCTAGCAACTCCTTAAAATTTGGAAAACTTAAAGGAATTATGTTTTTTAGGAATTATGTTTTAATTACCATAAAAGAATTCTATTTTCTTCCTAAGTCTTCCAGAGGATATTTTTGGCGATCAAAAACTCTCCTAGCCTCATACCCTCATCATATACTGAACGCTCTAATCCTCTGCCATCATTGTACTAGATTGTCATTTTGATTTTCACTTTTGACCATTTCGTGTACATGATACATCATTCTTGTTTTCTTTCTACCTCTCTGCCTACTTATTTCTGTCTTTTGTAGATGTAGCCTCCCCTACTTTGTTGCTATGTATTGAAGTTCCTTGGAGTCTGTCTTGGGTTCTCCTTATTCCTTATTTCTCATTCCATACTTTCTTCTTGGAAACTTGATGCTAAACTCAATGCTTTGAACACTTCTTTGCTCCCACGACTCTTGTAATAATTAGGATTAAGTTTGACTACCGGGGACAGAAAATGCCAAATATCAGCAACTCAGTATTATAAAAGTGATTCAGGGATCTTGTCTCCTGTCTCATTGCTCTGTCGTTCTCAACATTAGACTTACACCTGATGGCCCAAGATGATTTCTTGGACTCTAGCCATCACAATGACACTCCCGACAGCAGGAAAAAAATAAGGCAGGACATATTTAGAATATTTTATGTGTTAAAGATTTAGTCAGATGATCACACAAGTTCAAGGGAGGCTTAAAAATGTATGGTAGCCAGCTATAAATTAGGTATTTAATATTTTAAAAGAAGGGGTAAATGGTTGGATGTTAAGGTACAACTGACAGTTTTTGCTACATTTCCCAAATAGGCCAGACTTCTTTGTCACCCCTGCCACTTTGGTATTCAAAGGCATCTAAAAAAAAAAAAAAAAAAAAAATCCAGACCAATCTCATTGTGTCTCTGAAACGTGTTCCATTTTTGGCGGTCTTTTCTTAGTGAAGAGCTCCACAATCTATCCAGCTGTGCAAACCAGAAAACTTGAAGCCATCCTTGATTGTTAAGATAGATTTATTTGTTCTTAATCCACACTTACCATGGTTCCTCTGGGGTCAATTTAATTCTCTGACCATCTGCCTTTGACTTTGTCATTTGTGTCCTTTGTCTGATGTTGTATTAACAGATATTTTTTTAGGCCTTGTCCATTCAGAAGCTTGAGATTGCCAGTGTGATTTTTCTTGGCCTTCTGCCCTTCTGCCATTGACCTTGGAAGAGTTTGCTCCTATGTGCCAGCAGGTTGTAGAATCAAAGACAGATGGATCACCTGTAACTTGAAGCAGAAATGTCCCAACCAAACTGCAGAACGATAACAACAACAACAAAAATGATTAAGTCACTGAAAATTTGAGATTTTTTGTTATTCAGCATTACAATAGAAACCATTATAACTCTGTTATTTAATTTCAGCAGAAACCTAATTAAAATTATCTTGTACTTCTTTTTCTGTTCCTTCATCAAGTCCAGTCAATTTATCTCACTAATATTTCACTGGGGTTCAATCACTTCTTTCCATCTCCAATGTCCCCATTACCTGAGTCTAGGTTATGGCCACTTTTTGACTAGAACACTGCAATGACCTCTCCTCAAGTCCCTTGGCATTCAGCTTTTCACCAGCAGCCAGACTGACCTTTGAAAAAGGCCAAACCCATTTATAACCGGGATGGGTTCTGCCACTCTCGTGGCCTGGATGAGTCTATATTCTCACCCAGTTGTAGATAATGAGGAGTTTTCTCATTCATGACACCATTCTATCCCATTTAGAAATATCCAGGTTACTATTTTAGCTATCATCTCTCATCTATGGGGGTGAGAACTTACAAGTGTCATGAGCCATTAATTGGGGAAAGGATAGTTTGTGTGGGATGAAGCAAAGATTGTATCACTCTTGCTCAGAAAAAGGTAAGTGAGGCACAGATACCAAGCTGATAGCACCTCAGCCCAGGGAAACTTCAGGAAGCATGCTCTTCAGCAGGGGTAGATATTCTGAGTGACGTGGCTCCCACTTGGTTCTCTGATGCTCGCTAGGGCAGAGTTTGAGCAGACTCCTCAGTTCTTCTCTCTATGTAGTCTGTGCAGGTCAAAAGTCCCTCTGGCCTCAGTATTTGTGCTCCTAGTTCATGCTCTTCCTCCCCTCATTGAGTCCAGTTTATTATCTACTCATTTTAGATGAACTTTATTCCCTGATATCTCCCAGACTTTGCCTTTTTGTTTCACTAAAAGCTCTGCTCTAACAAATCAGAGATTTGACTTTCATAGGTATTGTCTTTGAAATGGAAGTCAATAGTTCAACAGTGACCCTATCTTTGTCTCTACTACCTAGGAAAGCATAGTCTGAATTCTCCAAGAACTGATGTGCTGATTTAGAAGAGCAAAAGGAGAAAAGCACAATGAGACAAGCACAATTTGAAAATATCTCAGTGCATGATAATGTCACTGCCCCTCTCCCACTTAAAATGATTCAGTAGCTTTCTATTGATATTGGTCTTAAACATGGCCCAAAATAATTTAAATGGCTTGACTTTTCTCATCTTCAATGAATTATCCACCTGGATATTTGAACTCCAGCCTGTTTTAAGAATTTATGCTCCCTCTCATATTGAGTCATCCTCTCTCCACCCTTAACTCTTACTCCTCCTTCTTCTGGTAAGCTCCTCCAGACCACCATGTCCTTAGCTTCTGTGGTTCCTTTGTGATAGACTTTCAGAGTCTTACTCCTTTATCCGAGGTTTTTTTTTTTATACTTGCTAAATTTTTCAACTATTATCTTTCTCTCCATGAGTCTGTAAGCTGTTAGAGAACTGGAGTTTTAGTTGTGTTTCTCATCACTGGTCCGTAGTGAATAAATTGCATGAGTGGGTGAGTGAATGAATGAGATAGATAGATGAATAAATGGATGCATGGATGATAGTCACCATTAAAGAAAATCTTGCAACCCTGCATGTTAACCCAATTTGGCTCAGCAGTGCTATCAACAAGAAAATACAGATTTATGAGTGGTAAGGATATGTAGTTGCTTGTTTATTATAACTGGTAAAGAAAAAAACTTCCTTCCAAACACCTGCTCCCACCCTCTGGCAATCTAACTGCTCAATGTTGTTTTTTTGTGCTGGAGTTCAAGAATCTTCTATTAAAATTCACATAGACTAAATGCATGGAGAACTATGGGAGTGAGGTAGACAGCATGGAGGCAAAGACGAGACAGGAGTCAAGAACGACACACTGAGTTCCCTCCCCTCTGTGCCATAACAGCTACTGTCCAAACCAAATTAGGACTCACATTAAGTGTGCTCCTTTGTTCCTGGAATGTTCCACTCCTCCTCTGGAAGTCCATAGATGTCAGAGACCCAAATACCAATCTTTTCTTCCCTGTCTTTGCAAGCACATAATTCAGTCCTCAAGTGTCTGGAGTGGAGAAGACCTTTAGAGAATGAGTTCCCTTCGCCCTCTTTGGCCAAAGAATAAGTATATTTTTCTTGGTTCCTACTTGTGGCTGGTGAACTTATTAGCCAGATAAGAAAAGAATTTAGATAATATTTGGTAAGGACTAGGAAGTCGAAGCATCACTAAAATTATCAGTTTCACACATTTACCAAGCTCTGACATTTTTACTTTGATGTTTCATGATCCTACACCAAGTCTTTTCACTGGTTTGAGTTTTTTTTCTCCAAGGAGTAAAGAGAAAATATCAAAGAGGAGAACTTTCTTTACAGGTAAATGGGAGCACTTGGGCATAAAGATCGGGTGTTTAACATTTGACTACAACTTCTTGAGTCTAACATTATATGATTCCAATTATATGACATCCTAGAGAAAGCAAAACTAGAGAGAGAGTAAAAGGAACAATGACTGCCAGAGGTGGGGAGAGAAGATGAAGAGCACAGAGGATTATTAGGGCAGTGAACATATTCTGTGTGACACCATGATGGTGGATACTTGGTATTATACGTTGGTCTATACCCATAGAATGTACAAAATCAAGAGTGAACTGTAATGTAAACTATGGACTCTGGGTGATTATGATGTGTCAATATAGGCTCATCACTTGTGACAAACACCACTCTGGTGGGAGATATTGATATGGAGACAGTGCATGTGGGAGGGGATGTGACAGAGCGGTCTTTATGCCTTCCCCTCAATTTTGCTATAAACCTGAAACTGATGTAAAAATATGAAGTTTTAATTTAAAAATGAATATATCTTCTTTATTCATTCATCCATTCATTAAAGAAACATGACTGACAATCATGTGCTATGCACTGTGCTAGTCACTGAAAATACAGAATGAACAAAACAGACACTGTTTTCACCCCCATAGAAGAGTGAGAACCTGCTACACGGGTTTTTAGGAAAAAATATTTATGTTCTTCTAAGCCTTCCCAGACTCTCATAGCTTGACATTTCCTGAAAATAGTGGTGCATGGGCATCTGAAGAAAGCTGGAGAATATATTGTACTATTTGGAAGCAGAAGGAAGATTTTTGTGTCAAGACATGGGAGGGTAAGGGGAGAGAGGGATGGAGGGTAGATGTTGTGCTCCAGGAAATGTCATCATTGTGGTGTGATTATTGTAGTGTTTAATGCCAACCTATAGCTTTGAGGATTTGCCTTTGCTAAAAATAAAGGTATCTGATGTGCAAAGGAGAATTTAATTGGCTGGTGAAATGACAGTAAAATTTGCTGCATTTTATTTCATTTATTTCCTTTTGTTCCTGACATCCTATTTCTACTCTTCTTCAGTTGTGTAAGAGCTGGAATCTTCATGTTCTGGCAACCTACCCTTAATGAAATTTCTTCTATTTCTTTTTCTTTTATTTTTTCAACATTATTGCATATCCTTTTGCTCCAGGCCATCACCAAGGGCATGTACAAAATAGAACTATTCTGTGATTTTAATAAAAGCTGTGTAATCTCTTCCTAAAGCACTGTTCTGCTTTGAAAAAATCAATATTTCTCTATTGGCAATTTCCCATAATGTGGTTAGTCTAACAAAATAAAATTTGAAAAATCAAAATGTTGTGAGAACAACTGCATCCTTACAAGTTCTCCTTTAATTTCCTACCCTCCAGCATTTTAGACATTTTCATGTCCTACATCGTCATCATTGTTAAGTGAGAAAGCCAAGAAAAGTTATCACTGAACCATCTAAGAAAAAAGAATGTGTTAATCAGTCTCTTTGTTGTGATGAAAAATTAGCAGGATTTGCCCAAAGTGAAAACAGTGGAGAGGGAGGGATTGGAGAGAGAAGGGAGGACTGGTGTGGGAGGAGTGGAGATGAGTCCTGGGGAACGAAATTAGTAGCTGTCCACCATGGATACCACAGGCAAGTGGTTCTTTTCCACTGCTACTCTCGCCCATACAATGATGAAGATGAGGCTGGAGGAGGTTTTTGCTTTTCCTGATAGATATTTAGGCTAATTGAGAGTAGTCAATTGGGGAGAAAAGATTGTCTTCTTCTCCAGTAGTGCAGATCTCTTCCTGGACTCTCCTGCTTGGCAAAAAGGAAAAGAGCATCTACAAAGGCTGTATCTCTTCCTTACCAACCCATGCCACAGAGCTCCCCACCACTCCACATACCCTCCTCTGCTCTGAGGCTGCGTATGGCTAGATTATTGACTTGCCAAAAAATGGACATCTGTTACTAAACTGGACATCCTTGACCTTTCTTCTTGAACATTATTCTTCCTTGTTGAAACACCGGTTCCCCTTGGCCTCTGCAATATCCCCGCCCTCCTTGTTTTGCTCCTATTGGACTGAACTCTTTCATTCTCTTCTGGCTTCTCTTCTTCCCTGGTTGCTGAACTCTCTCTCAAGGCTTAGTCCTCCCTTCTAGTCTATGTTTATGCTCTCTCTTTGAGAAGCTGCATTTATAATATTTCCACTTAGATCTTTCCTAGGAATCTCAAATTTAAGATATAAAAACAGACCCTTTGAGGCCTCTCCTTCAATCACTTAGAGGAGCCACCATCCACCTACTCATTGAAGGCCCCTAAATACTGAAATTCAAACGTGACTCCTTGTGTTTTGATTCCCCTCTATTTCCATTACTCCTCTATCCCGATAACAAGTTCTGTCAGCTATACTTCAAATATATGTGGTATGAGTCTCCATCACAACCATCTTGACCAAAGCTATTATCATGTCTTATATGGTTAATCAAGCAACCTCCTAACTGGTTTTATTGTTTTCTCTTTTGATTCCTCCAACAAATTTCCCACAGAACAATCTTTAAAAGGCAAATTGTGTCCCTTACTTAAATTGCTTGATGATGTTTCATTGTTCTAAAGATAAAGGCCAATATTTTCTCCAAGTCCTGCAAGATTCTACCTGCTCTAGGTCCTCTTTACTTTGCAGTCTCATCCATGTGAATCTCTTGCTTTCTCACTCTGCACTGGTCACTACTAAATTTTTGGAATATACAAAGAATGCCTGAGAAACTTGGCATTCACTCTTTTCTCTGCCTGGGCCAACTGAGGGTGGATTTCACTTTCTTCTATTCACTTGCTTGTTGTTGCCTTTGTCTTCTCATTTATGACTCAGTCTAAATGCCATCTCCTCAGAAAGACCTTCACTGATTACCCTGCTGTCTGCTCTAGGACTCAGTTATATCCCTCCAAGTCTGGAATTATTTATTTTATTATTTATTGCATCTCACATTAGACAATAAGCACCCCAAGAACAGGAATAATGACATCTGTCATCTTTTCCATTTATTCTTAATACCTGACAGGAGACCTGTCAGATAATGTGGGTTCAAGGAAGGGTTTTGAATGAATGCATAAAAATAGCATCCTTGAAAACTAATAGCATGTCTGATATTCACTGCTGAACTATAGATAACTTTGCTGATGAGCATTTTTTTTAAATGAAATGTTTAAGTAACCTGGCATTAGGATTATGTTATGTCTTAAGGTGTCCATGATGCATTAATTTTCAAATAGAACAATCCCATTTACAGTTACAGCAAAAAGAATGAAATGCCTTTTTAATAAACTTCACCAAAGAAGTGAAAGACCTACACTCTGAAAGCTATAAGATGTTGTTAAAAGAAATAGATTATATAAGAAAATGAAATGATATTCTATGCTTATGGATTGGAAGAAGTAGCAGTTAAAATGACCATAAAGTCTAAATCAGTATACAAATTTAATGTCGTTCGCATCAAAATCCCAAAGACATTCTTTACAGACATAGAACAATAACAAAAAAACCCATGAAATTTATTTGGAACTATAAGAGATCCACAATAGCAAAAACAATCCTGAGGAGAACAAAACTGAAGGTGTCATGCTCCCTGATTTTCTACAAACCAATAATCATCAAGTCAGAAAGGTATTGTAAAAAAAAAAAAAAAAATTAGATCAATGAAACAGAAGTGAGAGCCTGAAAATAAACTCATACATAGCTGAACAATTAATTTTCAACAAAGGTGTCAAGGGCTTATAATAGGACAAGGACACTCTTGTCAATAAATGGTGTTGTGAAAACTGGATGGCCACAGGCACAAGACTGAAACCAGATCACTACCTACCACTATACACAAAAATTAATTCAAAGTGAATTAAAGACTTAGATGTGAGGCCAGAGCCTTAAAATACCTAGAAGACAACATATGCAAAACACTATTGGACACTGACCTAAAAGATATCTTTGGGAAACTTACTCCCAATAACAAGGGAAATAAAATTCAAAATAAACAAATGGAATTGCATCAAACTAAAAAAGCTTCTGCACAGTGAAAGAAGCTCTCATCCAAACAAAAGGACATCCTACTGAATGAAAGAAGATATTTGCACATCATACATCTGACAAGGGGTTAATAGAAAGAATTCACAAAACTCAACAACAACAACAAAAATAATAATCCAATTAAAAAAGGACAGATGATCTTAATAGACAGTTCTCTAAAGAAGACATTCAGATGGTTTAGCAGGCACATGAAAAATGTTCTACCTCTTTTGTCATCAGGGAAATGCAAATAAAACAATGCGATATCACCTCACCACTGTGAGAACGGGTAGTATCCAAAAGGATAGCAGCAACAAGTGAAAGGAGGATATGGAGAAAAGGGAATTCTTAGACATTATTGGGAGTATAAAATGGTGTAACCCTATGGAAATCAATAGGGACCCCTCGAAAACCCCCAAAATTATTGATAAAGAATTCTTCAGAGTTATCAAGTAGATTAAGATTGAGCTCTGAAAATATGCAAATAACCTCATTTTATTTTCAATTATTTATGATCAAATGCTCTTCGCTTGTGTAGTTTTTGTTTATTTTTCAAACAATTCATTTTGAATGAGGTTGTCTAATGCCTACTTTTGCATGATATAATACAACAATTATAAAAGCTGTTCTTGCTATTTGTAAGATGTTTATCATATCTCTCTGAAGTGTAGGGTATTAAATACTTATTTTCACTTTTACAAATGCCACACTGAAAAATGAATCAGTAGTAAGGCCAATGCTTCATTATGTCTAAAGAGACATGAAGAACATGTCCCAGTTTTGTTTAATTCCAGTGCTGTGATCAGTACTCTTACCTGGCCCCAGCAGCTCACCTTGGTCAGAGGGGAGACTGATCAGCCCGTAGGATGTCCCCTATTCCATGATGCTTCATGTTGATGGGGAGTTTGACCTTGGTCACATTCTTGATTGGGCTAGTGTTCCTGATCCAAGCTGAGTCGGGTGGTTACTCATAAGGAGAAGAAGATGGGATACATGGTGTGCGTTTCTTTCGATCACTACAATAGGCCTCTGGTGCAGGTAAGCATTGGTACAATGTCTCATTTAAGGACATTAGGTCTTAAAGAAGATATGCAATTTCCTCCAAGATCTCTTAACTAGTGAGTATAGGAACTAAGAGATGAACCAGGCTAGTCTGGCAGTAAAGCCCTGTCTTCTCTGCCTCCCTACCTCATGAAAAGAGCCACCAGAAGTTGTACTTCTGCAAAATCCCACCTCCAAATTTCCTAAGATGAAAAGAAGAGTCAATGTGGTTTTCTGTTGTGTAAGAGATGAGATGGAATTTCAGAACCAAGTGAGGACTACAGAGGGTGAAGACAGGCCCCATATTTGAACTACGTACCATTCAGAGGTACCTACTCCTATATCTTATTTCTAGCTAAATATCAAATGATATTAAATGATGCATCTTTCTCACTCCTGCCTCCAAGGACAGTTGATCCTGTCTAGGAGGAGAAGGGAGAAACTTTTTTATGAGATTGTGTATGAAGGCTTTCCTCAAATGCAAATAGCTGTAAATATTAAACTCCTGTAAAATTTTAATTGTGTAAGTTCCACTTATTAAGTTAAATTACCAGTACTTCTGCTATTACTGTTATTTCTACCTGTCATTATTGCTACTACTGATTAAAGTCTTCAGAGGCCTAACAATTATTCTCAGTTGCGGCTTCATGGTTCATTCATCATCTATGGAGTAACTAATGGAGGTTTGCTGGGAGGTGTATGCATGTTAATGACAATTTAAAAGAAAAGTCTTTATTTTTGTGTGTGTGTTCAGGACCACAAATTTCACATTTTAACTGATACTCTAAATATTTTAAAGAATTATCTTTAAATTATCACTCTGTTTAGACTTGTAGACTCTAACTACACTTAATAGGTACCTAATATCAGCTTGTAACAGGATATTTTGATTTTTAAATAGACATTATAGAAATTTGAATTAGCACACATCCTTTCAGATTATTGTATTTGTTTTTATTTTAGGCTTCAAGCAAACTATTTTCTCCTAAATTAAGTGAGTACACTGCACAAATGATCACGACAAAGCATCCATAGCTATAGTTAAAGTAAAAAAACCCTTTGGAAATAGAATCAAAAAATTGTATGTACCACAAGTATTGTAAAACACTTGAAGTTAAATATCTCAGAGGAAATGGCAAACAACATGCTGTCACATCTAGTGTCACTCAAAATCTAAAATAAATTATATCAGCCTTTCTTAGTCTAGGTGTTGATTTTAATTCAGAATAATTCAGACCCATATCAACTTATAATAAAATTCAAATGGTTACCAGACCTTGTCCATTCCCAGGATTGTAGCTAAAGACTAAAGAGTTGGAGTCCCATCAAGCTTTATTGGCAACATTCAATCAACATTTTAGGCAATGAAATCCTAATAAACCAGAAATTCATTTAGGTTTAGTATAAATTCTATGTGTTGGAGCAAGTAATATTATTCTATTGGACTTTTTGTTCCACTGAAACAATGAAATTAAGGAATGTGGCTTTGTGGAATTTTTAAGGAAATGAGGAGTTAGGCTATTTTTGCAATTTTCAGAGGTATGAGAGTTTATTCAAGCTGATATGACCATTCTTATTCCATATACAACTTTAAAGAAACTGGCCTATTTAAATTATCCACTAGACCTGAAGAGCTATTCTTTAGTCATTTAAAAGTACATCAGTAAGAAAATGTCAAAATATATAAAGAACTCAGAGTCATATGATTAAGTGAAAAAATAAGTTTCAGAAGAATATGTATAATATCATACTATTTATTGAAGAGACTCTCTAGAAGCACACACTCACACATTCCACCCTGTCACAATGGCTGCATGAGGAGAAGAGATGAGATTTGAGTAGACAGGGGAAGCATTCATGAATTATTTTGAAGTTAAACATTAAGAAGCAAAACCAAACCAAATGCAAACAAACAAAACTCCCAAGGATTCTAAACTAATCACAGTGTGTATTAGTTTGCTAAGACTGTTGTAGCAAAATAGGACTGATTGGGTGACTTGACCAGTGGAGATTTATTTTCTCTTAGTTCTGGATGCTGGGTATCTGAGATCAAGTTGTGAACCAGGTTAGTTCCTTCTGAAGCCTTCGTGGCTTGCAGATGACGCCTTATTCAATTGTCTCTATGAGGTCTTTCTCTGTGCATGTTTGTCTCTCTGGTACCTTTCCCTGTTCTAATTGCCTCTTTTTATAAGGCCATCAGTCACACTGGGTTAAGTCCAACTTAAAGACCTCTTTTTAGCTTTAATCACGCCTTTGAGGACACTCTTCATATTCAGAGATATTGAGGGTTAGGAGTTCAACATATAAATTTAGAGACACGGTTCATCCCTGAACATTACGTTTTAATTTCACTTGATTTAGTGTATTTTATGAGAAGTAATACTGCCTTTACTAAACACACACAATTTTAATAAACTACATTTGGAGAATTCTTTATAAATATTTGAACACAGATTGCAGCCTTAATTCAATACATTTTTCAAACAATTTAAACTAAAGTTATAGTCTTACCATGACATTATTTAAATCTTCAAGTATTTTCATTTTATATTCCAGATCAGACTGTTTGTGTTTCTCAGTATATTGGCTTTAACAACAACTGTATAGTTTTACACAATAGATAGGCTAAAGATATACTCAAGATGACTTTGAAAGTAAATTCTGGTAAACAAAGTCTCAGATATTAAATCTGCCATCTTCACTCAGATGCAATTTAAAGGCTGTACCTCCCAACCCAGCACTCAAAAATCTTTTCTTTAATGCTCCCACCCTCATGTTAAGTGGAACTTGGTTCAGAGTTACATTGTCCTGCTCACCAACTGTGTCCATGGTTGAAGACACTGCCGGACGTGTCCCACTCTGCACTGTGGGTAGATCGAGCATAGACTGTGTTTCAAGGCACCCTTCTATCCTTAGCATCGAGCAGAGGTGTGTCACAGAGCAGATGTCATGGGTTGAATTGCATTCCCCATAAAATTAAATGTTGAAATACAAACTCCCAGTTTCTTAAGATGTGACCTGATTTGGAAATAGAATCATTGCAGCAGTAATTAGTTAAGAGATGAGGTCGTGCTGGAATAGAGTGGGCTCCTAATCTAATCTGAATGGTGTCCTCATAAAAAGAAGATTTGGACAAAGGCATGCAGACAGGGAGAACGCTATGTGAACATGAAGACAGATGGGAAGGGATTCTGTGGCAATAGTCAAAAACTTCAGAGATTGCCAGCGCGCCCCCCCCCACCCCAAAGCGAGGAGAGGGGCATGAACAGACTTACTCTCAGAAGGTACCAGCCTTGATGGTACCAGATTTTAGACTTCTCACCTCCAGAGCTGTGAGACAATACATTCTTGTGTCTAAGGCACCAGTTTCTGGCACTTTGTTATGGCAGCTCGGGCAAACGGCACCGTGGGCATCAATATAGTGAAACACAGCACCCAGAAAACAGCCACCACTAGGGTATGTGGTTCCCTTACTATACATGTTTGCGGAATATTTAATTTGTCCCCTTTTTGCCATTTCTCCGCGAAAGGTTGTGAGGGCTCTTAAGTGACAGCAATAGACCTGTTTATTCTACTGCATGGAGAGTGTCTTATAGTCCCTCTGATGAATCAATATTCTTCCCTGTCCTCCCCCAAACTATCTTTTTATCATGGGCATATATGTATATTATATGTGTGTAAATATATATATTAACCATTTTAACCATTTGCATACTAATTTAACCAAAGTGTATAATTAAGGGACACTTACCATGTTGTAAAACCATTACTACTAATTCTAGAACATTCTCATCACCCAGAAGGGAACATCATATCTATTCAGTACTTGCTGCCCTTCACTTCCTCCCTCCAGCTGCTGGAAGCCACTAATCTATGAGTTTTCCTATTCTGGGTATTTCATATGACTGGAATTATACAACATATGATGTTTTGAGTCTGATACTTTAACTTAGCATAGTATTTTCTAGTCCATCCCATATTATAGTGTGTACATGTACTTAATTTCTCTTTAATGACTTAATAATTTTCCAGACATACGGTTTTTGTTTCTCCATGTCTCAGTTGATGGACATTTGGATTCTTTCAAATTGTTGATAAATGTTTTGACTATTACAAGCAATGTTTCTATGAATATTTGTGTACAGACATTTGTCTGAATATCTGTTCTCAGTTCTTTTGGATATAAAACTAATAGTGGAATTCTAAGTTAAGGATAATTACTGAGGATCAGTACATATCTGTACATTTGAATTTGTTGAAGTTGTCATTTGCTGAGAGTAAGGCATACCACAAATACGATTTCAGATGTAAAGAAATGAGCTTCAGCACTAAGCACCTCAAACTAACTGTCACAAACTTATTTGCATTTACATCTTTTTAAGCAGCTCAGCATCTGTTCCTGGGCCAGGCACAAGTGGTGCAGTGACAATAATTTTATGGCCCTCAGATTTGTTTATGATCTTGGAGACCATTTTCAACTATTTACAATTAGAGTTCTGTTCCTTCTTTGGGAGATGGTCTTGGGGATCCCCACAGCAGTTCTTGGGAATGAGACCAGAGAACAAGTTTGCATGTGGGCTCACGCACCTCCCCCATCCTTTCAAGTACTGGATTCTGACTGTCCTGTTGTTTAAAATACAGGCAAACTAATAGTGATGGGTCTGGCATTCCAAAGCTCCAATTTTAATGTTTACTGCTTTGCCTACCTCCAAAGGCATCCACAGACACGTATGCAAACAACAGCCAGAATGGATCCGTTAAAAAGGGAAAAGGAAAGGAAATTCACATCTTTTGAGCACTTACCATGTGTTGAATTCTATATAGACTTCAGCTCATTGAATCTCAACAATGGTAAAACTCACTTGGAGTCTAGGTATTCGATCTCTATTTTCACACAGAGGAATGGCTGCTTAGAGAAGTTAAATTACATGCCTACATTCATTTGACTAGTTTATGGGAGGCCTGGGATTCAAATGCACATCTGTCCGACTGTTGAGCTTGAGCTTTTTCCACATTACCAGCAGAGGTTATATAAAGGCTGAGTGGTTGTGTAGACAATAAACAGAAAAATAGGCTAAGGATCATTGATGCAAATGGGTGCAAACAGCTGAGAGTTTCCAGGCAACCAAGGAACAGATTGCTGGGTTCTCATCTGATAAATAGGTCAAAGGAATTCATCAAGAAAAAGCAGCTTTCTGAGAAATTTACTCTAAAGATCTTTTGTAATTATGTAATCCATGTAATTATGTTGAATATCTTCCATCATTCAGCAACAGTCTAATCCCTTTCCCTTGGAAAGTGGGTCCAAGATAGTGTAGGGTCCATGGTGGGAGGTGCCCAGGTGTGGCAATGACTAGAATCAAACTCCGAGGGGATTCCAGGCTGCAGTTAGAATGAACAGGCCAGTGCCCAGTCCCCAAGCCACATGGGTCTGGGTCTGGGCCTGGGCCTGGGTCTGGGTCCAGGTGTGTGTGTGCCCTTGGATGACCTGCAGAACCTGTCTAGACAGAGGCTCTGCGTTTACTCCACCGCAGAGCCCTGTCTGCCTGCTCCCCATGTCAGGCCCTGCAGTGGTGTGGAAATACAAGCCTCCTGTTTCTTTGATGCAGAGAATGATGTCTTATTGTCCCAACAGTTCTACCAGGTCAGGCCCCAGGCCCAGGGAGCTCCTCAGGCTGACTCCCAGAGCTGCGGGGAAACCATTGTGACCAGTACTCTGTGCTCTGTCATTTGTCCTGGTCACTGCCTCCCGGGGTGTGGGTCTGGAGAGATTGCTTTCGACTCACCAATCAGCCCTTAGCTGTGGCAGGGAGGTCTCCGCAGACAAGTTGGGAAATTGAACATGTGAAAATGTTTTACCATGTCCATAAAGCAGTGACCACACTCTGAGGAGGAATAGCCTTGTGGAAAAAGAATTCTGCTCCTCATCACTCAGGCCTGCCAGCTGCAGAGACTTTCTTCCCAGCAATTAAATAAACAATCCACCTGCGCACAGTCAACCTCAAGGGAACAGGTGTCAGGGAATAAAGATGCCACAAGACTTGAAATAAACTGTGTTTAAGAGCAGCCTGGCTCTTGTGAATTGGGAAGTAGTTTTCCTTAGAGTTCTGGAGTCTTCACAACTTTAGAGTTAGAAGAAAATGGCCCAACCTTGGCATTTTATGGCGAAGGGAACTGAGGCCTAGTTTTTCCAGGATCACAAGGGGAGCGAAGTTGCTGAGATCTGAATCCTGTTCCTGTGTCCCAGGCCCGGGATGGGACCAACTAGGGGGGCCCTCGGGGGCAGCCGCAGACACAGCTGCTTCTAGATCTGCAGCAGGAGGACGCTGGGACACGAGCACAGGTGTGAGTACACGTCAGGGGAAAGCGAGGCAGGGAGAAAACGCACAGGTGGGAAGAAGAGGGTGTATTCCCGAGGTCAGAGAGGAGACCAGCCTGCAAGTGTTGGGGAAAAGAATACAGTTAGGTAGTATGTGGGTTCGAGGTAATGACTACAGAAACCAGAGTCTGCGTTAGCAAGTCAAAGCAGAAAGGGCTTAGCAGTGTACACTGTGAGAGAATGGAAAGGATAAACACACTGTCTCTAAACTGAGCTTCCAAGAATGACTTTCTTAAATCACAGGGCAAAACCAGGCTGCCAAGAGAGCTGGGCCCTTTGTCACATCCAGAGACTGCCTACCAGCCAGGGACCACTGCTTCCAAGCCAGAACCCACCGGCCCTCCTGCTTCCCACACCAGCAAAGCAAGTGTGTCAAGCCCAGTTTCTTTCCGCATGCCACAGTTGTGAGTCAGAATCTCCCCGAGCACAGTGACAAGAGGAATGTGATCGAAACTGGAAATTTAGCTGCGTGCAGTGAGGAAGATGTGATGTCTAGCTTTCACTTCTGCAGCTCGTGCCCGACTGCGACAAGGGGTCTGGAAAGCGTGTTGAACAGGTGGGGCCCCTGGTTGGCCCTGCTGGTGGTGGCTGGGAGTCAAGGCTGGGGAGCTTGGATTCGGTGGTCAGAAGCAAGGAATCAGCACGCGACTTTTAAAGATGGAACTTAAAATTTAGTGTTAATTATTACTTACAGATGTTGGTTTATGATGGCGTACCCCTTAAGCCTGTCTAATGTTTTACTGCAATACGTTCAATAAATTTTCTTCGATTATTTTTTCAGAATGTATCCTGCAGACTAGATTTGTCACCAGGAAGTCTTAGTTTAAAAGAATTTGCAAGAGACTGTCGCTGTAACAAATGAAGACCTGGAACGGGGGCGGCCGGAGTAGAGAGGAAGAGAATAATAACTAATAGCAAGTTGAGAATATTTGATGACTGATGAGATGAGTAATAAAATGAAGCATAAACTCTGTGGGCAGAGACTTTATCACTTGTCCTTGAACTCTCGATGTCTCCATCAGTGTGTGATTCAGAGTAAGGCACCCAGTAATGGTTAACAAGAGAAGGGAAAGGACAAGTCGAAGACAGTAAGTGCTCATCAGAGGCTGATGATTAACCATTTTAAACAGTTTAAATGTCACTAGATTTTGCTATTTTTCCCTTTTTTGGAAACAGGTGCATGAGAAATAAATCAAGAGAGCACTTTAGAAAGAGTCGAGGGGAAGGCAGAGGAACTTGAGGGGTAGAGGGATAGGAGAAAGTAAAAATAGAACTGATTCCCTAGCAGATGTGAAGCTTCTGGGGCTAGACGTGAATTGGGAAGACAATCTGAACCTTGAAGGTAATTCCATGGGGCAATGGTGACACCGTCGTTGAGCCCTCCCCTGGGGTGGAGTCCACATGTAGCCCAAACCTGGCTTCAGAGCCCAGGGCTGATGTGGGGTGGGGACAAGGGGGACAAGTAGAATGAACAACTAAATAAAGTGTTTCCCCTGTCTTCCTTGTTTCCTGCCTGCCTTCATTTCTGCCTGCTTCCTTCCTCTTTAAAAAACATCAACCACACTACCCCCCAACTTCCCCCAGTGGAAGGGAGCCTGGCTGCAGACACTTGGCAGGGAGAGCAGGGCAAAGCTGCTCCGTCAGTTTTCTTCCTTTTCATTCCATTCCTTCTCTCTCGCCCATTTCTACAAACTCCAGATTATCATAGAGAAATAAAGTATAAACTTAAAAATCAAAGGACGAGACAGAGATGAAAATTTAAAGGCTGACGTAGAAGAAAAACTTGAGGTCATTTCAGTGAATGCAAACAAAAAGACACAACTACTGTTTTCTGACAATAATTTTATTACTTCTTTTGTTTATACTGCTATATTCATTTTAGGATATTGAACCGCACCTCAGTCCAGGAGTCTTTCATGCCACATCCACCCCCAGAGTGCAGTGCCCTTTACCTCGGCCTTATTCCTTCTTTTATGTCCTCCCCTCTTTTAACCCCTGGAAGCCATAGTCTTGTGTCCTAGAATTTTGAGGGAGTTTGTCTGTTCTGTTTCTTTATAGCTCACATATGAATGAAACTATCCTGTGCTCCTGTTTTCCTCTCTGGCTTATTTAACTTAACATGATCCCCTCCAGTTCCACCCAGATTGTTGCAAAGGACATGATTTTGTCCTTTTAACAGCTGCATAGAATTCCATTAAGTGTATATATATATGTCTCACCGTTTCTTTATCCATTCATCCTACTCCTGAGGGTTTGTGTTTGTTTTTAAATCACAGTTTAAAAGTTTCCATGTCTTGGCTGTTGTGAACTGCGCTGCTGTGAACATAGGGGTGCATAATTTTTCCTGATTAGAGTTCTTGTGTTTTCTGGTGTCTGGTATATGTCTAGAAGCAGGATTGCTGGCTCAAATGGTAGACCCATCTCTGTTTTTTTTTTTTTTGAGAAATCCCCATAGTGTTTTCCAAAGATGTTACACTAATTTACATTCCTGCCAAGAATGTAGTAGGGCTCCTTTTTCCCCCACATCCGCGCCAACTTTTTTTTAAAGGAAGGTTACAGGCAGGCATGACGGCAAGTAGGCAGATAAGAAGAGAGAGACAAGAGAATCATTCCATTTATTTTAATTTCGTTGTTCATCTGGTCGCTTCTCCCGACCTCAGATCTAGAACATGGGTCCTTGGGATGTGTGTGGGACTGCTCCCAGGGCGTACTAGCGCGCTAGACCACCAGGCCGTGCCCTCTAGTCTTTTTAATTTAAGCCCTTCCACTGGTGTAAGGTGATATCTCACTATGGAAGAAACAAATTAGGTTGGCCTCGCATTCTTCACAACAATCAAAACCTTAAAACAACGCAAGCAATGTCTACAAAGTTCTGGGAAATATGCAAACTAAGATTATTATACTCTGTGTAGATGCCATCCAAATGTAAAAACAACAGACAGACAGCTTCGGACAACATCGTGAGTTTTCTAAATTATCTTACAATTAAGGCTTATCAATAGATGGATGAATCGTGATTTAAAAACAAATAAAAACCTTCAGGAGTAGGGAAATTCTGATAAAAGCCTGAGAAGAGGGTATGGAATCCATTAAATATACAGTTAAAACTAAGTAATTATGGACACCTAGAGTCTGGTGTATGTGTTATCAATCATATAACAAAATTCAGAGGGGGTCAAAGAAAAGAATTATCATAATTTTCATCTTTCAGAGAAAGGAAATCATCAGTATTATCTGAAACTGATATGTAAACCTATAAAAAATAAGCAATTACCTGTAGGGATATAGAAAAATTCCCATATCCCTCTGCAGTTCTTTGCAGGCTGGACAGCATTAACATCAGACAGGGTTAGTAGGAGAACAGATCAAATTTAATAGCAGGTGTATGGATAATTGGCATGACTAAATTCTGAGGTCCTAATGGTGTGGACAAAGACTTACAGCCTGTGCAGAGGGATGAGAAAGGGGGCCTGGGATTCAAGGAGCGAGGCGGCGACTCCTCACATGGGGATGACTTCATTTGGCAAAATCTCGCCTTTAAACATTTTTCCTGCCTTCAGAAAGGTTTCTCTGCTAGGTTATTTCTGGAGAAGACTCTTTAGGAGTTATCTACATACGATGTAAGGCTAACAACGGTGGGTCTCAATTAACCTTTAACTCCATGTACCAAGGTGACAGGCATCGGGAAAAGCCTGCTTTGAACATCTTGAAAAAAGCCTATCTGTACTTTGGTGGGGGCCGGGGGATCTGATCCTACAAACCTCAGTTGCTTCTTTGTGTTTTTTAATCACTATTTTCTTTAATCTTTAGGAAATAACCTAAAACCAGTGAAGAACCTTTTATGTGACAGTGATTCCTTCTGTTTCTTTTGCTAAACTGAACTAAAATTAAATGCCTTAAAAATTAAAAACAACTTCTATTATGAGCAAGTTTTTAAAAGCAATTTTGCTCATTAATTATCTCTCTTTTTGCTATGAATAGAGAAGATTCACATCATTCTTATTTGTGAGAGATAGGCTTGGAGTGATATTAAACACTTTTCCTTCTTCATGCCTATACTATTTGATTCTTTATAATCATCATCTTTTTACCAAAACAATAAACGCTTTGTAATTTATTACAATGGAAAGGGTAGAGGGAAATGTGCCAAGACAACAGCCAGAGTTCACTCCGGGTGATGTGAATGTGGATGATACTTAATTGTGCAACTGTCTTGGACAATGTCCAGACTTCAAAGTCATTGGCAGGGTTTCCCAGGATCCTCAGTCATGCTCTCTGCTAACTTTTCCAGCCTCGACTTTCTTACTTCTCCTCACCAGATTCAAGTATCTCTTGTTCCAGCCATATTGAACTACTCATAATTTCCTGGCCACTTCCCCCTCTCCTTTCTGGGCCTATTTTCTCTGCTTCCAACCACCCACCTGCCTCCTTCTTCTAACTCTCCGTTTTCCTCTTCTTTTCTTGAAAATGCCAACTCACTTTGAATGTTTCGTTATTTGACTGTGGGAAATACATAAACATGCAGTTTGCCACTCTAAGCACGACTGGCATACAACTGAGGGCGCTGAGGACATGCACCGTGCTGGGCGGCCACCAGCACCAACCATGTGCAGAAACCTTCACCATCCCGACTGAGACCCTGTGTCCATTCAACAATAGCTCTCCTTCCCCTTCCCGGCAACCCCTGATAACCTCTGTTCCACTTTCTCTATCAATGTTCTTATTCCGTATCCTTCACGTAAGTGGAGTCATACACTCTTGACCTCCTAGGACTGGCTTACTTCATGTAGCATAATATCTTCAAGGTTCATCCAGGGTCTATCATATGTCAGAATTTCCTTGCTTTTAAGACTCACTGTTCATTGCCTGTATAGACAGCATCTTGCTTATCCATCCATCTGTTAACGGACATTTGGGTAGTTTCTACCTTCGAGGCATTGCCATTAATGTGCTCTGAGCACTGATATTCAAACCTTATGTTTGGATTCTACTTCGATATCATTTTCTCCCCAAACCAATGCTATTTTCGCCATTTGAGGTTGGGTACCACTGCCTCGTGTTCGCATGAGATCCTATGCATATACCATCGTAGTTGTCAGATATAACACAACCATTGGTTTCTGCTTGTTATCTTCCTGCACTAGACTACAGACTTCTTGAGAAAAGGAATCCCATCATTTGACACAGAATCCCTGGTGGTTCGCCTAGTGTTTGCAGCATCGGCACACTCAACATTTTGGAAACTGACTTATTGTTCAGAGACACAGCAGATTCTAGTAACACAGCTGGACGGCTAATGCCAGACAACGTAAGACTCCCATAGATATGCTAACAGGCAAGCCTATCAGAGTTGTGCAAAGTGTGTACAAAAGGGGGAACAAGGAATAGTGAAACAGGAGCTCTGAGATGTCCTATCCCTGGGGACTCTTATGACAGCAGAACTGCGCCCACGTTGCTGAGACTTTAACATTTCTTGAGAATTTGAATTAGTTAAGTCCCATATTAGGGTTCTCCAGAGAAAGATAACCAATAAGATGTGTATATAGAG
Source organism: Solenodon paradoxus (assembly GCA_004363575.1). Classification (NCBI taxonomy): domain Eukaryota; kingdom Metazoa; phylum Chordata; class Mammalia; order Eulipotyphla; family Solenodontidae; genus Solenodon; species Solenodon paradoxus. Next base: position 226,426 of record RJWH01001564.1, on the reverse strand, counting down.
AGAAAGAGATTTATTATAAAGAATGGACTCATGTAATTTTAGAGGCTAATAAGTCCCAAGAACTGCAATCCATAAGCTAAGATCCAAAAGAGGTGATGGTGTAGTTCTATTCCAAAAGCCAGTAGGTTCAAGACCCAGGAAGAATTGATGTTTCAGTTCTTGCCCAAAGGGGAAAAACAAGGCTTGTGTCCCAGTTTGAAAGCCATCGCACAGGAAAAATTCTCTCTCTCTAAAAAAAAAAAAAAAAAAAAAAATTAAAGAATAAAGAAAAGATGTAGGTAGGAAGGAAAGAGAGCAGGTTGGCAGGAAGAGAGGCAGAGGAAGCATTTTACTTAGTTGTTCATTGGTTGCTCCCCCTGGTCCTGGGACATGAACACAGGTCCCTTGGGATCTGTGTGGACTGTGCTGGCTAGAGGCAGTGGTCTTAACTGCTAAACCACCAGGGTCATTCAGAATTATATTTCTTCCAAGAGGGTCAGCCTTTTTGTATTACTCAGACTTTCGACTTATTGGATGAGGCCCTCCCACATTAGGGAGGGCAATCTGCTTGGCTCAGTCTCCTGGTTTGAACGTTAATTCCATCCAAAACCATCCTCACACCCTGAATTTTATTTGAGCACATCAGGGTCCAGATAAGTTGATACAGAAAACAAGCCAACACACATAGCTTCCTAAGTCACACGTGTACCCAACTTTCTGATCCAACATGAGGCTAAGACAGGGAAATAGCATTAAAGGGAAAGTAGCCTACACCTTAGGGAGATGGACAGAGCTGCTCTCAGAAACAGGGATCCTCAGTCTGCACTCATCACTGTGTGCACAGGCGACCATCAGACTTAGGCGCTGGGACGAATGAGCATGGCTGGCTAGGAAAGCACATCTGAAGGTGGGAGACAAAGTGCCCCCCACTATTATTGTCTTGAAATCTTATTTTAAGAAAATTATATTTGAAAATTTAGTTAAGTGAAACTGGAGAAAAATGAGAATAAAGCAGTCACGGACTATGATATAAGAAGTCCAAAGTTCTGTTTGGGACCTGGTTCATATACATTTTCCAGAAGATTGTCCTATAGCTGAATATAGAAAGTAGAGCATCCGTGTTAAATGGAACAGCTCATTTCTTTGTCTCCTAGAGAAAGAGTACTGGAAAAAACAGCAACCAACACCTTCCACTGGAGAGAGGTGTTTAGATTTCTCATGAAGACAAGATGGACGAGCAGACAGGAGAGGTTGAAAGTCTTATCTTCACTCCTTTTCTGGTAGGGCTTTGAAGGTCAGTAGCATTTTCTCTGAAAAAAAAGCAAAAGATAAAAATGGACAGAAAATGAGGTAAACTATGATTCACATAAATGAGTTGGAACTCATATAAAGAGAAGGATTACATATGAAACAAGAATATTTGAGAACTACGCTGAGGGAAAAGTATGAAAGTATGTAAAATAATAGAGTTTAAAGAATGTGAGGGAATCAATTAAGAAAAATCCTGTTCCCTTGGAAGGCAGATCTTTGTGAAGAACCCTCTGGGTGTGGGAAAAGTGCTGAAGGGACTGACTTCATTGAGTACATGGCACGTGCTAAGCCTTCTGGGTGCCACATCACGTCATTTCCAGAAACCTGGCAAAATCGGCTCATCTTCCTCATTTTAGGGGGTGAGTGGAGTCTATGTAACTTCCCCAAATTTACCTGACTGGCAGGTTATGGAGTAGAATTTGAAGTAGGTATGCATCTAATTCAAGCTTGGTCTATAATATCCCATGTCTTCTGAGAAGCAATAAGATTTGACATCCATTTTATTTTCATAAGTTCCAAGAATACAAAGTTTAGAATAATGCAGAATGTACCTCCTCCAATTGTTCAAATCCTAATCCCTGGAATCTGTGAGTATGTTCCATTACATGGCAAAGAAGATTGCAGTGTAATTAAGATTGCTAATCAGCTGACCTTAAAATAGGGAGATTATTCTGGTGAGTTCAATGTAATCACCAGGATTATTAAAGGTGAAAGAGATAAGCTGGTCAGAGTGAGGCATTGTGGGAAGAACTCAACCAGCCATTGCTGGCTTTGAAGATGGAGGCAGGGGCCATGAGCCCAGGAACGCAAGCAGACTCTAGAAGGTGGGAAAGTCAGGAAAATAGATTCTCTCTTAGAATCTCCAGAAAGAAATTTAACCTTACTAACACCTAGATTTTAGCCAGTGAGGCCTAGTCAGACTTCTAATCTGAAGAACTGTAATGTAATAAAGCTGAATTGTGCTAAGCCACCAAGTAGGTTGTCATTTGTTATCACAGCCATAGGTACTCATACAGTTCCATTGAGCCTTATAGTTTAAGTAGTATTTGCTGTCTTTGTCATGGCAAGTCGTTACTTTCTTGTTCATTCAGGTAAAGTTATTATATAAATGCATATAGACTGCAAATATAAGGTATTTTCACATGTAGTTTCTCAACTGTCCCTAAAATTTTCTTAAATGCGAATCAGCATTCTTTTTAAAAATAAATTTAAAGGACTCGGTAACAGTCACACATCTTGTAAGTGAACAAAATAATGATAAAGTCTCAAATATAGGATTGTGTTGATGCTTTTGATCAACTACGTAGTAGGTGAATGAGAGAGGTGAGGTGAATGGAGAAGGTAGAAGAGCACCCAAGAAGAAGTTCCCCACGGCGCCGGGATACCCAAGGATCAAAGTTCTGCATGTGTGGGAGATGATGATTACAGAGGTGGGCGGAGAGGAGGAGGTTGAGGCCAGCTGTGTTTTATCTTAGCGCTGTGGCCAGTTTAGTAACAAAAAACCTTTCCCTCTCTTCCTGTCTCATCTCCTTTTTCTTCTTATTCCTGTTGTTCTGGAATTGCGACTACCAGTAAAATCTTCGCATATCAACTTTGCCCAGTATCTTTTAGAGAAACATGGTTCAGAAAAATATACGAAGGGTTGGTCACATTTTAGTTGAAATTTAGAGGTGAGGTGATACTTTGGAGAAATTGAGGATATAAAAAGGTCTTTGAATTTTAAGGAAGGATCCTTAGGTCATCCGGGATTGGTAAGAAAGGATATACGAGAGGGAAGATGGCAAGGATGGACTGCCTAAAACTGAAGTTGGAGGCATGTTCTGGTGGCTCAGGTGTTAAGCCAGCAGTTGGGGCATATTCCATGTAAAGACCTGGTTTCACAAAGGCAGAAGGGAACAGAATTGGAAGGGCTGGAATCAGATTTGGAAGGGAGTTTAGCTGTTGACGCATCCTTAAACTCAATGCTTGACTCTCCTTTACAACCTCCCTGCAAGGCAGGGCATTTGTTCTTTCTGACAGTCTCCACTTGAACACCTTCTGGAATGGAAGACTGTGCAGAAAAAGAACTCTGTCCAGTTTTGCTTAGTCCTGCATCAGAATGAATCAAAACCTGCTTACTTGCACATTTTACCCATTATTTCTGTTCTGACCACTACAGCAACTCACAATAGGTATAATATCTTTTGTATATAACAGTCCTTGATTAGTTGAAAAATTACCAGTTTCTTATTTTCCTTTGGGGATTTCACATCTTGTATTTCACTCACGGCATCATTTCCAGATCTTTCATTATCCTTGTTGGTCATTTTTTTTTAACATAATCAGGTGAATGAATGAACTGCAACATGTGAAACCCAGACAGACCTGAGCACACACTCCACATGGATGGGGGAAACTAGAGGACAATATCATCCCTATTCTGGTCTCTGTTGTTCTGTTAATGATGTTTGAGGTAAAACTGGCTTTCAACAGCAAGTCAATAATTTACTCCATTCTTAGCCTAAAATTAGTTTGAAAACATAGCTCTATCCTCTGTCAGATCAGATATTCCAAGGCAAAGAGGAAAACCCTACAGTGTGCTCTTTCCTACTTTGGGAAAATCCAGTTCTTCTTTACTGTGTTTCCTCCCTGTGTGTCTGTTTTCCAATTCACACAGGACACACTCCCTCCTGACTTCACCTAATGTGTGGAGGGCTTTCCCCACAACTAGTAAACCTCTGGGAATCCTACAGCTGGGAAGCTGACAACTTGAAGCAATTCTGACACCGTCTACCCGGAGATAGCCCGCGATCCCACAGGTTAAGGGCTCAGAGCCACAAGACTGTCCCCTCCCCACTGCAGATGCCAATCCCAAGGAGGAGTAGGTCCCCAGGCTACCCACAACTTCTCTCTGATTTGACTACAAATTAAAGGTTCCCATCTCTGTGTCCTCAAGTTTGATCACTTTTGTAGAGGGACTCACAGAATTCAGGGCAACACTTGCTTATATTTACCAGCTTATTAAAGGACATGATAAAGGATGCAGATGAACAGCCAGATGAAGAGTTGCATAGGGTGAGGTCAGGGCGGGTGCCAGGTGATAGACCTTCTGTTCCTGCTCATCTGGGGTGCTTCATGCTCCCGGTGTGGCTGTGTTAGCCCCCATTGAAGCTTCTGAACCCCCTATATTCGGGATTTTATGGAGGCTCTATCACACAACCATGATGTATTACTCTATTTTCGGTCCCTCTCTCCTCTCTGAAAGATGAGGGGGTGGGACTGAATGGTCCAAGTATATTGACTTGGTCTTTCTGGTGACAAGACCCGCCACTCGGCAGCTATTCAGGAGCCCATCTGGAGTCTCTTCAATAGAACAAAAGATGCTTCTTGTGATTTTGTCACTTAGAAATCTACAAGGCTTTAGGAGCCCATGTCAGGGATAGGGTCAAAGATAAATATTGCCAGAGCTACTGCTAGTGTTCTTACCCGCTAGGAAATTACCAGTTTCAGGAGCCCTGCGTCAGGAAACAGGGGCAGAGATTAGTATTTTTTAGTATTATTTAATCAGTATTATTTATCGATATTATTTAGTATCACACAGAGACTCAAGATTTTCATTCCATTACTTAAAAAAAGATGCAATGAGACCAAAGCAGTACTATCTACCTTTTCATTACTGTTCCAAGGAAGGAGGTCTTATAGAGATAAAGGACTCGAGGAAAATAAAGCCAGATGGAAGCTGTTTCTACACTAAGTGAGGGCAAGTTTTAGAACTGGCAAAGTGTAGGTAAATATAAAAGCATTTTCAAGTCATTTAAAAATATCTTTAAAGGATAAGTAGCTATTGAAAATAATAATTATAATACATTTTGGAATTTTTAATACATAAGGGTGAAAAGAATGGAGCAATAGAACAAGACAGAAGTGGGGAAAGGATGTAAGTTATTAAATTATGTGTAAAGTAGTATAATGTAATTTGAGGATGACCTGTGACAAACTGAAGAGGCAGACTGTAAACACCAGCAGAGCCACGGAAGGAAATGCTACATGTCACTTAAGGACTGGGTAAGTTCTGAGAGCTGCGTCACCAGGGATTTTATCATATAAACATCACAGAGTGTAACTACTCAAACCCGAATGGTAGAACCTTCCAGCCACAAGGCTATGTATCAGCACCACCGTCATATGTGTGGTCTGTCATTGACCAAAATGTCGTTTTCCAGCACACGAAGTAAATAGAGTAGCTATTAAGCTCATTGTGGACATAAAATTAAAAATAATCCAAAAATACTTAGAAAAAGAAGAAAAAATGATATGATAAACTGAAAGTATTGCCTAGACTTTAAATCAATTGCATCATAATTGCAATGAAGAGGATAAGTGCCCTATTTGAAAGTCATGGAATGTCTGACCACATTCTTTTTTTGATAAAGAAACTGAGCTCATGGAGTTTATAAGAAACATACTTTAAAATAAAGGCATAAATTGCTTAAAAATAAAAGGATGGAAAAGGATAAGTCATACAAGCTCCAGTTAAGAGAAAGCTAGAGTGGTGATATTACTATCAGAAAAAAGATAGCTAAGTGAAATAAGTCAGACAGAAAGACAAATACTATATGACCTCACTTATGTGTCAGATCTTAAAAAATTAAAACTCAAAACTGAAAAGAAAAAAAAAAGAATCAGATTTGTGGTTGCCAGAGACTGGGGCTGGGGAAACTGGATGAATAACTGAAAAGGTACAAGCTATACCCTCTACTATAAGATAAATAAATACTGGCACAGCTACAGTTAACTACAGCTAGCAGTGCTGCATGGCACACTAGCAAGTTGTGAAGTATAGATCCTAAGAGATCTCAGAGCAGGAAAAAAACCTTTTTTTTGCTTTTTTCTTTCCTGAATTATATGAGATGATGGATGTTGACTGAACTTATTATAGTAATAATTTCATAATATATCATTAAACCGTACAGTTTATATAATGCTGTATGTCAGTTATGTCTCAATAAAACTAAGGGGGAAGACAAATTCTGAATTTGAAAGGTTAACACACATACACAGGCACATGAAAATAATTTTTTAAAAAAATCCAGAATTTAGGGCAAGTCCACAAGACATAAAGAGGGATGTAATGATAAGAACATCAAAAAGATATCACAATACCAAATACAAATGTACTTAATTATGCAGCTTCAAATACATGAAGCAAAACTGATAGAACAAAAGGAAAATTGGATAAACTCAGATGTATAGTTGGAGATTTCAACAATTCTATCTTTAGTTGACAGAGCAAGCAGACAAAAAATCAGTAAGACCTGAGAAACTATCAACAATTTTAACCTAATTTATATTTATAGAATATTTCTCTAACTAGTAGAACACATATTCTAGTCGATTTTCATCAAGATAGACTCTGTGCTGGCCCTACATTTCAATATAGTATAAGGTATGTGTTTATAAATATATTTATATATGAGATTTATATGTAATTCATATTTCAATATATTTAATGGAATTGAAATCATATAGAGAATGTTTTCAGTTGCCAATGGAATGAAGTTGAAAATCACTAAAAGATATCTGAAAGACCACTACTAAGGAAATAAACCACATATTTCTAAATAACTCATGGATAAGAGAAAGAAGGACAAGGGAAATTAGAATTTTTTAAATTGAATGATAGTTAAAATACAGCACTCAACATTCGTACATTGCAGCTTTAGTAGTACTTAGAGGGGAATGTATGCTTCAATTACTTAAATCAGAAGGGGAAACCATAAATCTAAGCTTCCACCTTAAGAAGCTAGAGGAAAGAAGAGCAAATAAAAACCATAAAAACCATAAGTAGAAGGAAAGAGCTAATAAAAATAAGAGTTGAAATCAATAAAATAGAAAATGGATGACCAATGGAAAACAAGACAATGAACAAAATGCTAGTTCTTTGAAAGTAATAAAATCTGTATGCCTCTAGCTACATTGAAGAACAACAAAACAAAAACAGAGAAGACATAAATGACCTCTACCAGGAATGAAAAAGATGAAATTGCTACAGATTCTATGAACATTAAAAGGATAACTAATAAACACTGTTAACTTTATGCCAATAAATTTGGCAACTCGGATGTAATTGACAATTTTTTGGAAACACCCTAGTAACCGAAACTGATACTTGACAAGATAGAAAGTACGGATAGGATTGGATTGTGGCGGCGGTTACGAGGGCATGCACGTTTGTTAAAACACATTGAATTTATTAAAACACTGAGAAGAGATGGACTTTATTACATGCAAATTTTACCTCAAAAAATGACTTAGAGGATGAAGTAGCTGGCAACTTGAATGGAAGTGGAGATTTTTTTCCTCTTTATTTTCAGTGGGAGGAATGACATGCATGTTGGCTAATGGAGATGACCCAACAGACAGGAGAAGATTGACAATGTACATGAGATTGAGAACTGATAGCTGTCCTGGGTCATAGAAGGAAAGGAAATCTGAAGAGCTGACCTCAGAATCCCCGAACTGGGGAGGTGGCAGAGCTTGCGCTCACATTCTGATAGGCAGCATATGCAGCAGGCAGAAGGTGGGGGCGACCTGTGACTTTCTCCTGTTTGTTTTTATTTATTCCATAAAATAAAAAGCAAGGACAGGGAAAGACATGTTGGGAGATTGGGAGAAGGAACGACTGTCCTCACGTGAGTGTGAGAGTCAATGGACTAGGAGAAGATAGTGTGACGGCTGAACACCCCGAGAGCTCTCGAGATGAGCAGCCAGACATTTAAAATCAGAGCAGCACTACTGACCAAATGTCTGTATCCCCAGCAAATTCATGTTAAAATCTAATGACCAACGTGATGATATTTGTAGGAGACTTTGGGGGTTAGGTAGATAAATACTACTCTTATAAAAGATATCTCAACGTTACCTGGCACCTTCTGCCTTATGAGGACATGGTGAGAAGGTGACTCTCTATGAACTAAGAAGCGAGTCCTGGCTAGACTGACACCCTGACTTCCAGCCCTAAAACTGAGAGAAATAGTGTCTATTGTTTGTAAGTCACTAGTATCCTATGGTGTCCTGTTAGAGGAGCCTGAAAGGACTAAGACAAGTCGCCAGCATAGTCTGTGTTTTCCTCTAGTCCTATTGGCTCCACAGATGTAAGTTCAGAGTAGATGAAGAGTTGGATCCAAGCAAAGCAGGAGAGGGATGTGTTTGTTGGGAGTGTATCAAAGGGAAAGGTTTTAAAGAGGGAAGTGAATGCATGAGGAATAAAACGCTGTAAAAGGTAGCAGGAGCAATGACCTATAAACCGAGGCAAGGGTGGAGTACTGCCAGTGCTGGGTCTGGAAGGAGCGAGCTGCAGAGCAGGAGCTGACCACTGAGTTCACGGAGGGCGGGTGGGTGGGTCAGGGCTGCTCTGACTGATCTTAAAAATATCTGAAGTATGAGACTGGGACAGAATGGATGAAGCAGCAGGGCAGGCAGGACAAACTAATGGGAGGCTCCTCTGGGTGGATTTTGAAATTACAAAGAACTAGAAAGAAGTAAGTTTAAGAGAACAAGTGACAGTGAACCCAGAGCTACAGTGGAAGGGATCAGTCTACTGGGATCATGACGATGAGCAAAAAGGTTGATGAACACTGTGTGGTGACATGAGATTCAGAGCTGGATAGAAAGGCCCCTCAGAGCAAGGAAGAGAGAGAGACGTAGGGAAAAAACTCAAAATCTTGCTTGAACAATATCTGGCCTGGGCCGTTGAATAGATCAATGTCTTGAGAGACAGAAACAACAAATTTATTTCCCTAGGTGAACAAGATGGAAGTGGCAAGATAATTAAGTGAATGCATCCTAGTTTGGATCCTAGATCAGGGCAAAAAGAAACAGTTTGCAGCGCATTATTGAAACTATAGTGGACATTTCAAAATTGGCTGTAGTTCAGATAACATACTTGGGTTGGTGTGAAGTAAAAGGGGCTATCCACGTTCTTAGGAAATACACACACATATATAATATATATATATACACACATACATATATTATATATATATATATGATTTAGGGGTCAAGTTTCATAAGCTCTGCCCTTGGAAAAGATTCAACTTAGGCCTCCAAATCTCTCTGTATGTTACAAGTCTCTGTTTCCCTTTACACACACACACACACACACACACACACACACACACACAGAAGGAAATGTGGCAAAATGTTAACAAATGATAAATATTAGAAGAAGAATGTGTGAATTTTCATTTCATTCTTTCTGCAACCTTTCTGTAGATTTGGAATTTCTCAAATACACAGTTGGGGAAACTTTTATCATTTACATTCTTCATATAGTCAAGCATTTGTCATTTTCTCAGTAATTTATTCCATTGATTTATATGGAGAAATATTTGAAATAGTCTAAATGTTTAGCACTACTGTCATTATATTCCAAGTGCTATGAATATTTCCTGGCGCTTGGGGATCTGCTCCTTAATTTTTTTTTGCGATCTTACATATTTAAAAATTACATACAATGAAGTATACAAATCTTAAGTGTAGAGATTAATTGTATATGTGTATGTATACCCCTATATAACCCTATTCATTCCAAGATACAGAACATCCTCATACCCACCAGAGCACCTCTCTATCCTAGTTAAAAGCACCACTCCTCCCTAAAGAGTGACCATGATTCTGACTATATTTTCATATACTATTTGTGAACTTTATTTAGATGATCTTGCACAGCATTCATTCTTTTGTCTGACTTCTCCCCTCATCCTTGTTGAATGTAGCAGCAGCTTGTTTTTATGCCATTTTTTTTCATAATCCATTGAATGAAGATGCCACAATTTAAAAATCCATTCTTCCACGATGACATTCTAGTTTATGAATAAAGTGACTATGAAGAGTCCATCCTTAATGGACAAACACCTTCTTTTCTGCTGGATCTTTATCCAGGGGTAGAATTTCTGGGTCACAGGGCACACATGCTTTTAGCTTTAATAGATACTACAAAATAGTTTTATACGACATTTTTCTAATTGGCATTCTCAACAGGAATATGTGAGCATTCTAGTTACTTCACGTGCCTGCTAATACTTGGTATCATCCATCCTTTAAACTTTAGCCATTCTGGTGAGGGTATAGATAGAGCTACTTCACTGTAGTTTTAACTTTAAACATTATTCTATACATCCATGAAAATGATATGCCTATCAATGGAGGACTATATAACTATAAACACATGTGATTTTCAAAAAGTTACTATTCTGAGGCTGTTTTCAATGTAAAAGATGGTGAAAATAATATATAAACTATGTATTATATTTCTACTTTAATGTATATATATATTAATAAAGATGACTAGAAGAAATTAAGATATTAATAATTAATTTTGGATGATGGAATTAATTTCCTTTTCCTCATGATTTTCTAAATTCATGAGATGTTCTATAACAGGCAAATGTGCACTTTATAAATAGAAAAAAACATCAAAGAATAGTTTCAAGAATAGTCTGGGAAAATATACCTTCTATGCTTGAAAAATTTGCTCTTCTCTGAGACTATTTTACCACCTGTAAAAGGGGCCGGAGATCTGAGTGTGGAACAGTGCTTGTCATCAAGCAGCACTCAGGCAATGAGAGCTTTTGAAAATAATCCTCCTCCCAGGACTGCAGGGGAGGTCGTGCCCTCAGCTCCAGTGAGCCAGGGAACAAAGGAGACAATGAAAGAAACAACCAGAGAAGAGTCTGAGGCAATATGGTACCTTTCTGCTGGGTCCCGAGTTTCTAGCGTACAGTGAACGCGTTTCTGGAGTGAGGGAAGGACTGGATAGGAAATGGGCACAGAAAGCGGATGCCCTAGGACTCCGTGGAGGTCAGAGTAAAGATGCTGCAAGGAGACTGGTTGGACCTTCTTGTGGACTCAGAATGGGTGGCAGTGGTGAACGTGCGTATGGTTAGCAGGGCGGGGAGGGCTTTGGGGGGTCCCCCTTGACATCTAACTATGGACCTGGATTGAGGTAGGGAGTGGTCGTGTCTGAATGTGAGTGCCCCACCACCTCCACCCAACTCCTTGTCCTGAACCTGGGTCCTTGGACTTTACATAATACATACGCCAGTCTGAGCCACAGGGTACCATTCTTTTTTAGAACCCCGAATTACGTCATCTTATCTGGTCACTTGAATCCAAAGTAGCTTTCTCTCTTATTGCTGGCCCCATCGTCTTGGCTTTGTTCCAATTCCATTTTAAATATTCTTACTCTTGTAAGATATTGCCTTGATATTTATCAGTGATTCTTCTTTTAGGCATCTGCAAAAATGAAGGCAATTACCCTAAGCTACAAGTGTTGAGATTAAATTAAAGGTAAGCGGCCCATGTGTCAATATTAAAAAGAAAAAAGATCCCTTAATGATTCTAATGTACAGCCAGGTTTGAGAGCCAGCCCTGTATCCTTGGCTTTATAATTTTCAGATAGAATACAGAAAATACACATTTCATTATTTTTTGTCAGCTCCACTCTTTCCAGGCCTTTCTACCGCATTCTAAGGTGACTGCCACTTAATATAGTCATCTCTTACTTATATATCCAAGTTCTCATTTTCTGCTCATGCCTGTTAAAATTATGAGATTAGAGAACTGACTAGTTCACGATGGTCTCTTTTCCTTCGTCAGGATAATTGGTGACTACAGTCATATTTTGAGAGATCTGAACACAGAAACATCTTCATATTTTCTCTCATTTTCTATAAGCTAATTTCAGTTTGGATTATGCTCATGCCTAGCACCCCCTTCTCTGTATCACTGATGTTTTTGAGTGAAAGCAGAAGAAAACTCTTGACAAATCTATTAGCCTACCAAGAAATCTAGAGGAGGGACTTTGCACTGGGTTAACTTTGAGATCCTCAAGGACAGGTTTTAAATGCTTTTCTATTGGGCAATTTCAGTGTCTGCTTTGCCTTCAGGCTAGCTTCCCTCAGGGTCAAAAGGTGACTGCAGCAGTTCAATCATATGCCAGACAAAAACCCATGTCCAGAGGCAAAAAAACTCTAAGTCTTGTTGGGAGTGGCAACTCCCCCAAAACACCTTAACAGAATTGCCCTGAGTCTCCATTACCAGGATTTGCGTCCCCTCCAAAAATAGCAAGTTATCCAGTCGGACAGGAGTTAAGTTTGAGAAGCCACCACCGGTCTGCCTTACTTAGCTTTATCATCAAAAAACCCCAGAACATTTAACCATCTTCTCTGTTGGCTCCCAGCCCTTCCACTAGAACCATTCTTTTCCTCTGAGTCAAAATTAATCCAAGAATGGCAGTTTTCCTTTTGTTACATCTATTAATCCATGGGATTGTTACTTTGTTGTGTGTTAACTTTTAGTAACATATGTCCTGGCATTATCAGTCAATAAAGTTTCTTAGTAAATAGGACACTCAGTAGGGTCCCACTTCATCACTACAGTACCTTTTTTCCGTGTTTTCCTGATGATTTAGAAATCAAGTCTGAATCTGAAGAGTATAATCCCATAGGCACACTGTGTCTTTTAAAAAGTCACCATTCAGATATCCCTCGCCCACATCACCTCTCAGCTCTAAGTTTTATGGGTATTCTTGACCGTGTTGCTTCTCAACCTTACTAGACCTACTTCTGTTGCATATGTATTACTTTTTGTGTCCTAATCCATGAGCCCCAAGTCAAATTTTGACATTTATGTCCTTGTGTTAACATGTCCAGTTCTTTATTGTCCCAGTTCTGTAATTTGATCTCTAGTTGAAGCCTTGTTTTATTGAATTACTGGGTCCTCTATTTTTCTTCTAATCCAAAGCTTATTAACTCTTCCCACTTCTTGCTACCTACCTTTTAAGTCTTTGAACAGAATCATACACATTTATTTTCTGACACTTTTGTAAGCTATTTTCATGTTGATGTCTTAGCACTTTATCTAGGACATAAAGCCTTTTGACAGGTTTATCAGTTTGTCAAATAAGTTACTGGCCAAGTGTTTTCTTTTGTTTTTTAATAATCCTTAAAACCCCACAAAGTAGCTATTAACCTTATTCAATATAGAAAAAACTGAAGCCCAAAGATGAAGTAATGTGTTTAAGTCAGGCAGGTTGAAGCCAGACGTGGCACCATGCGCATCTATTCTTGCGGAATTCTGAAATCTGAGGATTGAATGACAGTACCAGTCAAAATGGAGAGTTGTGAAAAGTATCAGATTTTTCAAATGTGTCTGAGAAATTGTGGAAACAAGCACACTAATGGGTGGTATCAGCTAAGTGGTAACCCCAGAGGGGAAAAAAATGTAATGAGGAAGGGGACTGGGAGGGGAGTCAGACCCCAGAATACTGGCAAAACTACCTTAGCTGGCAAACAACCGAGAACCAAATGAATCCCCAAATTTTATTATGCTGTGGGGAGTCTAATGGCAGCGCCAGGTCAGCATGGAGTCAGTCACTATTCCGATTCCTCTAGATTCGATACTTGCCTTGTGTTGTATCTTCCTCCTCATTGTGGACTTAAGTTCTTTAAAGCAAATATGAATAATGTTTGCATGTGTAGTAACTACATTCAAAAACCATTTCTGTTCTCTGCCTAAAACTCTTAAAAACAAATCATTTCCATAGGTGGAGGGTGTGCTTAGGCGACTCCTTTTTAAGTGGTGGAATCATAGTTGACATTTCCTTCTTCCGAGTACTGATTTACTATATCTATATCTACTCTGTATTTCCTGAAAGTTGTCATTTTGGAAAAGAGGCAGAATATACAAAGGGGGGATAAACCAGGAGTCACAGCCAATCACCTACTGCCCACGTTTAGAAGCTCACTCTGCCAAGGCCAGAAAACAGTGCCTAGATAGTGGTCAGTAGTATGGAGTTACCTTTCAACCATAATTATAGGTGATACACTGTTTTCTCAATACCCTTCCTCCTCCCACCACATTAGCTAACTAGTGATCAAATTATAAAATGGTAATAAAAAAATTAAGATATATCTGTGACAGTTACCAATAAGGACATCAGGACATCAGGAAGACACACAATTTTGGATAGCTACTTTTCTCTGATTTTGTAAATGATAATTTACAGTGTCTGGCACACTGCTGATTTTACTGAGAAGGAAATAAAATGAAGGAGAAAAGAGAAAACTAACAGATAAGAATAGAAAAATATACCAAAATTATGGATGGAAGTCATTTAAAAGAAGGGAAATATTCTACAACAGATGAAGAAAGTTTTAATTTCTTTTCACATTAAACATTGTTTACCACAATCGGCTAACAAAAATTACTGTAACATTGGTTGAGGTAACATAAAACTAAGGATGTTTTTATGAGAAAACTTCATTTAATGTGAATGACGTTAGATGCTATATATTTCATGATAAGATGCAACTTATCTTGAAGAGAAAGCAAACAATTCAGATCAAGGAGACATGCTGAGGTTTTAATAAAGAACAGTTTTGTTTGTCCAGAACATTTAACAAATTCTAGGATGATTTAGGTAAAAGAGGGGGGAGTTAGATACCAAGGCGGGCAAAAGGAGGGCAGGATCACAGGCCCAGAATTCAGGCTTTATTTACATTACTGAACCAACGCAGCTCTCACCTTTCTGTAAGTGGACTGTTGTTTTTGGCAGAGGGATAATCAATAGTCACCTTGGATATGATCAGTCATATTTTAACCATCGGGAAGCCCAAGGAACTATTTTCAAAGGGATAGATAGTTGGGTATTTTCAGGTATACATTATTAAGGCATCTAAATTTTTGGTGTTTTCAGTATATAGTTTTACGGCTACTTTTTATTCCTTTTTTCATTTTGCACAACAATATTAGGTTTTAAGTGACACAATTACCAGTGAACCAGTTTATTCATTTTACAAACTTTAAATTGAGGTTTCATGAAAGGGAAATTTATGTTGTGTGAACACACAAAGTATATATTGAAAACCAACACAGAATATTTTTAACTGTCATAAAAATTCAATCATAATTAACTGATCTGATAGTCAAACTTTCTGGAAAAACAGACGCATAATTAGAATTAAAATAGGTATTAAAAATAATTACCAGTAGTTTGTTTTAGAAAAGAGTAGAGCCATAAATGGCTTAATTGCCCAATTAAGATTCTTCTTTAGTCAACACTAACAGAATTCACATTTGAATTAGTCAACAAAGCATATAAATATTTAACATCTCTTGAATATAACATTTTAGTGATAACAGAGACTACATAATTCTTTTCATTGTTGTTGTGACTCTGCACAAATTAACTAGGTGAAATATCAAAGATACACTGGGAATACTCCTGAAACCAAGAGGAGAATATTAATTAAACAAATTTTCAAAGATTCAGAAATGTAAGTTGAAAACAATTTTAACATGGATGAGAGACAGTGCTTAAACAATTATCAACCTAACAGAGATCTTGAAAATTACCACTGAAATGCACTACAATATTTTTCGGTTTACAGAAATAATCTATAAGTATAGTTTGCAGAATGAAAATGTTTAGTGCTATTTACATTCATTTTAAAACTCTGCTCTATACAAATTTAATTCTGATCAGTATGAACAGTATTTTGTAGATCTACTGCATATAAAGCCTTTTCATCAAAGCATTAACAGTGAACAAAATAACCTGATTAACTTTAAACAAAGCTGACGATTTGAAACCATTTACACTTAATGTTTGTAAGGGTTGTGGACATTTATTAAGTACAGAACATAATGTTAGCCTGCAACTTTATGTTTATAAAGGCTAAAGTTATTTATATGGAATATTTTCTATATACTACACGCCAATCTATATTTCAGTTCTATAGTTAGGTATTTTATAAGTTTTTATTAAATATATTCTACACATATTTGTAATTTCATCCAGGAAGAATTTCTTCCCAGTGAAAAAATATAAAATCTTTTATATTTTTACAGGTTTAGATGAAACTAGCTCATGCTTTAGTGCTGTGCAAATTGTTTTCAGCATATCAATTTTAAATTATTGGTATAAAACAAAAGAATGGCATCCTTAATCATGTATGCCTTAAAAATCAGCTTTTGACTTTAATATAATTGCAAGCACTAATACCAAATTCAAACTACACAAGAAACAAAATTAGTACTATGGAGAATTTCTTAATTTGAAGAATTCATCTGAACTCTATAATGAGTAAACATGACACGGGACTGTTTCAGATGAGTAACAATTATGAAAAAATTCAATTTGCTGATATTGAAATACATAAAGTTGACCAGTAAATGAGGTTTTCTACTATTCTGCAGGATGGTAAAATTCTATGAGTGATTGGAATTACCCCTCCCACATTAAGGCTAGGAAACGCACTCGCCCCTTTTTGTGCTGTGTGAACAAGCACTCAGTTACTGCCTGACTGAAGAGTGCATGTATTAAAGGAAAAACAAACTAGTTTCATCAGCCCTCTACTGAGTGCTTTAAACAACAGGCACATTTTGTTTGTCATTGTTGCAGTGAAAATAGTCACATCCAGTTTAGTATTCTGTGCCAGTGCAGCTGCCATAGCTGACTTTGGTAGAATTCACCCAACATGAAAGTTTCTGTTCCATTGTTTTCCTCTCAAGCTGGCCCAGTAGTTAACTTCATTAATTGCTGAGTGTCTTCCAGTACAGAATTGTATATATGAGTACTTACAGGTATCATAAACCATGTTATAAATTCTGCCGATAAGGAAAATAATGTCAATCTTTTTTAGTGCAAACTGTATTTGGACCACGTGATTTGTTAGTTCTGGTGACGAAAATTTTTGTGGCAGCAAAATGGTTTCTGCTATGAAAGACAACTTGGTAACTTTTCCCCTGGAGATTGACTGCATTCAAAAACCAATACATTTTTAAAACTGCTCAACATAAACAAAAATACTAGAAACAACAAAATCATATTGAAAAATGTTCTTGGTTCTTTTTACTTTCACAAGAAAAAATGACAGTGTTCATGTGATAATTCAGTTCCATGGATTTACAGGCAGACTCTTCCTAAGGGTTTCTGAAGTAATGTTGGGTCTCTTCTGTCCCAGCAGCATGAAAGACAAAGACTACATCACATCACACTTAGCAGACAGTGTTTACAGGATTACACAACAATTACTCTCTCCAGTCTTTTCGCGATTCCTCTGACCTAGGGAAAATGAAGGAAAGCCTTGTTAAAAAAAATGCTGGAACTGGAGGTGAGGCGACAAGGCGAGGCACCCTTACATGCTAATAGGTTTTTAAAATAGGCTTGCATTTTTTTTAAATTAAAAAGTACAATAAATGTTCTTTTAATTTTAGCCTGTTTCCAAACATCTGGTTATTTGATTAACAAACTATTTATCAACTATGAAAACTTCCTCTCCCTCAGAATGTCCAAGAAAAATTGAGCTATTTTTGAATGCCTGTCTGTGTGGCTTTAGTGAGAAACTTTTCCAGTGCACAGCTTACCTTGAGAGTTTGGCTCCGGCAATGTCTCCCTGGCCACCAAATGCATCACTGTTGTTTTGCCAAAAGGAAGTTTTAATGCTATATAGAAAGTAGAAACAATATATTATATATACAGTGACCTGCGGAAATCACAAACCAGAATTGAAAGCATTTTAAAAAAGAATGATTTTTTGTATGACTTTCTCAACAGACAGAACTAATTTGGATACAGCATCTCTGAAATCAATGTTAATATTATCCGAAACAACTTTTATAATCAGAACTTATGCTTCCCAGCTATGGCCATTAGCTTGACATATATATCCAAATTGTTTAAGAAAAGAGAAAAGAGAAAATACATAATTGGTTAATATTAGAGACAATTCTTAGAGTAGAAAATGAATCGAAAATATTTTTAGCTATAGTTTTTCTAGATTAGGGGAAAGTTTGTATTGAGATGTTTGTTTCTAAATCTAATTAAATGTCAGTCACCTAATACCATGACTACGCTGAACAGGCCACAGAAATGGAGAAACAGAAGAAATAAAGTAATTTTAAACATTTAGTCTCAACCTTATAGTCCTCAATTAGAAAGTAACTTTCTTAAAAAGGTTATTTTAAAAGAACAGCTGTCTTGGTATTATTAGTTATTATTTTCTAATTGAGTCTTTCAATAGTTTTTCTCATTCACAAGTAATACAAAATATTTTTAAAATATTACAGACAGAATACACACATCCCAGTAACTATGAATCACTTAACCAAATAAAAATATCAACTTTCACTGTAAAGCCCTGTCATTCTGCATATAAAACTATGAGCAGCTGGTATATCTACTTCTAGAGTTATTTCCATAGTTGTGGTATTTCCTGACATCCTGAACTACTTTCTCTTTACTTAATACAAATTTAAGTAAGGTTTAAGATTATTACTTAGCAAGTAAGATTCTCTTGTTACCTACTTTTAAAATCTTATTCTATAGGATGACAGTTAATATGTATGTTAAAAGAGTCCTAGCTATCTCCAATATTATTTTATGTGGCCCATCTTATGTAAAGTTGGCGAGCCATTATTTGGTCTATGCTCTCAACCTGTGAAGTTCAAATGAAACATGATGTCTGATAAATATATACTATGATGAAAAGAAAAGTGGGTTTTAAAAAAAAAAAAAAAAAAAAGATCTCTTAGGCCTGATTTAACACTAAAATGCAAAAAAGGCACAGTCTGATGGTGTATTGTTTGGGTGCAGTTCACATACATCCCAAGCCCTGGGCTCACCTCCCAGGAAGGAGGGCTCGGGGAGGAGGGGTGGCAGGAAAAACTAAGATGAACAACTGAATAAAATAAATAAAATGCCTCTTCCTCCAGTCTCCTCCTGCCTGCCTGCCTGCCTCTGTTCACCTTCATTCCTGCCTATACCTTTCCTTTAAAAAATAAGAAGGGGGTGGGGAAGAACATATATTATTAAATTTTTTCAATAAATAATATTGAGAAAGCCTGATAGAATTAAAATGTACACATAGCAAGCAACCTGTTTATTTCTTTCATACCATAATTTTTACTCTTGTAAATCAGACCTCAGTTAAAAATTACATCTCTGCTATTTACCAACAGTTAAGTAATTTGTGAGTTATCTGCCCACTATCTCAGCCTCAGTTTCCTCCACCTGAACTGGAGACAGTAATTAAATTGGTGGGAATTGGTCAGGTAGATCAAAGGGAAATGGAGTGTCAAGATTCACTTAAGTAGTCAATAGATTAAATTTAATCAACATTAGTGATCAACATTTTAAGAGCTTATACAAGGCACAGATGACCCCAAAAAAAGATAAAAACACTGCCCTCCCTATCCTGAATGACCATGGAGTCAGCGAGCTCACAGTTAATTCTTCCATTAAGAGCTCGTCCACGTAACTATGGGAAGAGCTAAAAAAAAGAAAAATAAAACAAAAAAGCTATATTTTAAAGTAACAAATAATCTTTTAGTAGACAGCAGCGTTTTTTAGAACAATAACACTCCCATCAAACTTCATTTTATGTGAAATTATATCCTGATATTATCATAAAAACAATTAGCATTCATTTACTCCAGCCTTTGACACAGTATTTCAACAATGGATTTTATCTGTCTTCCTAAATAATGCTAACACACTCTGAAGGAAGACATTTCTTATTCATCCCTATATCTCCAATTGTTTAGCATAGTGTTGGCGCATCAGAAATAAATGCTGAAGGTATGAATGAAAATATTCTACATTAAGGAAAAATAGATAAAGCATTTCATTGTTAGGTTTAAAGAAAAAAATTCCAGACTAAATTTAAACAAAGATATATTAAAGTATGTCACTTTATTTACCTATAAATTTCTAACTACCAGAATATATTTGAAATACATGAGGTTGGCACAATTGTTAATCTACTTAACTGATGAGGAAACTGGTCACAAAGCAGTTGAGTAACTTGTCCAAAGATTAAAAAGTCGGTAAGTAGCAGAGCTAGGCTACAACCTGGACAATCTGGCTCTAGAACCCTCTCGTTGATCACTACACTGTACTGTTTCACTAATGTTAATCATTTGCCTTTATTCTTGCATGACTAGCAATCACATCAAAGTCAAACTGAAAACATTCCTTCATTATTATATCTAAAAACCAACTAGCATAAACTTTTTCTAGTTTGTGGGTCTAGTTTTAATTTTAAAGTATTTCATCTAATTTTATTATCTAGAGGTACAATAAAAGTACATTTATAAAATAATAGGTAGGGCCTCCTACCTATAATGGGATAGTTTAGTTTACATGGTACTAATAACATCTTATCACAGTGCTAAAATTAAGTTTAACAGAATGCAAAATGTAAAGCAGACGTATCAAAAAATTTTCAGAATTTAGTCTGAAGTAACAAATTTTTAGTAAAATCAAACATTAGCATTTAAACAAATGAACAATGCTACCATGCCATAGACATTACAAAGGTGACTATTACCTCCTAATGTGACATTTCCATGTAGAAATCGTCCTTGATAAATAAGGCGTAGAATATTTGGACTGCTGACCTGCTCTTCTTCCCAGTCTGAAAAGAACCAATGAACTTATTAGGTGTAATCAACACAAAATTTAGTTACTGCACTGTTATAAAAATTAAGATCCAAGTCAGACAGAATACATCAAAAAAGACACTTAGAACTTCCTCATAATTGGAACAGTCACTACTCACTCAATCATTTCAGCAGCCTTGGTTCTTGGTGCAAACTTAGTTCTCATTAAACAGTAAAAGCTGTATAATGACTAGCTTTTGCATCTTAAAGAATGTTAAAATGTCAAAATACAGTAACAAAGTTTAAAAATTAGAACAAATTGAGTTGGGAAAATCTAATCCTAGTAAAGACACACACTGTTAATTCCAATGATCAGTAACAAACAGAGAATATTATGTTTCAGTTGAGTATTTATGACAAAGACATGTACTTGAATCTTATCTTTGTCTACCATTAATCAGGATATTTTAAGGAATTAAAACTAATTTTAATATCCAACTCAATTCTGAAGGCAAAAAAGTATTTCTTTCACTTTAAGTTATAATATTGCCCAAATAAAAGACATTGTTTGAGAGGGACTACCAGAACATAGATGTTAAAGTTGCCGTAACTCCTTTGTCAAAAACCAAAAACAATCTTTTATACTCTGTATAACACCACTATTAGACAGATACTGAAAAATACTTTCCATACTGATAGTTATCATTCCTGGATGGCTACGAAGAAAATTCAATATTCTAAGAGCCCCAAGTTTAGTCTACTTCAGCTTCTCTGAAATTTTTGCTACCTATAACCTTTAGTTTTAATTCCAACCTGATTTTGGAACTGGCATTGATTTTGTCCCCTGGTTACCAGTAGGAAGCAAGATCCAGTAATTCAAAGTATTTGTTTAAATTAGTGTTTCTGAAACTCAGGAACCTAGAGACATGTTCTTAAATTGTGTTTTCACTATAATGACAGTCTGGAAGAGATGATCTAGATGATTTCAATAATCACTTATAACCAAGCACCAGCACTATGATTTTATTTTAGTGCCCATATTTACATTTAGGCTTACCCTATGCAGTACTTTTTTGACTGTCAAGAAGCTACAAGAAAAGAACAGAGGATGGCTTAATATAGAAATAATGCATTTTTACGATATGAAGGCTAAATGACAATTTGATAAGACTGTATGAATGAAGGTTTTTGTGGTGACTCTGCAGACAGCTAGGTCCTCATAGAGCAAACAGAAGCACAGCCATGCTGAATTCAAGCACTAAGTTATTTTTAGGGGAAAAAAAACCCCTAGCTGGCATATTAATATTGTTCATTTAACACTACTGATTTGAGTTATATTAACATTTTCTTTGTAGATTTGTTTCAGTTTTATGGTTATACATGTGTTAATAGGAAAGAGTTTTAACTGGATTGTATCTTTGTAACTTTAAAAATAAATATAATAATAATTTAAATCAGCACTAGAAAATGTAGCAGTATCTTCTTCTTCTAAAATGTTTCTATATTTAATATAAGGCCAAGAAACACTGATCTAATGGATTCATTCTATATACACTGTGTTCTTTGTTGAAACAAGTTGTCCTTTAAAATTCTAAATTGCAGTGGCTTGTAAAATTAAACAAAATCAGCAAAAAACAGTCGTATCACTGTCACCATAAAAAGAGTCAAGATGACTTGGAGAAAATTCAAAGGAAGAATATAAGCTAAAGATTCACTTCAGGGAGGCCAGAGTAGTCTGATACATAGAACTAAGAGAACTAGAGAAAGAAAGGAATATTCCCTTCACTCCCCAATTTTGTTCCTATGGATATTTGCTTGAAAATGCAAAGCACAAATCGATTTTATACATTATTGACCTTGTACTAGGTTCAGAGAACATATAAAATAACAATAGAAATTAAATTTGTTTCAAACTCAATTTTAAATAGATTATGTATAGAATAGATCAGTAAGAATGTATTATAACTTTTAAAGATAGTTCTTTCCTCTTTATGTTTTGGTATAAACAGATTTAGTGATATGAAAGTGTGTGTGTGTGTGTGTGTGTGTGTGTGTGTTACTATGTATTTTTCTTTTAAAAAACAAGTTTGATTTACATTTTAAGGCAAAAACAGTGACTTTACATACTGGCTCCTTTACCATTTTCCAATGAGGTGGCTGAAGAGCAAAATCTAGGGACGGGTACAATGACTCCTTTAACTTTAATGCTTATGTCTTCAATGATTCATTTGTTCCTTAATATTGTATATAACTTTTTCAGAATGCTTGTGAAATAGGTAGGGCATAAAGAATTTAGTATTCATTCTTAAGAGAAAAACAGCACTCACCCATTGGCCAATTGTCATACACGTGCTTTGCAATGTCCGAGGCAGAATCATTAGGAGAAAACAGGAACTCTTTTGTTTTCCCGCTTACCAGGATGAGTCGCAAATTTATCTGAAAGAAGACAATGACTCTTTTAATATGAATCTTAAAATTTTTAAAGTGAAAAAACATTTCATAGGCTTTTCATTTCTTCAACTGCATTCTAAATTACCAATGCCATGTTCTGGTTTTTATCTGTAAAGATTTTTTTTAAAGAACGAGAATTTGGTATATGATTTTATTTTCTATTATTTAACATGTGGATAGATAAATATATTTGCCACAATATACAAAGGAAAATAAAAATGCATTATGTTTTTAAATTTAACTACAACAGTGTTCAGAATTTAATTCTTACAGGCTATCAATATTTTTCACTGAAAACAAATAAAGTGGTGACGTGCAGATTACATTACTAAATGGAAAACATTTAGCTGCTAACCTACTTCTTAGAAAAAATAGTAAGTTATATTCAACTTTTTATTCTATAAAATTATCTTAATGAATTCAGTTAACTAGAAAGTAGAATTTTAAAACTTTATTATTGTTAATGTCAGAATCAGTAATAGTAGTTACTTTAATCCCAACTGCATGATCATTTATTGGGGGAGGGAGGGAGAAGATGTGTGTGAGAAAGTACACAGATTCACCCTCGTGAAAAACCTAAGGTGAACAACAGAATTAGAAATTTTGA
The DNA here is from genome assembly GCA_004363575.1 of Solenodon paradoxus. Taxonomy (NCBI): domain Eukaryota; kingdom Metazoa; phylum Chordata; class Mammalia; order Eulipotyphla; family Solenodontidae; genus Solenodon; species Solenodon paradoxus. Next base: position 202,653 of record RJWH01001564.1, on the reverse strand, counting down.
GGTCCACTGGATTTACACTTCCAAGTCAATATATATTTGCTTATATCATTCTTAAAACATTTTCCAAAGTGTCCACATTTTCATTTTTATGTATACATTAACTTGATGCTATTTATAAAAAAAACCATGATAACCATTCATTTCCCTTTAAGTCAGAGAAATATAAGTATGGTTTTCCAGACCTGTAGGCCTCTGTTAGAGAGTAAATACGACCTTATTAAAAGTTACGCCCAGTTCAGAGCTGAGCTCTTGAACGAGGCAACCTAGTCTCCCTACTTTATATGAAGAACAGATAATGTCATTGTACCAGTTTGAATTGTGCCAGGTCCCAGGTTGCCCAAGCTCTCCAGTTACCAATATAATTTTTTTCTTGCACAAGAAGAAAAGACCACAAAATCTTTATGATGGCAAAGTCTACAATAAACAAATTGGTATCTACTACAGCATCATTAAGATACTAGGTCACTGGTTTGCTATCATCATGGCTAATGCCACTTCTAGTGCTGCAACACTTTGAAGGCTGAAAGTTACAAAATATCTCTCCCAGAAAAATGCTATACACAAGCAATTCTGCATTCAGTGGGATTCTATCGCAGATGGAGAATTGTATTTGGTATTAGAAACTATATTCTAACTATAAATATATTCTATCTCCATTAAAAATGTTTACTAAAAGATTTTTAAAAATCTATATTCCAGGTAAAAACCCCTTTCAGAATACCAAGGATTTTTTGCTGCTTTTCCCAGCTAGAATGAAATTACTCCAAATACTTAATACAAGAAGAGATCTGATGAAACCACATGGCTATAAAAAATTGTAACAGAAGACTTGTTTGCTCCATTTGAACAAAATTAAACGGTAGTTTGCAACAATGATTAAACTGCAAAAATACGATTATTTACTGTAACAAATAAGTATTCAGAAAACAAAGAGCCTAGTAGCTATACAATACAATATGAATTTAAGTTTTAACAGGAACTTGTTCATGGCTGCCTCTTTATACGTAAATGTTGATAAATATGTATTATACCCTGAAGTTATAAGGGATATTTTAATAACTTCAAACTACTGTATGAGACTTTTAGTCATTAATGCTCATGAAATTATGTACCTCATAATGGTCCAGTCTACATGTGCTTGTTAAACCAGGAAGAAATACCATTAAATTCAAGATTTATAAGAGTTATGGTAAATGGTATGAAAAGACTATTTCTTAGGATCATCTTTTAAAATTAATTTATTTAAATTTTCTTACTGAAGTTACATTGGTTTATAACATTATAGAGATTTCAGGTATACATCATTATCATCAACATCTATATATAAAATTAATTTCTATTAGACTTCGACTCAAATTACAAAATTTTTAAAGAACAAAGTAAAAGACTTAATCCTTAGAACCTGTAACGGGCACAAAGCATACTTTCCCCAATACCCATCATTACGGAAATGAAAAAAATTAAGTACATCCTTACTATAGAAATTTGCAATCATTAAATGATATGAACCACAGATCTATATGACTTAACAAGGAGAGAGCTACATATTAAGCAACAACAACAAAATAATACACACATCCTATTCTATAAATACATAATGCTAAATGGTACATGCAGTTAAGTGTTCAGCATTTTCTCACTTTCAATATATCAAAATCATTAAAGACTTTATGTTGTATGTAGAATGTTAACCTTTGGTCTCTAGATGTATCTGACATAGGTTAACAAGTATTTTTTAAAATATATTTAGACAGAGAGTTTGACATAGATCTTACTAATACCAACTTAATTACAGTGATTTGTTTTATACTCATGATACCTGCCTGGCCCCAGAACACATTTTGCTTGTAACTTTTGAAAGTGGCTTTTGGGTTACAAAATGAAAACAAAAGCCATCATAAGATTTAAATATCTTATAAGGAACCACCTTCGGGGCCAGGAAAGAGGAACAATATGAAAACTGCAAGAATAAGTCTACACATACACAAATATAAGAATGTATCTGTTCTTATGATTAAAACTAAAACACAGTAATAATTACAAGACTGCTTTAGGAATAAAGCTGATGTCTACAATTTAAAACAACAGCAATAAATCCACAAAATTAAGTTGCTGAGTAAAAAGCAACACCTTGACTGAAACACTTCCACTGCCTGGAACAGGACCTGGCAAATACAATATTAGGTGACTAATATTTCTGTTTATTCATTTTCAGATGCAAGTGGAAATTATAGACTGAAAATTAAAAGGTGAGTGCTAAGCTTTAAATCCAGGAGTCATCATTATGGGCATTTTATTAAATGGCCAGTACAGTTTGTAGAATGGGATTGGAAAATAATTATTCTTTGGTAGTAATATGGGCATGTGGATAGTCAAAACATGGAAACACTTCAATGTCTATTTGTCAGGTTATGATCTTCATAGTCAGCATTATGCCATAGTTCATATAAATATTATCTTCAGTGAGGCATTTTGAAAAGTAAACTTAATTCTGAGCTACCACATTTAACACATATATTTTGCCTAGTTTTCAAATGAAGATAAAAACTGGTTTATTGTTATAATAGGTGAACAGATGAGTTGGACTTGTTCTTATGCTTATATCTATAAAACAATCATGTTCTTAGACTAGAGCCATGAATGTGCTTCAGTATGCAATCAAGTATCTCTCAGAACTTACACGGTCAAGTGTATCTTAGGACTATAACATCAATGGAGAAAAACAGTGAATGCCCATAATTTCCTTGAGAAGAAATCTTGAAAGCAGTCACCTACATAAACATCTGAATATATAGTTTAGTCAGTAGTTAAAACTGCTCTGATAATAAGAATTTTTTTTTCTGGTTTATTCAAATATATATATGTCAATTATAGCTCCTCTCAGTAAATATATGGCAATTTTGACAAATATGAGCTAGTTTCCTTTAAAAAGGTTATGTATTTAAATATTTATTTAAAAACTTTTATATTTCTCTGAAGCCAAGTTAAGTCAATCTACAGAATGCCCTAAAAAGAACCTCTTTATGTGAGCTAGTGGGATTCTTGATACATCACCAATAGGTTAAACATAAGACGTGCCATCTAAAATGTGATATACTAAGTATACAGTATGTATACTTCATGTACATACTTGTCCAAAAATAAAAACTATTAATCAGGACTGAATTACTTGATATAAGATAGAGCTCCTATTATGTAATAAAATTTCCAAGGCATTTAAATCATTCAAATGAATTTTATATTTTACAATTACTTTTTTGTTTTGAGGAAAAACAAATCAAAACAAAATTATTAAATAGAACTACCAGGATGATTTCTTGTAAGGCCAATGAAAACAAGTACTTTTCCACGCATATAATTTCAAGTTAAAAAAAAAGTCTTAAATGAAATTACCATTTCAATTTATTAATTATATTACTTTGAGAAAATCTCATATAGAAGTTAACCTATACAACAATCTTTTTTTCAACTGGTCAAGATGGAAAAAATTAAAGGAAGGAAAGAGGGAAAATGAAAGACAGAATTTGAATGGTCTTTAGAAATAAAATACAATTATAGAGATGGGCAATTCCCTTTAAAAGAAATTTGACTATTTTCCAGCAAGAGATAACAATTTGATCGGAAAAGGAATTCTCAACTACTCTTCTGAGTCTCTTAAAGAATAAAATGAGTTTTGGGGTGCTAACACTTCACATTTAGGTAAAGCCTTTTACCCTTGTGGTACTCATTCCTGTCGTTTTTTTGTTTGTTTGTTTTTTTGTTTTTGCCAAGGGACAAACACCCTGTCATGGGAAAGCTGTTAAGACTTTCTTTGTAAATCACTTTTTAAAAGTGATCAACTTTACCTCAAGAAAATTATACTGAGTAAATAAAAGCCAATTTCAAAAGGTTCCATACACTCTGTATGATACTATTTATATATTCTTGAAATGACAGATTTATAAGTTGGAGAACTGTGAGTGGCAGCCAGGTATTAGGAAGTGGGGGAGAGCAGGGGCTGTGTTTATAAAAAGAAGAATCTCGTGAAGGAACTGTTCTGTATTTTACTATAGTTGTAGTCACATGAAGCTCCATGCAATAAAACTGATTAGAAATAAACAAACACATATACAAATGAGTGTATATTAAACTAGAGAATGCTGAATAAATTCTGTGGATTTTATCAGCATCAATTTCCTGTTGTGAGATTGTACTATAGTTATGCAAGATGTTACCATCAGGGAAAACTAGGTGAAAGGTATTTGGGAATGCTCTATGGTACATGTGAATCTAATTATCGCAAATGAAAAAGATTTTTTTTAAAAAAACAAGTGCTCAACTTATGAAAAACTTGTATGGCATTATAGGCCTGTTTCTGCTCACGTTTTTAATTTGCTCTTAAAGATGGAATGTTTTTTAAAAATTAATATTGCATTAAAAATGTTACTTGATTTAGAAAACAATATAAACCTATCGATAACTTAAGGTAACATATGCATTTGAAAATAGATAAGCATTTTTTCTAGATTTAAGTATTCATAAATAGTATATTTTAAAGTTTGTTAACTACATAAAAAACACGAAATGAGGATGAAATGTGTTTATTTTTCTACATAGGGCTAACTTAAATTATTCAAACAATTTCAGTGGTTAAAATACAGTAATTACACATATTTCACAAATTTCCTTTTACTCATTTGCTCAAACATTGATTGGTGCCTAGATTACAAAAGATTTAATACGAAGGGATTTCATAACTTAGAAACTATGAGACATACAAACATAATAATGGGGTAGAGACTGTTCTAGGCTATAGCTAGAATATGACATTTAAGCATTCAATAAGTATTTGCTGAATACATTTAATAAGAAGAAAACAGAGTGCCTCTGAATGTGAAATTCTATAATAGGGTCTGGTACAGTGACTTAAGAAGTAAAAATGCTAACAGATTGCCATTGACTGTGTGGCTTCCTATATTTAGGCGCTACATTTAGTTAATCCACTAACCATTCTCTGAAACAATTATTACAACCCCCAGTTTTACAGTTGTGGGAATGAGTCTGGAGATTTTCACAGCAGGTAAACTGATTCGAACCCAGTGAGCTGGCAACACAAAACCTGCTTTCACCACTCTGCTAAAATGAACAGATGATCCCATCAAGTTCTTTACCATGGTCTCCAAGGCTCTGTTCATTACTGTCCATCACCACTGAGCACTCTTGCCCTCACTATGTTCCAACAACAGGTATCTTCTTTCAGTTCTTCCCAAACTACCAAATTGTTACTTGCCTCAAGACCTTTATGGAGGTTGTTCCCTCTGCTGGGAATGCTCTGCACCCTACATTCTCCATCCAGTTCACATATATTCTGGGGCTTATATATTTTGAAAAGAGGATGGCATAAATACCTGAGACTAATCATCCTGGATAAAATAATGAAACTAAATTTTTGAAAACAGGAGTAGGAAAAAAGTTTCAAAATAGAATTGGAGAAACCAAAAATCATTCCTATTCCCCACTGGAATAGAGAGCAGCAGTCTTATTTGTAAATAAGTTATATAAGGCATCCCTGAAAACGGATTTTTAACCTTGTAGAAAATAAGCCTGAATTCTTGTCGATGAATTTATGAATTTATGTATTATGGAATCATAAACTCTATAAGGTACTCTGTAAGGTACAGTGAGACTGCTAAATCAATTGAAATCATGGGATTTTTTCTACATTCTTTTTATCACAAAGCCTGATGTTTATCCTTATATGAAACAGTAAATCTTAATAAGGTAGAACTTAAATGATATTCTTTATTTTTAATTGCAGAAACACTCACACTAAAAGATAGGGTAGGTTCTCAAGCTCAAGCTCTCAAATAAAATTTTACAACATCTCATTTTACTAGAAATGTGAATTTCCAGAACATTTCACTCATTTTAAAATGTAGGTGGCAAATGACATCTCAAAGCAATATTTTCTACTTTTTGAAATATATGAACCCTTCAAGTATGTATTCATTAAATTGTTTTTTCAGCACTGAGCATAAACAAAAAGCTGCTGGGCTATAAAGATGAATTAATCATAGGGAATGAACCTACTTGCTTTTTATGAAATTGTTTTTATTTTATCAGCTAATAAACAAAGGAAATGCTGAGTTCTCATGAGCTCATTTTAGAATTAAATAACACGATTCAAAATGTATACAGAATTTAGCACCCAGCATATAACTGCCTAATTAGTAACTATCACAAATTATCTATCCTTATCATTGTAACCATCAATTTAGTAAGTCACATAAACTAACTATAAAGTGCTGTTCTTTAAATACTTTTTAATATACATGTATTTTAAAGTTTGAGAACCTTTGATAAGTCAACATTCCATAAGAAAACAGAACAATATGTTTACTTGAGAATCCTTGCAAATTACTCTTAAAATTACACTTAGGAGGCTAATATTTATTGAACACAAGCTACATTCTATATTATCTCATTTGAGTAGTTTTGTACACATTGTATTTTGACACCTACTATATAGTACTTTCTCTTCTCTAATCTTCTAGCTACTCCAATAAACCCAGGTATGATGCAGAATGAATCTTTACCGTTTCTGTATTTTTATAAATTTTTTGGTGTCATTATTTGAGGCTTCTACCATATTCCCCTTTTAGGTATTTGCTCTTTTGGGTGTCAATTTCCTTATTCTTCCCTCCTTCTATGTGATTATCAGATTCTCAGTACTACTTGCACAATATTCCTTAATCATTCAACTTTTAAGATTAGAAGGAGTCTCAGAATTTATCCAGTTCCTAGACAAGAAACAGAGAAAGGAAAAGTGGCACTGAGGAGCTAGCTAGTTAGTGGAAAAAGAAGAACAGGAACACAGGTTTTTTTCTCTTTCCTAGGACAGGCCAGGGCTTTTCCCAGCATACTTCAACATCTCTCCAATTTACCCTTCTCAATCTCCAAGTCTCCCCATCATCTTTCTAAATATTAGACTGATGTCTTATTCAACTCCAGAAGCCTTGTTTTTTTCTTTTAGGATTTACACAAACTTTTTTTGGGGGGAAAAGGTACAGGTATTGAATAAACACAAGCAGACAGGTGGGTAGAAAGAGAAAGCAGGAAGAAGCATTTTATTTTATTTTCATTAAGTAGTTAATACTGGTTGTTTCCCTTTGCTCCTAGGACTAGAACCCAGGGGGTATGTGGTCTGTGACCTATGGAGGCAATTTACCCAACCGCTCTACCAGGGCATGCCTCACACAACTTTTGAGACAAAACACTCATTAATCTGCTACAAACTACCTGAAAATTAAATCTGCATTTCTAGGAGTGATAGGACTTCTAGGGAATATAAGTAATATTAAGAGGCAAATAACTGCAATTTTCTATTTAAAATAACATTTGGAATTGCCAAGTTAAAAGAAATCAAAACAAGATGTCTGCAAGAAGCTGGGAGGAAAGGGGAATGGGAAGGAGTTATGGTTCATGAGTATAGAGTTTCAGTTTTGCAAGAAAATAATTCCGAAGATGGATGGTGGTGAGAGTTGCATAACATTAGCAACGTCTATTATACCACTGAATCACACATTTAAAAATAATTAAGAGGTAAATTTTAATTGTATTTTACTATAATCTAAAAAATTTACAAAAAAAATTCAAACAAGTTTCTTCACTGCAAAACTTCTCAGAATCTTTTATATTCCAAAATGAATGTGTGCATTTCTGAGGGGACTAGGAGCCTATCACAGAGTGTTCAAAATTGTTCCACCTTCTTTTGATATTTCAGAAGACTGAATTCACAAATGTTTGTTTAACAAGCTACTAGGCAGATGCTGAAGAAAATACAAAGATGATCCAAAAACAATCATGCTACAGTACTTTGGGTTTACTACAAAGCACTCAACCACCTCAGAAGGCAGTGGGGCTAATAACCCAAGCAGGACATTGAAATTCAGGTTTGTTTACAGATTTACAAATTTGTTGGGCATGATGTATTGATGTGAAATCTGCTTTGCTTGTAATGGAAAAATTGGCCATAATCCTATGGTATAATATTTTATCATAAAAACAGTGAAACAGTTGTAATTCAAATAATTTATATACCTATTATTAGAGGGAATCAGTGATGACAACCTTATAATACAACTGAATTGTGAATTATATACTTGTATCACTGTTTCATGAAATAATAGTATACACCCAGATGATCTTTTATATTAAATTAAAATTCATATAAAATGGATACCTTAAAAATACATAATTCAATGAAGCTAATATTTCCCATATACTTTTAAGAAAACGTGGGGGAAATGTTTTAGACTTGATGCTATAGCTATGGTTATGGCTTAAAAGAAAATAATGTTAATGTGTGCCTCTGCCCTATGAAAGGGTAATTAATGTTCTCTGAGGGACTGTCCTAGATGACTGCTGTTAGCATTAAACAAAAAGCCATGTTATTAAGAAAGGCAGGAATTTTATTATGTATAAAATAATATTAACAGGGTAAAAAAATATTTAGCAATGACCAAGTCATCAGTCATAATTTATATTCCAATTAATATATTAATCAGAATTCATTCATTATTTAGAATGAATGGTTGCCTTTATTTCCTATCACTAAATCTTTAGTTTCCTATAATGAAGTGTGTACAGAAGTCACACTACTCAACTGTACTCTTTTATGACCATCTAATAAAAAACATTAGACAGGTTCTCATTTTTCATCTTCCTTAGTTTCTCTGCAACATTTAACACATTGTAACTCCTTGAAAATCTTTCCTTGTCAGGGTCTATAATTCTCAAAATATATTTTCTAAACATTAGTCTCCATGAAGTTATTCTTGGGGAGAATAGGGTTTGACAATCAGATAAATCTATGAAACATTACTTCATATATTTCTCTCTTGGAGATTCTCCATTATTTGTTAACAAATTAAAAGTTCTGAGTTCTTGCAGTGAACAAAGTTGAACCAATGTTCTTTCCCTCCACAGATCTTCTACCACTCCACAGATCTACTGTTCGGAAAAAAACCTTGTGTGATACTGATATTGTTCCTGCTTCTTTGAACCACTGACACTCTTTTAGCTGCTTTTTTCCTTCTATATTCTAAATATAGACTTTCAAAGACTTCCTCATCAATCTTCTTTCCCAGTCTTTTCTATCCTTAAGAGATCTTATCCCACCCAAAGTTTCAACTGTCAAATATCTGGAATATTCCCAAACAAATTGTCTAAGGACACTATTTTCATTTCTTTAACTGCCAGACGACTGTTTTCAATTGAATACCCTGCTGTCCCTTCAAAAGCAATGTATAAAATTGAACTTATTTCTTCCTAGCTAACAGATCTCCCTCCTAACTTAATCATTTCTGTTAAATTCTGCTGGTTAAATTCCCAGTCACTCAGGCTTGAAACTCATAGTCATCATTTATTCTATCCTTTTTTTTTTCTCATCAATAATTAAATTCTTTCAAATTCTCTCTGTTGTCCCTCATCCCCAATTCAACCTGCAAATTGTCAAAACTTTCAACAGTTTAAAATTCTGTCAGTGTGTTATGTTTATTGATAATTTAATTATAAGCATGATTTTATAGAAGTACAATTAATCATGGTACAATCCTAGGAAATAAGTACTATTATCTCCAAGTTGCAGACAGTAAATTGTGACATGGAAGTTAAATAACTTCTTCAGATTATATAGCTCAAATCTGAAACTTCAGTTCAATTCAACTACTACTTTTTCCCCTACCCAAATTTCTATTTCAACCAAGCTGATATATTCTTTATAAATCCTGTCCTGGCAAGACTCACAAGAAGCCTGATTCCCTTGTTCAGTTCTAACGACTCCTTACAAGCCTACACAACCACACCAGCCTACATTGCTCATTTCTCCCTCAGAGTGTCGATCCAATCACAGATGTGTGTTGGGATGCTCCTCTGTGTCCATGTCTGCCTGAGAAAATTCTGATTTATATTTGTCTCACTATTATGATGAACAGGCCCTGCTTTTACTTTCAAAAGTTTCTCAATCTAATAATAAATTATTTGGTCATCCTACAATGTTATATCATTTATTGCAGCAAAATATAGTTTATATATTTATCTGTACTCTCCAATTAAATCATGGTCCTAATGGGTGGAAAATCAATCTGAAAACATCATAACGTGCCCTGGTGGAGCAGCAGTTAGGTCAATCACCTCCAAAGGAGCAAGTCACGCACCCCCTAGGTTTCAGTACTGGTTCTGGGGGGAAACAGCCAATATGAACAACTAAATAAAAATAAAATAAAGATGCTTCTTCCTCCTATCTCTTCTTCCCTGCCTGAACTTTTCCTTAAAAACAACAAAAACCACAAGAAGCCAAAAGCCAAAGTTGTAATAGTTCTCTTCTTTTAGAAGCTACTAATACCAACAAGCACAATTTCTTACATGTACAGCTAGAGGACAGTTTTGTAGATGAGGAAACTGGCTGTATTTTGTTTTCAATTAAATCCTGCTTTTAGATCAAAAGAGGGCAAACACATAAACTTAACCTCCATTGTGCCTAAAAGACAGCATCTAATATACCAGAAGATGAATGAATAAAGTACCAGAATATGACAGACTATAACCAATATTCCTAAAACATTTCAATAATGTCAATAACAGGATACACTAAGTGTAACAAGGAAGTGGATGTACCAACAATTACAAAGAAAAAACATATTCTAGTAGTTTTACTGTTATATACAGGTGATGATACAGTATTTTTTACATACAACCTCCATGAGTACAAGTCCTGAAACAGACCATAGTGATAATGACAAACAGTTCCCTTATTCTTTACAATATGTTTATCAGTCAACTCATTATTCAAAAGTGATAGCAAGCTCTCCTATTTAAGAATACATTCTGTCTGGCTATGAAAAAAGCAATTGTTTCACACTGTCTATATTTTGTAGTCCTATTCAGCTTGCACAATTTGCATCAACCTGTGACTAGTGATACTGTCACTTGGTGGTGCCCCAGATAGCCATGACCTCATGTGCTCTTAATATTGAGAATCTCATATATAAATTAATATCTCTGAAATATCATGGGCTCCTACTTAAATATAATTGCTTAATTATTATTTATTAAAATTCTAGATTCCAATAAACAGTTTATTAGTATCACAAATTAGCAGCAGAGTTCTACATTACAAGCAGAGACTGATTGGCAAATGTGATAAATGCATCAACATCAATATATAAAAACTAAATATAATTATAAGTAATATAAGGCATACAAATCTGCATCAATACTATCTAAGCTAAGAATGTTAACATAATAATTGAGTGCTAGTCACTGGAGGTAAAGCATCTTACACTATTCATTTAAAAACTCTGCTCATAAACTGTAGTTGTTACTGAATGGAAATCCGGTAAATGAAAACATTAGTGTTACATTAAAGAAAAGAAAATAAATAGCAGCAGGTGGCTGTAAAAAAGGGTAATAAAGACAAGAACTACAGAGAAGTAGAGTACAAATTGAAAAGGAAAAAAATTACAAAGAAATAGCTACAGAAAAGGATAGATGAACTCCTGGGAAAAAAATAAATGACAGATAGCAAAAGGAATATTTATAAACAGAAAAAACTATTATGAGCATATTAGACAGTTAATACACATAAGAGAACAGAACGCATCCTCAAAAAAGAAGTAACAAGAAATAAAGGATTGTTGGCACTGAACTAAACAATGTCACATTGTACTTTTTGAAAATTTAGAACCTTAAGTTCAGAATTGAAGAAAAATTTGCTCAAGCTAGAAAGAAACCAGAAGATAGTTAAAAATACAAATCCAAATAAACTGGTTTAGGTCAGTTAAGTGTGACCACCCTAGCTTGCACTATATGCTGAGCAGTGTTCTATTTTGTCTGTTAATATAATAGCCCACACTCAAATCTATTAAACACAATACATAAGAGTATATCAGGAATTCCAGGAATTACTAACTTATTACTAACTAATGTCTTCTGAACATTCCATGCCTCTGTCCCCCATCCTCCATGTATCTTGCTTTTTAGTTAATCCTCTGCACTATCATTTATCCACGCAAGAAATATTTATTAGGCACATATCAAGGTCTACAGTTGAATGCTTATATATTCAAGACCTACAAAAGCAACAGACATTAGCAGATAATGAAATTGAATATATATTCAATTGCTTTCTCGCAGTAATTGTGAGGAAGAACTAGTACATCAAAACTACAAAAAACAAAGGCAGAATTTTATTCAAAATTACAGTTGAAAGTATTACACAATGGCATCAAAATATTCTTTTCTTGGCACTCCTGAAAAATAAGACTGCAAAAATTCATTTCATATTCTGATATTTAGGCTAGTCATTAATGAATGGAGCTAGTGATTTTGATTGCATAAACTTTTATACGCACAGGACTTAACGCCTTTGAGGAACAACTCTATTATTAATGGTTTTAATACTAAATAATACGGATCGTAAGCAATTCTAATTTACAACTTTTATGCCCCAAGACTTTATTTATAAATCCCTTGTTTGTAACCTAGATTACATTTTCTATAGAAAAAAAAAAAAAAAGCCTCTAGATGGCAATTAAGTTTCCCAGGGAATTCCTAAGAGTCCATCTATCTGATAACATGATATACTTTATGACTAAAATATGCCTAATATTGAATGAAAAGTGGTAACTTTAATAGTTATAAATACATTTAACTCCATAATGCCAGATGCTCTTTTAAAGGTTTCACATCTATTAATTCACTTACTCCTCACAGAAACCTTCCTAAGGGAAGGTTGCTGTTATTTAGCCCTTTTACAAAAGAAGAAACTAAAGCAAAGACTAAGTAACATAAAGGCCAACAGCTACAACAAAGCATAGCCAGATTTCAATCCAACCCTGGACTCCAAGATCTGTGCTTTTTAGCCAGTAGTTTACATCGCCTACGACGATTAAACATTTTAGCTAGTTTCACTTACAAAATATACTAATTTTTAAAAGTACATCATGGCTTTTCTTCAAATGACTCATCTGATACTTAAAGGTTCTTCTAAAGTTGAATTATTTCATGACTTCACTCAGTCAGTTGCTATTTAAAGATTCTTACATACAGAATTTACTTCATAATCAGACTGTATCTTCAGGGCACCAAGTAAGATGAAGTACTTGGACTGCCCCATTTGTCTGCAAAATTTAATGCTTTCCAAATCTGAGTTACTCTGGTATAAAAGGCAAATATTACCATGACTTCTACTAATCATTCCAGAAATGTTGAACACTTGATTCTAGCTCTTCAAGTTGTTGTAATTTTCATCTATTCATTTTATGTAAATTTCTCTACATTACTGTAGGTATCATCACCTCCCTGTTCTAAGAGACAAAGATTCAAAGAAATTTACTAACAGATTCAAATGAGAAAGATGTATGTACATGGGACTAGTTCTGTGAAAATAAGAAGAATGGCGCAGGTGTGAGGCACAAGAGGCTGGAGAAAAAGTTCAGCAATGATTCAAACTAGAGAGAAGGAAATGAAGAGACAGAGGCTACAAGTGAAAGGGAAAAGAAATCCTTGATTCAAAGAAGAGGTGTGAAGTGTGGATTAGTTGATCCCATAACATGCAGTCAACTGAGGTCAACAATCCTGGATACTCAGGCCACCTTGTGTGGAAACAGTGTGAAAGAAAAATCTTGCCACCCTGACCAAGGTGTAAGTGAATAGACTAAGTAGAAATTTCTCTCCAGGTGGAACAGCAGTAGACACAAGGCTGTGATCATACTAGATAAACTCTCAAATTAAGGACAATACCTCCTCCTTCCTTGCCTTGTAAGTTGACTTCAGAGTAACATCAGAGACACCCTGGGGGGTATGAAGACAGATTCCTGGCTGCAATCACAATCATCAGGCTGAGGCTGTTTTAGAGGCATCATATCACTGCCTGTAAAATTGGTATGTCTCTAAATCATGTTTTATTGACCCCCAAACAAGAATGCCTGTCATCTGCTGTAAAGTTATACGAATATATACAGATGTATTTGGACATACAAGTAATCTATCTTTGTAGTCAATAATTATAATAAAAATATGTAATCGAAGATTTGTTTGATATAAATGATGCCTCCCCTTTGGGTAGAACACTGAATAACCAAGTGTGTCTAAAAATCACGACCCTTAGATTTGACTCTAGTTTATTATTAATGTATATATTATTTATTTTCTTGCCTACTAAAATCTATAATCCTTACTCATGTGGTTATACCAATGATTAGATTTGCTATTTATTTGAATCTTAAATATTTTCCAATATATAACTATATAGGAACTTTGAACTTGGTATAACATGCATCTTTTCATATATTTTCAATCTTTTAGGGTCACAAATCTCTTAGGGGATACAACAATCTTGGATCTCTCTCATGGCATGGCCTGAATTCTGACCACAGCAGGTACGACCATTCTACTGGAAGGCATTATTTGCAGATTCTTTGGGCTTTTTCATTAGGTACTATTCTGAACTCAGCTGCTATCCCCCCCACCAAGGTTTTAATATTTTAGATTCAGGGAAATTAAAGAAAGATTTTATGAAAAACTTGAAAGTCAGAAGGCAGAAATAGCCATCATGTAAAGAGAACATGATCTGTTAAGTTCCTCTTTTCTTTAACCACTGACTTTTCAATTATAGCACTTAAGAATAAGCAGTTAATGTAATTATAAGTTAAATATTTATAAATTAATTAGTAGAAATGACTTATGAAAATATCTCCTTGTCAAACAGGTCTTAAATTTTAATGCACCTTTCCTATTCACTATATTTAGCACCTGTGTTATTGGCTTGTCTTTGTTTTTGTCTCTCCATCAAAACTGTACATTTCTTTCTGACAGAAAAAGGAGAGAGAAAGCAGAAAGCAATGTGCTAGACATTTTGTTGCCTGGTGAAAGAGATGTAATGCTCACAGTCAGAAACCAGGCTTAGTTGGTGAGTAAAATATGTCTGAAGAAACAGAATCTTAGAATTAAGGAATTTATTTTAATTGTCATGTTTCTCTGGATTTTTCATCAAAATGTGTTGTCTGGTAAGGGATCACAGTTCTCTTTAAAATCTCCTAACACATGTATGTTCACCAAATAAGTGCTGGAAACAGTATACAGTATTTCTCTCCTAATTCCATAGCAGCACTTCAATATACTGTCACAACCTCAACATTTTCAAATCTTTTAAGTTAATTTACATTACACACATTACCTACATGTATTTGGGAGGCAATTTTATATAATGATAAATTACCTTTTATGGCTACTGAAAGGTCAAATAAAATATAAAAACTTACTCTAAATTCTAAGACCTTAAACCACTGTTAGTTTCATATTATATATTTGCTTCAATAATTTGCTTCAACTGAATAATCTGAAAGCTGTCCTTGATTTGTACTTTTCAAACCCTGCTCAATATCCTACCTTACATATGAGATCTGCATACATTTAATCCTGTAAATCTTGTGCATGTTAATTGAACATGTAAATCACATTATCTTCAAGTAGACTGTAAACTCCTCAAGGACAGGAATCATCATTTCTTCTATTCCTTTGTCATTACTTGCTTCTAGTTTCTTTCGCCATTATCAAGGTTTCACAGAGTGGGTATTTGTGGAACATTATTAAATATTCTTGATGAATGCATGGCAAAAGTACTGAGCCAGCAGATCATCTCCCTAAAGTGCGTCAATACAATCATCAAGGGGCCATTAGAGAGGAAGAGAAAAATACCATGATTACCATGATCACAGATGTAGTCTCTAATAAGCCATAGCAACTACTGAAGAAGTAACCCTAAAAGAAGCAGTTACATTTCATATGCTTCCCTACAATCCTTACTCCAAAGATTCAACCTGGAACATCTGTAATCGTTCTACAAATTTATCTTTTGATAATTTAACTATGAATAAGGTAGCCTGAGCACATATAATTAGAAAATATGTGGAAAATAAAAAAATTTTAAGTGGTCTTACTTATTGCAATTACTACATAAAGTATGCATGTACTATGTCGCAAATGAAGGAATTTAACAAAGAAATTTAAAAACTTTAAGATGCTTGTAAGTACTCATCAAACACATTCTAGTAGTTTTTGATGTGCTTGTTATTATTGCTGTTGGTGGTCATAATAATATTTTGATTATCATATTAGAAAACATGCTAACTACAATGATACAAGCTATATTTTATCTTTATTTTCCAGATGAGAAAACTGAGGCTTAACTGAGGTTTAACATCTTGTCAAAATGAAATGGAAGACTGAATAGGTTTTGACTATCTCTGAGACTGAGATCATACACTAAGCCAGTTTCTCAAACCTTGCATGACTGAAATTTATTTTAGGCTAGCCAATTTTGTTGTGAGGATGTGAACTGCTTTGCACATTATAGGATACGTACCATCATCCCTAACCTCTCTCCACTAGATGCCAATGGCACCTCTTTCTCAAACAGATCGTGGCAATAAAAATATCTCCAAGCATTTCCAAGCCTCTCCTAGAGGGCAAAATCACCATGGTGGAGAATCACTGAGTTAAGTGCTTTAATTTGTTGAGTCATCAAGACCACAATCTTACAGAAATCTAGGGGTACAGAATAACTCCATGCTTTAAACTACTAAGCAAACCATGCCCCCGCCCCCCACCCCCCCAAAAAACCCGTTTTTTCAAGTCTTTTGAAAATACAACTGAAGACACTGTGTGGTTAAATAAAAAATGGTATCTAAACTCAATAAATTATACTTTTTTTTGCTTCCATATACAAAAGCTGTAAAATTATGACTAAAAAAACACCAAATTTCTGACATGTAGAGTGTAAAGTAGTCCCTATGACTAGATGTGCACAACTGCTGACATGGGGTGGGAGGTGGAGTGGGCAGAATAAAAACGTATTATTTTGGAAGTATTTTTAGACCCAGTTTAGGACTTTTTTTCTCCATCTTCTCATTTCCACATATATGGAAACACAAACTTTATCTTATTATTCTCCATATCAGATTTGACTTTTAAGCTTAGAACAATATTACGCTACTCAATGTCATTTTACTTGACTTTGTTTTGAAGAACTTGTGCCTATTTTCAGGCTGCAATTGTGCATATTGAAAGAAAAAGTCCAAAGTGAAAGATTAAGGTATAATTTCCTAAAATGTTTCTAGAATAAGGGAGAAGAGGAAAGAATGACTATACTAATAGCCAAAGATTAAAATGTTATTTTTAAATCTGATTGCTGATCAACACATAAAAATCAATTGATTTCTATTCACTAACAATGAAATACCTGAAAAGAAATTACAGAAACATTCCATTTACACTTAGGCATCAATTTAACCAAGGAGATGAAAAGACTAATACAATAAACATTGCTGAAAGAAATTAAAGATGGCATAAGTAAGTGGAAACATCTCATGTTCACAAGTTGGAAGGATTGAAATTATTAAAACATTGATATTAGCCAAAGCCATCTATGCCAATCAAAATCCCAATAATATATTTTGCAGAAAACTCATCCTAACCTAAAATTCATATGGAATCTCAAGGGACCCCCAAATAGCCAAAAGAATCCTGAAAAAACAAAACAAAACTGACTCACTCATAATTATTGATTTCAAAACTTACTACAAAACTACAGTAATCAAATCTGCATGGTACTGGCATAAAAATAGACAATGCAATAGAACAGAGAGCCCAGAAATAAACCTTCAGGTACATGGTTAAATTATTTTTTGACAGAAGTGCCAAGACCATTTAACAGAGATAATTTGGCCTCCGTAATTTTCACTGTATGAATGATTGAAACTTCACAACATTTATGAAGCTGAAATAGAACAATTTTAAATATCCAGATATCATTTCCATGCAATTAATCCTAATATTAAACTATACACAGACTGGATTTCAAAATACATTCTTAAGAAACGATTCTGTCTTTTTGAAAACTATTAAAAGTTTCTAGAAAACTAGGGATATTAGAACTAGAATAAACCAGTACATATCCAAAGCAGCTTGTATCCTATATTAGTAAATTACACATAAATTATTCAATTAGATACAATTTTCATTCATCTAACAGTTATTTCCTCTTTCATGGTTACTGATGGAATTACTAACCTTATGCAAGTCTATTTTAGAAAAGGAAATAACCAGAAAAACATGCAATACAGGCTGGAAAAAAGGATTTATCACTCTTGACAATTCTTACTGATTTATAGTGGCTGCCAAAAATACTCCGGTAAGAGGAATTCTGAAGTCATCTCTGAGCTCAGAATAACAGGAGTTGTGACTAACTATCAATGTCTGTTATGGGTAATGAGTAGAAATAAGGGATCAACGAGTGGGCAGAGCTACTGATATATGCCTAGTATTATTGACATATTACTGGTCTAATGCCTTTTTTGATTGTGCCAAAATCTTTGCTCCATGATGAATAAATACTAAGTGAGGAGTTCTTCAGCTTAAATACAAATTATATTAAAAATATTTTCTTTATTGTAAAATTTGTTTCTGTGTATCACTCGGCCCTCAGTTGGAGAGATATACTGACACTGGCTTTAACATCTCTCTTGGCCCAGTGATACATCTACATACTCTTAGTTCATTTTATTATGTTTTGTATAATTGGTAATGCTTTATTCAGCAGCTTATGTCAACAAAGCAGTTATTTGGCCTTACCATACTAACATCTTTTTACCCCCCCCATTATAGGACTGCATTTCTCAAGTAATATTTAATATATACCATACTCCATCACTTCAGGTATAATTATCAATGATTCTAATATATTGGATACTTTACTTAAAATGATAAAATCATAAAGAAAGATCAATGGTATCAAAAAGGAATTGGCCAGAATCTGAATTTAGGTGTTTGAACCCAAAAGTTTATGATACTGTCATTTCTTTCCAACAGAAACTTAATTACTATTAAAGAGACTGAGTACCACAAACTTCATACAATGAACGTTAACATTTTTAGGATTCATTTTCTATAAAGTCAGGGTCACTTTTTGCTGCTTTATGTATAAGATAAGAAATAAACTGGAAATCAGGAGCACTGTATCCTTCTAATCTTGCTTTTTATACTAAATGGCTGTATAATCTTAGATAAATGAAAATCGCTTCACTGCTGAGGGCCTGATTCCTAGTTCAACAGGAACCTGGGCAAGACTCTAAATTGCCAGTCTAGCTTGTTTTACTGCTCTTGAGTTTTGTGATTCTAATACCCAATAATTCAACTTGTATAGCCTTTATCCCTTCATTTTCCATTTGCCACCAAATTACCGGTTTTAACTACAATTGTATATTCAATATGTAACATTAATTCTACAAATTTTAAGCTTTTTTTCTCCAAGAGTCTATTTTATCCAGTAACTTGTTTTTCAGTTGTTTAATGAAGTATGGCTTAGTCTAATAACACAGTATCAAGTATAGAGTCTTAATAGCATCACTGCTCCATTGAAGGCTATTTTTGATTTACCAATAATCAGCTTTGTTTAGTTCTGAAAAAAAAAAAAAAAAAAACCTGAAGAATTTTAAAGAAGAAATAGCAACTATCGATTTAAGGCTTACTTTTAACAATTACTTGCAACATTTGTACAAGAAATAAACCAAAATATTTATACCGATCATCTTTGGGTTAGAAACTGGGTGACTTTTCTGCCAGTTTAAAAATATTTTCTGTATTTTCCAAAGTTTTAAAAGAATTATTCATTGCTCTGATGAATAGTGTGTTATTATGCAATCAAAAACCTACTTTCAAATTATTTGTTGTGGGTAACAACCACAATCATTAAAAACATGCTAACGCAGCTTTTATAGTTCTTCCAGGAGGTATCAGGTGGATATGAACTTCTCAAAACCTCTGTTTGCTAAAGAGAAACATGAGGGAAAAGAAGTCACTGTGTAGGCATTTTAAATTAATGATCTACTCTAGACCATTAAAATCGTCTTCAAAAAGACTACTCTTAAGATGGAAATAATTAAATTATTTAATATATGGTGAGTCAATTAACTGTATCAAATTTATTAAAAGGAGCCACAGTTTATTTGCTCTATGTGTATTCAATGCATTTAGTGCATATATGCCCAGTTTAAAAAACTTAAAAACAAGATTTTCTATTTTAAATAGAATTTAAATTACTATATTTTACCTCTAGGACAGACTACTGTCCAAATTTTTGTCTACCTAACTTTGAGTAACTGGAACAGTAACTCCAAAAATGACATTATCTTAGGAAAATAACTTTGAATTTATGCAAGGTTTCTAAAGAGTACATGGTAAAAAAGTAGAGAGCAAACACATCCCTACACACACACACACACACACACAAAATTCATGAAGACCTGTAATTTTAAAAACTGAAATGAATTTAAATTTAAAATTGGATATGAGAGATTCAGTTACTGGAAAACTGGAGGTAGACTGGAACAAGGGTATGTGGATTTCTTTTCACTTGCAAAGTTTATGAAATCTAAATTGTGTTTTTCTGGTAAAAATTTAACATCTGAATTGAGATGTGTTATAAATAATTTTAAAGACATTATGAAAACATGTAAAACAGCATTAATGATTTTATATTAATTATATGTTCAGATGATAATATTTTCAATCTACTGGAATTAAAATTAATTTCACCTGTTTCTTTTACTTTTTTCATGTGGTTACTAAAAAACTTTATACAGTGTTGCATTTCTATTGGACAGGGCTAGTCACTGAAGAATCACTTTTATAAACTGTAACTTATAATTATGACATTCAAACCTCCTTATTTAGTTGGAAAGAATTACTTACTATATTACTTAATGTCTCATTTATAAAAGCCTATGTAAGAAATTTCTGTCAGACTTCTGTTGGGGGAAATAATATCCTTTTACTAAGCAACTGTTAAATGGTTTTATTTTAAGAGCAATGTTAAACTTACATAGACTCTTATAGAACACTTCTCTAACAAGCCTCACTTAGTATTCTACCTTAATTTCTATTTGCTTAGATTTTATTTCTTATTGAAAGTCACAAATCCCTTTTTAATGAGGTAAGAAATAATCTTTAAAAGAACGAAGGCAAGAAGGAGTTTATCAGGTTTCCTCCCCACAGAATAAGTAGAAATCACCTGTTTTTCAGATACACACATTGTGGAGGATAGATCCTGAGGTTGCAGAGGCTGCAGCAATAGCTACCGGAAGGGTGGCAAAGGCATCAGGGCTGAGAGATGCATCATGGATTTGGGGCCCCAGCCTCACAGGAAAACAGGGCCCAGACAGATGGGAGGTACCCTCGGGAAGAACCAGGCCCTCCAGGAGTTATTCTAAAAGCAGCAGAGTCCACCCAGTGGAACAGGGACACAGCCAGGGGTGAGGGTGTTGGCACATAGTGGAAGGTCTTGGCACAGTTCTGTAGTGGTCTGAGAGGGAGGCTCAGAGGGGAAATTACACTGGGCACAGCCATAACCAGAAGGCAGCTAGGGGAATCCCCCACTCCGTCCCACCACACTGCTCTGGAACCAGAGGACCCAACCATCAGAAATCCTGTCTCCAGGATAAAAGGAAGAAGAGAGTCTACCAGAAGGGAGGAAGTTTCAACAGTTACCCACTAGTACCATACTGTGGATAGATGCGGAACTGCAGCCCAATTGTTAATTGTGGGACAGCAACAAGGTAGTTGTTACTGTTAGAACCTGGGACACTGGAGGAAAGCTCTGCATCACCCACAAAAATTCCAACCCCACAGGTGAACTCTCAGGCCCAATGCAGTGTCCACCTAAAAACTTCAAAAAATCCAACCAATGGTGACAACACAAAACTCAAAAACTTACAGTGTTGAAACCAACATCCAGGTTTACTCGGTGCAAGTCAACAACCTGCATGAGGCCATCACTGCAGGGAAACCTAACACAGACACATAAACAGATTGCCAAACAGAATGAAGACACATAGAAATATATGCAAAATGATGGATCCAACCAAAACCCCAGAATAAAATCTGAATACAACAGTGTAAATTACCTGACGATGAATTTAGGGCAATAGTGATAAACACAGTCATGGAAATCAAGGAAACAATAGAGAAAGGAAAAGAGAACAACTGAAAAAGAGAAGACTAAAGCAAGATGTTAAAGAAATGCAGAACACAAAAGCTGAACTAAAGAACTCAATAGAAGAACTCAAGAGTAGGATGGATGAAACCTCCAATGAATCAGTGAGTTAGAAGACAGACCAGAGAAATGCATTCAAGCAAAGCAGCAAAGAGTAAGAAAGAATGGACAGCAATGAAGAAAGCATTCATGACTTACGGAGTAACATCAAAAGAACAATATTTGCATCATAGGGGTCCCAGATGAAGAGAGAGAAAAGGGGATAGAAACCATATTCGAAGAAAAAATAGTGAAGACTCCCCAAACTTGAGGAATGAAGGAAGCCTCCAGACTCAGGAAGCTCAAAGAGTTCCAAACAAAGAAATCCAAACAGACCTACATGCAGACACATTGTCATCAAAATATCAAAAATACAAGATAAAGAATTTTAAAAGCAGCGAGAGAAAATCGAGTCACAAACAAAGGAATCCCCAAAAGACTGTCAGTGAATTTCTCAATTGAAATTCTAGAGGCCAGAAGGGATCGGTACAATATATTCAAATCTTTGTGTTGAAGGAAAAGAATTCTGAACTTAGAAAACCATACCCGCTGCGAGATCATCATTTATATGTGAAGGAATGATAAAAAGCTTTGTCAATAAGCAAAAATTAAAGGAATTCATTATCACAAAATCAACTCTACAGCAAATACCAAAGGATGCTATATTAAATGTAAAGAAACCCTCTTAAAAACATTAAGACAGCAAAATATAAAAGGTGGAGAGGAGAATAAAAATGTGGATGGTTAGAATGAGAGCAAGACTCATATGTTTTCAAATAAAAATAGGAAATAAACAGACTTCTTAACGCTAACCTCAAGGTAACCTCAAAACACGTCTCTGGGGGAAAAAGCAGAAGAAAACAAAAAGGGAAACCAATCAAAACGTAATTACACCCAACTCATCTAAACCGAGAAAAAGAAGAATAAAGGCACTGTCTGCAACAACAAAACAAGACAAATTTTAAAAGGCACATTTAAAAAGGCAATAAACAATAAACAGTTATATATCAATAATCACCCTAAATGTTAATGGATTGAACTCCCTAATCAAAAGATCCAGAATAGCCAAATGCATTAAAAAGTATAACCCAACCTACCTCCTGTTGCACTCAGGAAATTAACCTTCTTTCAAAAGATAAACATAGGCTCAAAGTCAATCTTCCGACAATCCTACAGTTGAATGGCAACCAAACAAAAGCAGGAACAACTATAATTTTATAGGATAAAAGAGACTTTCAAATAAAAAGCATAACAAAAGACAGAGATGGAAATTATATAATGATTAAGGGGTAAATCCAGCAAGAAGACATGTTTATTAATATATATGTACCAAATGAAAGAGCATCAAAGTATATTAAGCAAGTATTACTAAACTGATGAGAGACACTGACAGCAACACAATATTTTGAGACTTCACAGCCCATTTACAACAACGGACAGATCAATCAGGGAGAAAATCAACAGCGAAGCAGCAGCTTTAAAGGACCATTTGGAAGATAGGTCAAACATTTCATTCAATGACTACAGATTTACTTTCTTCTCAATTATGCATGGAACATTCTCGAAGATAGATCATGTATCGGGACACAAAATGTCTCAACAAATTAACAAGGACTAAAATCATATCTAACATCTTCTCTGATCACAATGGTTTAAAACTAGAACTCAATCACATGAAGAAAGCTGGAAGATCCCAATTAACTGGAGACTAAACAATACGCTTCTGAGTGACTCTTGGCTAAAAGAGGAAATCAAAGAAGAACTTAAAAAATACTTAAATACAAATGAGAATGAAGAGACAAGCTACCAAAATGAATGGGCTGCAGCAAAAAGCAGTATTAAAAGGAAATTCATTGTAATACAGGATCACTACAGGAAATAAGAAAAATCACATATAAATAATCTAACCCAACATTTAAACCAACAAGAGAAAGTCAAAAATCATAGAAGGAAATAATAAAAATCTGAGCAGACATAAACAAAATAGAAAACAAAAAGACAATCCAGAAGATCACTGAAACCAAAAGTTGGTTCTCTGAACAAATAAACAAATTTGACAAACTACTGGCTAGACTCACAAAGCAAAAACCAGTGGAAACTGGAAACAACAAACATTGGCAAGGATTTGGAAAAAAGGAAACACTTTTACACTGTTGGTAGGAGTACAAACTGATGCAACCCCTGTGGAAAACAGTATGGCGATTCCACAAAAAGTTGAATAGGATCCCACCTTCCCACTTGTGGCATTTACCCAAGAGATACAAAAAAAACACTAACTTGGAGAGATTTATGCACCCTCATGTTTACTGCAGTCCTATTCATAACAGCTACAAACTGGAAGCTATTTAAATGCCCAACGTCAGATGAATAGATAAAGATGTAGGGTATGTGTATGTGTGTGTATGTGTGTGAATATATATACACACACACACACACACACATATATATATACATACATATAGAGAGACAGAGACAGAGTGAGAGATGTATATATACACAAAAAATACTACACAGCCTTAGAAGAGATGAAATCCTGTCATGTGAATCAACATGGATGGATCTAGAAGGGATTATGCTAAGTGAAATAAATCAAAAAATACATATCAAATAACCTCACTCATAGTTAGAATGTGAACAGGCAAAACAAAGGAACAGATGAAACAAAACCAACCCTTGGATACTTTAAACAGAACTAAGGTTACCAATAGGGAATGGGATTGAGGGGTGAGGGGTATGGGGAGTTGTGGTGGAGACCACTGGACAATGAAGAAGAACACTTGGTGATTTGGTGGAGAGCAGGGTATGCTGATAAATATCTGAGAAATGGAGAAACTGCACATATGGGGAACCTACACATATGAGTTTATTTTGATTTGAAAAACAAAGTTACTGTAATTAAAAAAAAGAATGAAATAGGCAGGCAAGGAGAGGAAGAAGCAAAAAAAAAGTAAGAACTTTAATAAGAATACTGAATAAACATTTTAGACAATTTAAGGCAAAGGCAAATTTCAATTAAATATAAAAATTGTATTCAAATTCTCAAGTTGCTATTATTTTCTAATTTACTCTGTATAATTCTTTCTTTTCAATAAAAATAAAGCAACCTTTAAACACCACACCATAATACTCCCATATGCCTTGGAGAAGGAGAACCAGTGTCACTTTTGAAATAAAATGAAAATCCTTAGAGGGAAAAGATGTTATTAGTTTTAGTGATACTGTTCTGCTTATCTAATAAAATGTTTAGAATCACAAAAGAAGGACTCTAGATCAGTTCCTCAGATTTATTCACAGTAATGTATTCCATTTTGAGAGATTAATTCTAACATAAGAGGAAATAGCATTTTCAGGTCTAATTTAAAAGCTTTAAAAGCAAAAAAGTATTTAGTAGCCAAAGTATGTTATTTGGCTAAACATTTTTTAAAATTATCTTACTTATTTTAAAGTCAGTATGAATAAAGGTCATTTGAGCTCAACTATTGTAAGTACCAATAATATCTTTCCTCAGTTACATAATTTACTGTTCAGTCCTTAACTAAAACTAAGCCTACCTGCTAGCTTGTAGATGCTATTGAGGAAAACAATTTATAGCCTACAAAACAGAAAACTTAATCTAGAAAAGAAACTTGCTATAACAACCTGAAAATGTCCCAAGTCTATTCTTCACGTGAGCAGATCATTTAATATACACCAAATATGCAATGAAAAACAATAAGAATTATATTTCTGAGATTTCCAAGCCATTTTTTTTTCACATTGGCAAATGGGAGGAAAATAAGTATCATTTCAACAATTCATTAAATGTTTACTGAACACCCAAACCATCTTCAAGCACTATAACAGGTTCCAGATACAAGGCTTAATAATACACACATGGTTCCATGCTCTCTCGGAGAAACTGCAATCTGATTAAAAGCTGGCCTAAGTGGGCTACTGTCTGGGAATTCAAATCTTTAAGCGACATTAAAGCACCACTGGAATATACTGGTCATGTATACTGTAGTCAGTTCAATTTCCAAAACTTAACATACAGATTTTTACCAAAGATTAATAACTGTTACCCTCTAAATTTTTCCCTTAGGAAGGAAGCTTTCTGGTTCAGAAAAATCGTGAATTAAAACAACCAATACTTGGGAAATGCTTTATCTAATTATTTTTAGAAAACAGATCCTGCTTCAGAGTCAGTAGAAATGAATTAGTAAGGCATTTGTTTATACACAGAAATGTTATGAGAATAAAATCAGCTTATCCTTCTTTCATTAAATGCATGTTGAGCAAATATGGACTTACTCCTGGGCAAAAGAAAGTAGCAATTATAATGTCAATCCAGTGTGAACTCGTACCACAAAAAAAATCCTCGGTCTTTGGGGCACACAGAGCAAGCACTACACAGACATCCTAGAGAATGGGACTCCTAAACTGAGACTTCGAATAGTCAAGTGGGAATGAATAGGGGAAAATACCTCTGATAATAATTCTGTTTCAAACTTCTGAGATCCTCTAGTCTGGATGCTATAAAATTATAAACACACTTTGCAAAATTGTCAGGAATTACCAATCTGCCATGGATCAAAGATACCAACATTAATATTCCTTTGCTAAGTTAGAAGGTCAGAAGTCAAGGAATATGTGCAACACACAGCAAAACGAAAAGCATCCTCATTTTATTCTCAGTCTTCTAAAGGCCACTTAACCCTCAAATAGGTACTACTTTCTTAACCCAGACCACAAAGCAAAAATGTAAGCAGTGCTACTTGTATTTTGCAGAAATTCTCAGTTGTGCTTCCTGAATTGCACAGAGATTTATCTCTGTTAGTGCATGAGTTCCATACCTGGGCAAATAATTGGCTTTATCATCCCCAGGATGATTAAACGGATTCCAATCCAAACAGAAAACCTATCATCAGAAGATGCCTGGAGAATTCCCTTATGGCAGTGAAGGAAACAGAACCCACACTATCCTATCTTGGCTTTATCTTCTAGTGCAAATTCAACCTGTGAAACAGTTGCATAATCTCCATTTCTAATGCAGATAAACTTAGTATACTTCAACATCTATCAAATAAACAGTCTCTGCATGACACCATCATAAATATAATTTCTCACACAATACCTTTAGGTAGGTGCTAGGGAATGAATTATTTCCCTAAACTTTCAGCATGTTATTCTAGGAATTCTAACACTTTTTAGGATTTTTAGCTTAACTCTTGGGAGCATAGATTGCAGTACAGATAACCACTAGGTAAATTAGGGATTATTTATCACATTATATATCTTGATTCAAGATATGGAATACAATCTTGGCTGCATACAACAATCTCCAAAAGTGAAATAAAAACTAAGGCAATGCTGTTAAGCTGTCCCTCTTTATCCTTGGACATTCTGTGTCCTGTGCTGAGAAATGTTTAATTAAACTCCATTGTAAAATGCTAAACCACTTTAATGTTTAAAATATTTAATTTCTTGTCTTCTATAATTTATTCATTCTGGAATAAATGAACATAAGCATTTTCTAGTTTTCATGAGTGCCATCTACTTACTTGAGTGTCATTGTAGGGGAAAGGCTACTGGTTACGATAGTTCAGTATGCTACAGTGTATAAAATGAAAATACAAATAGCAATAAATTTCAGTTCTTATATTTACTTTGCCTCCAGTTTGACAGATCTGTAAAGGGAAGAGAACTCTTAAATTTTAGAAAATAGAATGTAAGCTGTCTAGACTAGCTCCTGTTTTAATCACTGCTTTAGTTCCCTCCCAGCCTTGGTGAGTACAGTGCAGGATTATTATAATAATAAGGCTAGTTGAAGTGATGGGAATGAGATCCAGGAATCAGAAAAAGAATAGAAACAAAATAGCTTAAATATATTAGGAAGGACAGGGTTTCTAGGGGTTTTTGATTTTTTAAATGTCAGTCTGCCATCTAATTCTAAATGCAAAAATTAATCACAGACACTAAAACATAATCTCCAGTCAACAGATCATCCAGTTTATTAAAAGAGCTACTCAAAGTACAAATTCATATGCATATGTGTGCATGCATATATCAATGTGCTCAAATGGCCAATCACCACTCTGACCCAGAACTGAGTAAGGGTTTCAAAATATGGACAAGCAGGGAGCTTCAGTAAACAGCAACCAGATATTTAAAAAAAAAAACAAAAAACAAAAAAAAAAAAACCCTCAACTTTTTAAGTTGGAAATTTTAAATTAGATTTGATTCAGGGAATCTTTCAATTTTTGCTTTTATTGAGTTCAAAAGCTATAGAAAATACCTTCTAGTGTAAACTGGAAGTTTATGTTTAGCTCTCCATTCACCCTTAACAGCATCAAGAGAGAAAAAAGGAAGTTAAAAAAAAAAGATGAAAATCATAAAACAGGTACGCTTTACCTCAATTTCATATATATTCACAAGTTTTCAAATTCATTATCAAAAAGTTTAAATTTAGACTTAGATAAAAAGATACTATCACGCACATCCTCCAGTCAGGAAGAGAAAGTTAATAGCATCTGAAAAGTCTTCAAACCACAAGAATTCAGAGACACGTTAACATCAATTATTTAAATAACTACTAAACTATTACAGAACAAAGGAAACAAGAGAAAACTGTTTAGGTTATCTGACCAGAGGAAAAATATATTATTGACTTTCTTCTTTTTTTTCCAAGAAAAGAGGAAGAGAACAAACTAATGATTTCCCATATTAAAGTCAGTCAGTCACCTGAAAGATATATTTTTTAAGAACCTAAATCTTGAGGCAATTTGGCAAATTTTTTGACATTCAAAAATAGCTTGTTAATGTGTTAACCTGACCTCCAAATTATGGGGGTTGGGGGTGGGGGTTGTATGTTGCGGGGAAGCACGCACCTGTGGGTGCGTGCATGTATTTCCCCCACACCAAAAGGCAATTCTCAGGGACACCAGCAGGGTGTCAAGAATTCAATTCAGTTCTGACACTACCTGAAGAAAGCATCAGTCCATAGGTTCAGTCTCCAAGAGCGAAGTACCCACAAAGAGGTTCCCAGGACCCCTTCCTCAGGTTCAATTAATTTGCTGGAGCAGCTCACAGAACACTGAGAAATCCATTTACTCACTACATCAACAAAGTATTACAAAGCATATTATTCAGGTACACCCAGACAGAGGGAATGTTTAGAACAAGGTATGGAGGAAAGGGCACATAACTTCCAAGCCCTCTCCATGCATGCCACTCTCGCCAAATCTTGAAGTGTCCACTGATCCAAAAACTCTCCCGACCCTTTGGTTGTTATGGAGACTTCATTAAATAGGCGTAATTGATTAACTCACTGACCATGGTAACTCTCTTGTCCTTCCTCTCCAGTGGTCAATGAGGAACTGAAAGTTCCAAGTCTCTAGTTACATGGTTGATTATTGGGAAAGGCAGTCTCCATCTATGTGTGTGCTACCAAAAGTCACCTTATTCACAAAGAAAAAGAGAACTTTACCGTTCTAAACACTTACGAAAGTCTAAGGGTCTGGGAAGCTGTGAATTAGGAATGGTAGATAAAGAAAAAATATACATATGCGAAATATATTTTGGTCATCTGAAAGACCAAATTCCTATTCTTCTTATAAGTCAAAATATCATAGTTACCTATTCAAAAAGTTCTTACTTCATATAATATGTATGTTAGAAGTGTGCTTGTCCTGACATTAGTGTCCACTGTTTAACAGTCTGCATAATCTGACAGCAACAGACTTTTACTTCTTTTTAGAGGAAAAAGAAAAACTGAGAACTCTATGAATTGTCCCAGGATTTAAAAAAAAAAATTCTATGCTTTTTCCTTTTCTCAATTATTCCTGAGACAAAAACCACTTTAATGCTAAACTTATTTTTAAATGTTAATTTTTCGGTGCCTTCAGTTCAGATTGCTAACAGGTAGCATAAAAATGGGTCTTCATATATCTGTTTAATGATATTAGGTAAATGTTGCTAATTTTGAAAGTGTAGTTATTCTTAAAGAGTCATTATCTCATACATTTATATCAAATATCAAATTTGTTTGAAAATAATCCAGGAGGAACTGGTAGAGAAGGTTACATATAGACTATGAGCTGATAATTATTGAAGACAAAATATGGTGGCTACATGAAGATTTTATTATACTGTTCTCTTCACTTTTAAATAGATCTGAAATTTTTCATAAAACTTAAAATAGTTGTCTACATAATTCCACTTATGAGACTCTCAGTGTTTTAATCTAAAAGAGTTGAGTCAAAGCATAATCTAGTCCTCAACCTTTGGGAGAGAAAATGAGAAACATGAAGTAAATTTAAGGGAAAAGACACCAAGTTTTCTTGCAGTATGTATCCATACAAGAAGTCCTGGAGAAAGAAACATGGTTGGAGTTCAAAAGAAAAACAGTCACCTGTAAATACAAGATTCAGTCAAGTTCATGAAACTAGGAAGGACTGTGATGATGGTACTTTTACAAATCTGGCAAGAAATTAAACTCTATTCATGAAATTAGAAGACTTGATATAAAAACGCACTTACATTTTCAGTAACTGATCCTGGATAATTACTGTTTACTTACAATAATGAATTAAAATATTAAAGCACTGAAAATTATTTAATTTCCCTTTTATGAGAAATTTTCAAAACTAAAATGTGTGCTTCTTTCCACTCAAAAGGTACCATTTTTTTAAACAAAAGGCCGGGTGGGGATGGTTAGACGAGAATCATATTAGCAATTTGCAGAGAAACAATTTAGATAGATTCCAGAGACCACTTTAAAAGAATTAATGAGCAACATTCATTAATATCAAAGGCAGATTAAAAAGACCTCCATACTGGGGATAACTCAAAGACAATAATTCCTTTTCCCCAACCCCTACCACTGAAATTTTTCTACAGATAAAGGATAAAGAATAAAACATCAACCACTTCAGAAATCTAAATAAACTTAATGGTGTTTGGATAAGCCTAGCAATGCTTCTTAGCTTTCAGTGCTTCCAACACATAGCATTTTTTTTATTTCTTTTCTGCAAAGAAGCTTTTCTAATGAAGACCCTAGTGACAGTAGTTAGTGCAGTGACCCTGCAAAAAAGATAGACCAGAGATTAGCAGAACTCACTGAGAGGTCCTGAGACTTTTTATAGTAACATAGAATGAATTCTAGATTTAGACTACTCCCAGATTCCTTGCAGTCCTGAAGTTTCTTTTACACTCATGGTGCCTATATTTGAAATGGCATTAGACACTTAAAAACATTGTTCAATTTTTCTCTTCAGTCATCTTCCACTCTACTTTTGTTCTTTCAATCTAAAGATTCAATTAGAAACATTACTCGAACCAACATCTTAGATTAGACCATCATATAAACAGTAAAGTTACCTGCATACTAAAGATGAATTATCTTATTTGCTATTTGCTAAATGAATGCTGCCTTTTTGCTCCAGTATTAACGCATGAGTATAGGAAAATAACTGCTTCATTTCTAATACACATAGTACTAATACAGTATATCTTCGCAGAATAACATCTTCACATAATAGGCTCTGTATTCTTAATGTCTGGGTTTGAATCCTAGCTCCACTGATTACCAGAAAATTGCTTAGTTTCTCCATGTTTCAATTTATTTATCTGTAAAATGAGGATAATAATGCCTACCTCGTAGTATATTGTAAAGAAATTTTAAGTTAATATGTGTGAAGTATTTAGGACAGTGCCCACCTGGGCACTCAACACATGCTAAGTTAAACTGTATTTAAATGCTGAAAATAGCACAAACCAGAAGGCTTACTGACTTAGCATCCAAAAGGGTCTTGTTATAAAAGACTGAAATCTGAGTAATGTTTCAATAATATATGACACCTTTTTAACCTGTTACTTGTAATTATATATTTGATTTACTAAATTCACCACAGTGAAAAATAAAATACATTCCTCATGTCACAGCAAAGTTGTACACATGTGAGAGCTGAACCTCATGTTTACTGTTTACAGCTGTACAATGTCACTTCATAGTAATCATGACTCAAGTATTTAATCAAAAGGTTCAGGAAGTCATCCTACAAAAGTCTATTGGTAAATCTAACTTTAAAATGAAGTAAGAGACTCTACTACTATTGCTTTGCTGATAGTAAATTTCACCTGGAATGGGAAAGTTCTTTCCAAAGCAACATGCTAACTTCTTTGGTTGAACTGTCTACCATTT
Organism: Solenodon paradoxus; assembly: GCA_004363575.1. NCBI lineage: Eukaryota > Metazoa > Chordata > Mammalia > Eulipotyphla > Solenodontidae > Solenodon > Solenodon paradoxus. The sequence goes on along the minus strand of RJWH01001564.1, from coordinate 170,344 downwards.
TCTAATGAGCGGCCTTTATTCACTGAATATGTATTCCACAGATAGCAAAGTTTAGTATGCCAACAGAAACCTTTACTAATTTTATATTTCTGTATTGTAAGACCACATAAAAACACTGACTAACTTTTTGGGGGGTTTTGGTATTATACTGACTTTGTAAAGAAATCCACAATCCGAATTACCCGATTGCACATGAACTCCCAAATAGAATCATCAAATAGCAGCTCTTAAGGAATTTAGAAGAGATTAAGAAATGTGTGCTGTGTTTTGTTTTGTTTTTAAAGGGAAGGAGGAAAAGAGAGAGGCAGGGAGGGAGGGTAAGAGCAGTCATCTGACTCGGGAGTCACAAGGTAGTGCCCAGGAAGTATTTTATAAGCAGTTGTCATGTGGAAAACTGGTCATTTAAAGCCCTGTTAAATAACTTCAGTTAGAAGATGTAGAAATCTGCTCTCATTCAGAACTGCTGAGAAATAGTGTTAATGTTCTTAAGTTTGATAACAATTAACAATTCTATCACTAAAATATGCAACACATACGGTACATATATATAGTAGTCACAGAACTTACAAACCGGCAGAGATCAAACTCAATACTAAATCAATGACCTTTTGCACAAATGTGATTTCTGAAATGTAAAAAACAATGTATACAGTTTATAAATCATAGACTTAGGGATTCGTTTTTACTTCATTTACTGGTGGTTGAAGGAGTAAATGCAATAAAATATCTATAAACATATAATTAATTTAAAAACTCTTGACTACTATAAAAATGTATGTACTTGCTATAACCCAATGCTCTATGTATATTTCAAAACCTAGAAATAGGATATAGCAAAGTAGTAATTGGAGAAAGAGAAGTTTATAAAAAATAAAGAAGAGTCCTTTTGTGAGATCAAGAGACTTTAAAAAAAGCATCACTGAAAAATCTCAAATATAAACAAACTCAAAGTCTTTAATCTTTTGATTCTACTGAAATAAGGCATCCCAGTTCAGGTGAGTTTATTATTACTTTGATTTTAGGGGAATAACTGACTTAAAATTAGAAAAATGTTTCTAGTCATTGGAACACACATATTAGATGCTACAGAATCCCCAAAAATGAGGGTGCATTTTTAAATATGAAAATGGTATAGATATGATTTGTTAAAAATAAAACTTTTATTATTTAGAAAAACTCAAAGACTTAAATATTTTATGAGAGAATGTATGATGTTTACTCATCACTAAATGTGATCTTTAAGATCTCTCCAAAACAGAATATTTCAAGACAAATCAAGTGTATAAACACAAATACTTAACATAAGTTAAAGTACACACAGAAAAACTCTAGAGGGGAGTAAGTAAAACCATTGTCGGCATTTATGTATAAGTAAAAAAACTTCATAAATGGTATTTTCTTTAAAAAGTTTTCCATTTTATAAACAGGACACAGGACTATGGTTGGGAGGGGGAGGTTAGGAGAAGAGGAGAAAGAGTGGTGGTGAAGGACACTGGAACTCTGGTGGTGGGTGTGGAGTGAAACTGAAGTGGAATTGGGTACTACTGTTCTTGCTTTTATAATGTCTGATGTAGCTATAGAGAGACATGCTTTTTGCACTTACGATTATTTTAAGTGCATGTCTCAGGCAACTATTATTTACATTAAGCTATTTAAGTCATCTGGAAAATAAGGGTTTTGCAATTTTATGATTGATTGCTCTCCTGTGATGCCCTCTTGAGCTATTCTAGAAAGACTTCAGCTGTATATCTAGTGGTTCCAACTTAGAAAAAAGATTGCAGAAATTATTCATGTGGTAGTATATCTTGAAAATAAAAATATATTAACTAGCTTACACCTGTACTCTACGCAGCTGAAGAGTGAACCCATCTCTACTTTAGAAAAAAGATATTTAGCCCCAGTTTTTTCAATTTTTCTTGGCTCTCTGTCCTAAGCCCCAAAGGAGCAAGGTAGTACTTTGGGGGACGAAAGAGCTGTTTGCTTGTTTCTTATGCCAGCTGGGAGCCTGACAGTACCTTTGAGAGGCAAGATGTCCCAATTTTTAGCCAAACTGTCTTTCTCTGGGTATGGGTAATTTAACAAGAAACAACATCTCTTAGTAAACCTTGTATCAAAGCATGAACTGAATCGTTTCTACTGAACCAACAACCCTACTATTATATGGTAGAGAAATTCACCCATACAGGATTTAAAGGATCAATTTCAGAGCGAAAACCCCCACTACTATTGCTTGTCCAGATTATATATATGGTAGAAAAGCACAACATTTTGAGAAATAAAGGTTTAAGAAAAAGTAGATATGGACACCAACTGAAAAGCAGTAATAACATAAAGTGAGCGTACTGATTCCACGCCTAGCATCTCAATACGGAAAATAAATCTAAGAATTATAACTAAAATACTTGTTAGACTACATTGAAATATACAACAATGAGTTAAGATTTATATAGTCTTCATCGAATTATTAAAAAAAAAAGCACTTTAATAAGCCCTTATTCTTCACCTCTAGTAGTATCTGTTGTTGTCTAGTACTATTCCTCCTGGGGTTTCTTCTTGACTGACTCTCATGATGGCTAAATTAGGAAAAAAAAAAAAACTTTCCCCTAGTCCTTTTCTCACTTTTTAAATTCCCCTGTCTCTAAACAGAGATGTTGCATTTTGAAGTTGTTCCTTCTTTCTTGTGAATTCATGTCAGCTCATGTCGGTATTATTTTTCTTCAACTGAATGTCCACCCTAATTTACATTTTTAGCACTCTCTTCTTTCCTGAGGGCTAATTCCACATTCCTACAGTGGGTTAAGGAGAGGTCAGGGATGACTTCCAGGTTCCTACAGTATTTGTTCTTTTTTTAAAGAGAATACTATAAGCTTGATTGTATCTCTTTCTACGTTATATAGACTAAAATTCAAAAAGTTAAAAAAAAGGTTGATGACAGAGACTTTGTAATGATAGTAGCAAAAAAATTAAAAATTAAAAAAACAAAAACCACAAACCAACAATGAAATTAGAGAATAGAAAAATCACAAAAAGTAAAACCAATAGTGTAGCAATCTGGAACTATTTAGACTGCAAATAAAAAAATCAGGGATCTCTTTAAACCTCTGAGAAAATTATGTAAACTGTATAAATGCACTGTCTAATACAGTAGTCACATATAGATATATATCTCTATATATTATACAGATATATCTATAACATATAAATATAAATTTATATTTAAATTAATTAAAATTTTAAAAAATTAGCTCCTTAGTCAAGTTAGCCACTTTGGTTTGCAAATGCTCAAGTCACATGTAGTTAGTGGCTATATTATTTGACCAAACAGGAAACATTTCAGTCACTACAGAAAGTTCAACTGGGCAAAGCTGCAGTGCTAACTCAATAGTCACTGTGTATTCTGTTCTAAGTACAGGGATAGAGAAAGATAAGGAAGATGAAGCCTCTCTATCTTAAAGAGCACAGTTATAAAAATGTATAAATGCTAGAATAGAGGTAATAACATTTATGAAAGAATAATTGATTCTGGGCACCAATTTTGAATTCCAGACTAAGTAGCCAGGACTCCAGTCCACTCACTTAGCTTTTCTGCAGATATGGCCTCATTCAGTTATGACGGCACAGCCAATACTGTTGAGGCACAATGAGAGAGGCTGATTTCCGTGTTCATCACAACTCAAACACAGGGTTCAGAGAAGGAGGCAACAGCATGAGATGAAGCTGAATTGCTGCCGAACTGCTCAGTGTTAATACCACCAGGTAGGAGCTTGGCTGGATTGGTCTGCATGGGATAGCCAATCATTTTAAAGTAGAACAGTCAAATGATGACTTTTCAAAAGACATCTGTCTTTTGACAAGAGCACACAAAAGACAAGCCTGGGAAACAGGTCAAAGGCAGGTAGCATGGGACAAATAAAGGGGAACAAACATTTGCTTGAAGGTTGTGGAGAAAAAGGAGGAAAGTGATTTGAAAGACAAGAGAAAAGTGATTGGCTCTGATTACAGATAGGATCTAACTGGCACACTGGCATCCAATACAAGTTTGATGAACAAATTAATGAAGATAATGATCTCTTAGATAACACAGGACAGAAAACAAAAATCATAGGACATCAAAAAATTAAGGGAAGGACTAGCATAAACAGCAATGAGAAACTACAAAGGAACAAAGAAATGGAATGAGGCAATATTCTAAGACATGATTACCCAAGATATCAGAATGGCTTGCTCTCCCCCATGTATTTCTCACCTGCACAATATCTCACCCTGCATAAATATCAAGATCTCAGGAAGCTTTTCTCTGATCACACTATTTAAGAGTGAACAATACAGGCATTTTATACTGGTACTTTCCAAATCCAGTTCCTGCTTTATTTTTCTCTGTAGAGAAATAAGCACTAGAATGCTTATCATTATCTAATATACTACATACTTTACTTAAGTATTGTTTAATGTCAATCTCCCTACTACTTAAATGTAAGTTCCATCAAGGAAGAATCTGTTTCATTCTAAAAAATGCCTGGCTTATAGCATGTGTTTAACAAATACTTGTTCACTGAATGAGTGAATAATGGAAAGAAATTTAAAAAGCAGTATTATTATATGTAGACTAATAAGTTTGGATATAAAATTACATCTACCATAGAAATTTTATTGATTTTTTGAGAGCTAAATTAAAAATTTGCATAAGTATAAAAGGCTCAAAAATGTGTTCTTAAATATGTATTCAACATACATAAAATTTAGTCACAAGTGAGATTTTATAGCTTGAAAAACCATTCCCAATACTTAATAGTCACACCAAAATTCACCCCTTCCAGTATTCAAGTGCTATTAATACCTTCTCAACTCTCATTACAAATTTCTAATAATACCTTTTCTGACACTTTTGCTATTATGAAATGTTAAAGGAAAGAAACAAGCTGAAACACCAAAATATTAGCATAATCACAGTCATTAAACTTTAAGATATAATGAAGAGAATGTGATATAAGGGAGGTAAGGAAAGGCAAAAAAAATTAGAAAAATAAAAAATTTCAATAACACAAAGAGCCCACCTAGCTGGCTAGTTTCAGGAAAATTACCAGACATCATTAAGTCTCACTTTCCTCTTCAATAAAATGCAGATAACTCTAAGTACCTAAATACAAGATAGGCTTGTTCTAAGAGTTTTTTTGAGGACTAAATCTATTTCAAGTAATAAACCTGGCACAGTGCCTCTGTCATTTACTTCTTTAGTTGTTATGAAGACCAAATAGCTATGAAGAACCTATTATACAAAAGTCAACATACTAGGAACTGACTACAGTGACAAATGGAAGAAACATACCTAATGTCAGAATCTATGACCTTCCAGGAAAGACAAAAGAATTACAAAGTGTGATAAATGCTGCAGAGGAAGCCAACAGGGTCCTAAGATGGTAACCAAGGGAGTGAGGGAATCAACCTTCAGCCTTACATGTTTTCTAGAAAAGTATCTGAGGACAGAAAAGTTAAGAATGTAATACCCATGTATAGAGGGTACAGAAGTTTACTTATAAGTGCATTAGGCAAAAGAAATTATTTGTGAAAAGACAGCCCAGCTGTGGCAAAGAGTCTGTAGCTTGTTTGGGGAACTAAGAGGGATCTGGTGTAAATGAAAGCATAGTAAATCAAATGAGATAAGATCACAGAGACAGGCAGGAGCCAGATAATACAGGACACTGAAGGCCATGGTAGGATTTGTGATTTTTATTCTATGGATTTATTCTCTAATGGAAAGCTACTAAAGTTTTTGGTTTTTAAGAAATTAATCCAATTTATGCCTCATAAAAATCACTCAAGCTGTATGTGGAAAACATAATACATGAAAATGTCAATGAAAGTAGAGGAGTTAGTCCCAAGACTAATGCAGTAGTCCAGAAAAGGGAGCGGGGGTTTGCAACAGGGTGGTAGTACAGAGACTAAGAGGAGTAGATGGATTCCAGACACATTTTAAATGAAATGGATTTGGGTGATGAGAGAAGGAAGGAATCAAAAATGAAGACTAGATGTCTGACTTCAGCAGCTTTTTGGCTTTTGATGTTAAGTACCCAAATTAAGTACTTAATTTTATCAATTCTTAGCTACTATTAGGATAGGAGAAAGAGAACTAGTCATCCTAAAGCACAAAACAGCCCAAAAAAGAGAAAAGGTAAACTGAAGCTCAAAAAGAAAGGACAATTATGTCAAGTTAGAAGGGAATACTAAATTTCCCATTGAAACAACTATAAAAGTAAAATTTAGTTAAAAAAATATTCAGCTACTTGAAGGCATAGAGCAACCAAGAGGGCTGACATTAGGAGCTGAGAAGCCATAGAATAAGGAACACATTGACATGATGCCCAATTTTTCTCCAATGAGGTATTTGCCAATTACCAGGACACAGAAAAAGCTTGTGCTGTGTCACTAGGCTGGGAAGACGAAATTGTGATCTTTACTACCAAAGTGTCAGAAATTGAGAAGCCCCGATAAAATGGAACGCAGCAGCCCAATATTCTACTCAACTGTCACCCTCCAGGAATAAGCTGAATCACAAACAACATGGACTGTAATGCAAGAAAACCCAGCAGAAAGATGTTGCGGTGGCTAGAACAGCTGAGCAGACCTTTTGCCAGATTACTTGAAAACCAGGGCTTGCCAAGGAAGAGACATCTTGGTAAAACACTTCAAACTTTCGACTTGAGACCTTAGAAGGGCTATACTGTAGGAGTAAGGCTATTTGAATTTCCTAATTGTCCTGAATTCCGCCTGATGTCATATCAATGTCTGGTGAATCAAAGTAATGAATGTTTTCAAACAGCTTGCCAGAGAATATTAAATCCTATCTGGAGGAAAATAACATCATTGAGATGCCCCATAATTTTTCATCACAATGTAATAAAGCATAGCCAGGCATTTTAGAAAAAAAGGATCAAATGATTAAAAACCAGGCAACAGAAACAGTGTCATGGGTGATCTAGGTAATAGAATCATTACACAGGGACTTAATTACAATGATGAATGCATTCAAGAAAGCAGATGAAAAAACTGTGAGAACCTAAGGTTATAAATTTTAGAACTGAAAATACAAAAACCGAAATTAAGAACTCAATGCTGAATATAATTAGATACAGGACGGAGAAGATAAAAGTGAATTTGAAGACAGATCTGTGAAAAAATATATTCAAACTGACACAAAGTGGGGACAAAGAATGAAAAGCTGTGAAATACATGTAACTGTAGTCCCAGAGGGAAAGGAGATAATTGACAGAAACAATACTTAAAGACTACCCATTAAGAAAGTTTCAAGTGTCAAGAGAACAAGTCATAGGCTCAGGAAGTTCTACAAATTTCATGCAGAACAATTACAATAAAAGCCAAGCATGAGCATACAACAGTAAAATTGCTGGAAAGTAAAGACAAAAATAAATGATTAAAAACAGTCAACAGGGAAAACACATTCACTTCAAGGAACAGCATTAAGACCCAAAACTGACTTAATAGAAAGGGTGGGCGCCAGATGTTATAATTTGAGGTGTTAAAGAGACCTATTTAAAAAATGAAGGTAAAATAAGTACATTTTCAGAAAAACAGGAAAGAATTCATTACCAGAAGATCTGCACTAGAAATAATACTAATGGGAGTTCCTTAGATAAAAGGAAAATTACCTAGAGTCAAATGTAGTGAAACAGGAAGGACTGAAGACTTCCAGGAAAGGTAAATGTGAAGAGAAGACAAACTAAAATTAGTAATGGTATTTTAATAAAATTATCATCATCATCATCATCATTATCATTTCAAAAACAACAGTGATGTATTTGGGGGTTTAAATAAAGCAAAGCATGGAAGGAAGGTAAATGGAAGTAAAGTACATATAGGTCACCCTATTGTCCTGGAAGTAGCAAAGGAAGCAACTTATAACAGGCTCAAATAACTCAAATGTTTACATACTACAATCTCGAGATTACGTATAAAAAGATTAATAAAAGAATTTACAACAAACATTCTAAGCAGAGAGACAGTAATATAACAAATTTTGATTAACCCAAAAGAGGGAAAATTATTATAAAAGACTAACGGTACAAGCAGAAAACAAATAATAAAATGGTCAATTTAAACCCATCTAACGTGGAAGAGTTATTACATTAAAACAATAAACTTTATCAAACAATAAAAAACAAACTGTAACTCTATAATGCTTAAAGAGCATCATCCTAAGCATAAGGACAAAGGGAAGGTATTGAGGAAAAGGATAGATGGGAAAATCAAAAGAAAAGTATAATATATTCAAAAAAAATTAAGGCAAAAATTATTACCAAAATAATGATAAGAAGAATCAATTGAATAGAAACATACAATTATAAAGTGATCTGCAACCAATAACCTAGCCTCCGTGTAAAACAAAATTTAAGAGAATTAAAAGAACATGTGGATAAAACATCCACAACAGATTTTAACATACTCCTCTCAATTAAGTGATTAAAAAAAGAGCAAAAAGTCAGCAGTGATAAAGAGTAGATCTGAACATGATTAATAAACCTGACTTAATTAATAAGCACACCCCACTAAATATTCTAAGAGACCATAAGTGAGTATTCACACATTACCCAGTTAAACTCATAAAAAGAATGATCCTTGATCACAGTAGGATTAAATTATATAACAAATATAAACTAGAAAAGTCCTAAATGTTTAGATATTATATAACAGATTCCTAAATAACCCATGGATCAAAGAGAGAAAAAAATGGAAATTTTAAAATATTTTGAAGTAATTGTCACAAATATGATATATCACACTTGTGAAATCCAGTTAAAGTTGCATTTAAAGGGCAATTTCAGATGTTTCAAAAGCAAATGTTTAAAGAATAAACTTCATGCTTAAGTATCCATCTCAGAAAAACTTGAAAAAGAAAAATTTTTTTTAATAGAAGAAAAGAATAAAGGTAAAAACGGAACCCATTAGAAAATAAGACTTTTTGAAACCTAATAATTGGTACTTTAAAAGCTAATAAATAAAATGAAAGCTCAAATTATAAATAAGCAGATTTTAAAAAGCAGATATCAGTACAGATACTATAAATATCCAAAATATCATAAAAGGGTATTAGGGAAAAATTTAAGTTAAATTGGAAAATTTAGATAAAATGGACAAGTCCCTTGATAAACAAAATTTGTCTAAATTGACAATAGAAAATGTGAAGAGTTCTATATGCTTGAAGAAATAGAATAAATCCCCACAAGAAACTCCATATGGCTTTCTTACATTTACAGATGAAATAAAATCAGTCGTCACAAACTCTCCAAGAAAATAAACATTTCCCAGTTCATTTTACGAGGTCAGAATAACTTTGACACTTAAATCTGTCAAAGACTTTACAAGAAATTAAAATTGCTAGTCAATCTTATTATTCATGGTTAAAAATGCAAGCATTCTAAATAAAATATAATCTAGCATATTAAAAGGTAATGGATAATAAAAAGGTTAGATTTATCAGAAATTCAAGGATGTCTTAAAATTAGTAAACACGTATTCTTCACTCCAACCCTTCAAGTTTTTTTAACTCATATATAATACACAGCAACTACATTCTTCTAAGAATTTTATCCAAAACAATAAGACAAGACACAAAGATGTTTAAAAATATGTATTTCATTGTTTATAATAGCTATTAAATACCATAAATATGGAAATAGCTAGACAATTTATATACATCTCTATCAGAATCAGTTTACAATTAGAATATAGTTCTATATTTATTTGCATGGCATGGATTCATGATATATATGGCTAGTTAAAAAAAGGAAAAAACACTAACTGTATATGAAAGTAAAGAAAATTAAATATATATTATTTTGAACATTTTGTTTAGACATAATGAATGCCATAATTAGAGTCCATAAATGAAAAGCATGCTTAACTTAGACATTTTTCCAGTAAAAAGATATTTTCTTCTCAAAGAAATTGCTCACATGTATTTTATTTAGACTACTATGAAAAACTACTAATAGATTTAACTCAATCAAGAATCTGTATTCCCATAAGCAGCTATATTATAAGACAAAACAAAATACCCTAAAAGCGTAAGTCTTTACAAGTCAGTCTGTTACATACAGAAAGCAGTAACATTTACAGCATTCAGTTGTAAGCTTATAAGGGAAAAAAAAATCTATTGCATAATTTATACACATGAGAACTCAAAGATCCAACAAGTTTAAAGAAAACTTGCTTTAATTTTTGCAATTAACGAGACAATCCACTTTCATTAAAATCATTCTGATTCAGAGACTACACAGTATTTTGCACATATAAATAAAATAGGTGTCATTTCTACCAAGCTAGATCAAATCAATCAGCAGTGACTGTAGTGACTGCTTAGAGCAAGGTGTTAAGAATAAGAATTTAAGGCATTCTGCTTAGGAAAGTGTGCCAGAGGAATTTAGCAATGTTTGCTTGGATATGGTAGAGGGGAAGGGCTCCATATGTTTATCATTATTGTCATCATATCCAAATTCCTATTCTGGCTCTACTTCTTAAGTTACTTCACCTCAAGTTCCTTAGCCTCTCTGAACTTACTTGTAAGAAAGTAAAAATTAACTCTGCAGATAATTACCCTGTAATCTTTTAAAATATAGACAAGATCAACAGAAGACCAAAGGTAACAGTTTCTTCCAGGTCCCACAGTTCCAAAATGACTAATGATCTCTCTTGGAATATTTGTTGCTTTCTTACCAATCATTTCACTAGCTCCCTTAATTTCTCCTGCCTTCTAAGCAAAGACTGCTGAGAGATCCAATATTCACTGACCTCCACTTTACAGACAATTGCATTCAATACAGAGCCTAGTACTTCCCCTGGTCTCTCAGCACATCCTGAACCTACCAAAAAAGTCACTGCTTCCTCAGGCATATACTCCTCAAAGATGCAGCAATCAAGAAGCGAAACTTGTTTCACTACAGATGCATTCCTGATGGTCTTCACCAGGTGGGCAATAACAGCTTCTCCATCCCCAGATCAACAATATTTGCATATGGTCACCATGAGGATTAAATGAAATGTTACAATGTAAAATGTCAAGTAACTGTTGCCTGATAAATATCAACTACACAACAAATATTAGCTTCTCTCTCATGTGAGCTCAAAATAAAGCTATACATGTAATTTTAATTTTTAAATGATCTACCTATTCTTCACTATCAAGAATCTACATATCTCTGCAAAACTCAAGAGCCAGAAAATAAGTTCTTCTAGTCAACAGAACTCTTAATAACCAAATCAGACATGAGCAAGTTCATGAACTAAAGATTATATACTTTACTTTCTCTATATAACAATTCTTGAAAATCTTATTCAGAAACCATTTGTTCATTTTTAACACACTTCAATTTAATTAACTTTTAAATTCGGTTCCCACACCCAAAGCAAATTAGAATCAGCAACTGCAAACAGTTGGAGGGGATCAGGTAGACACATTAACCTCAAAAAATGTAATTGAGACTGAAAAAATATCAAACACAAAACTTAAAATCATCACAAATACGAAGTCATCTCACGCAACAGCTTCTAAATTTTGACTGACCATTCCAACTACAGCATTTTAAGAGTATATCTCCAACACAGGTATATTCATTTATAAATATAAAACATATAGATTAAAATAATTTAATTACTATTTTAAATATTAAAGTTTTAATCTTACTATTGGCATATTAAGTGAGAACTTTAGTTATTATATGTACCTTTTTTTTTTTAAATCTTGGTTTTCAATTGGTGAAGTTCAATGTCTTGATACTTGGTTTTAAGAACTGTCACAAATCATAACTGAAAACCTCATTAACAAAGATGCATAGATTTATATAGAAGAATCTATCAGTCACTGGTTTACTAAAACATCACTTTCCCATCTGGTCACCAAATACGCAAAAGATTTTGTTAACTTCTTAATTTCGATGCTATTGAAATTTTATTTTTCGAAATGTCAGATATTTTTTGCAGACTAAGAAAAATGTGTTGCTTTTTATGTTTCTAATAAATTTGTCCAAAGTTCACCAAAATTCTAAGTAAGCTATTCTATGTAATTCAACAGATTGGAAATAGCTAAACATGTTTTCAAAGTGTTCTTTCCATAGCATTAATTTATTCTAAAAAGTACTTAATTATTGTCAAATTTTGCCTTGAAGAGATAACTTACAGCTTCTTGTCATCATGGAAAAGATGAACATCCAGAATAATCATTTCTGATAAAATAAAATATGTAATTCAGCTTTCAGTTCTACAACACCTTTTTAAATACTTTGCCAGTGAATTTCAGCTTCCCATCTCAATACAAAGTATCATAGGTTCTCTTCTTTTTTTAAAGGAAAGATGCAGACAGAAACCAAGGTGAGCAGAGGCAGGCAGGAAGGAAGAGAGAGGAGGCAGAAACATTTATTTATTTGCATATAGTTATTCAACTGGTTGTTCCCCCTGGCTATGGGTCTGGAACCTGGGTCTTTGCAAAGTATGTGGACTATATCCAATGGCCTTATTCACTAGGTCACCAGGGCACTCATATCATAAATTCTTTCAAAAAATATTTTTAAATATAACTATATAATACACCATTAACAGAAAACCTGCAAAAACTGAGAAACTCATGGTACCCTATTGGTCTCTACATTACAGAATTCCCACATTAACCCTCAGCAAACCACACTCATTACAACCATCTGATTGTGAATGTAGAAAAATCTCACAACCAATCTATAACATAAAAGCTCAGCTCCTGCCCCCTTTTCAAAGTACAAAATAAACAAACAAAAATTCTAATATTCTTATCACACATTTTTAATACTTGCCTCAACTCACTTTGCAAATCAGTAGTAAAGAGGCATAAAGCGTCACAATCTATGTTAAGTGCTAAGTTATGATAGTTGGAACTTATACAGTAATGATACTATTTACACAGATAAATACTCAATTAATACTCATAGAACTGAATCAATATTATTCAAATGATGACTTAAAGACACCAGAAAAACAGTTAAAATGTATGTATTAGGCTTAAGTAAATAAGACAAAAATCCTAAACTGTTAGTATATTTCCAAATACAACCTTCATGTATTCAGAAAAATTTACTGATTCAGAATGACTTATTACCCAGGGTTTTTCCAGTTACCATGAATTCTAAGTCACTTTCAATTTTCTCCCAGAATGAGAGGAATTCTTAAAGAGCATATATATCAGTCTTCTAAAATATATATACTGTTACATATAATGAAAACTCTTACAGACCTCAGTATTTTATCCATTAATTTAACTTTAAACCTTAATATTAAAGATGCATTTTTCATGTTCAAAGGAGTAATAGAAGCAGGTACCATAGACTTCATATTTAACACCATGATTATAGTAATCATAGTATACAATACTTTTTTCTCTAAGTAACCAGAAATTAATGCTTCATGAGTCAAGAAAATCACAAGTTTTAAAAGTCTATTGTTTTAGAAATTATGAAAAATATATTAATATAAGACTTAGAGCTATACAAATTTGACATGTAAGAAGAATGCCAAGTACATTTACAGGAAGATCACTGGCCTAAGATGAAATAAAAATCATTTTTTCAGGAGGGATAGGAATAGGCTTCAGAGCTAGGAAAAAAAGACATTCAAAGCTGAGGGAAAATAATCTACCATTTGTTGAAAATAAATTAATTCTGAGATAAACTCAAGTATTACAATTTAGAGAAACATTCCATTGGATATTATTTATTAAACTGTTCCTGAAGTCATACATTTACATATGTATCTACCCTTTAGCATTATGAAACCTCCACAGCAAGACTTGAAATAAAAAATGCTAGCAAAAAAAAAGAAAAAAGTGTAAATAAAGAGACAATTTAAAGCATTAGAGCTCAATATGCTCTATTTTCCTTTTATTAAATAGATAATAAAAAGAAAATCACCACCACCACCCTCTAGACTGTCACCTCTACTCCCATCCCCCATCCTCAATATACTTTTTCCAAAATTAAAAATTTTCTATTCTACATACACTTTTCTAGCATGATACTGTACCCAGTATACTACTCTACATCTGTCATTTTAACATTGAAAAGTGATAAAAGTTAACTTTGAATGGAAATTCATTTCAGTAATTTGCTGTCCACCAGAGGGCTCCAATATTTCTTCCACAAATGGAAGAGATTTAACATTACAAAAAATTTATTGAAAAGTGAAAAAAAAACTCAAATTATCATCTCATTTAACCCCACATTAAAAATCCTTACATCTGACACAATATTTACATCTATAGTTTTAAAAGCTACATGGCTTTTCTTTAAATGCTTTATTATATAAAATATTTCACATGTCAAATTGCTTGTCAACTTTTCTTAGGTAGGATTTTCAATTTTACACATATTATAAAACATAATTTTAGTCCAAAGCTCTAAACAGCAGTTAAATATTGTATGTAATACTTTCAGAAACACAATTATTTCTTGATGGTTTTCCTAACCATAAAAAAAAATTACCACCTTTATGAGCCAGCCTTATGTCTTATTACAGAAAGAGCAAACATTTTCTTTCAAATAACATAGTCACCAATGTAACCGATGCTATAATTATAAAATAAAAGAATATTGCCCCGTCATTACTACTATTTGGGCTGAGAAAAAAAAATGAATCATTTAAATACAATGTTAAAATGATATTTTGCTTAAGATATTTTCAGGTTTTTTCCACAAGTTACTACACTGAAATGTTAGTAAATCTCTTATTTCAAATTAAATCACTCTTAGCCAGTATTTTATGTAAATACATCAATATTATTTATAAGCTACATTTACAGAATACTAATTGGAAAAGTACCAATTGCATATTATTATTCAAGAGTATAGCAAGTGCATTCACTAGGGGTGCCACTCCCCCTTCAAAAAGATTGAATTGCTAAATTTGAATTATTTTAAGAGACTACTTATAACAAATACAGAATGTTACCAAATGTTTACAACTAAAATTTAAATGCAATATTTATAAAGCAAAAAATCTTATTTTGGAGTGAATCACAGTCATAGTCATAAAAAAAAACTTTACAAAAATATCAATTGACCTAGCAATTACTACAGCTCAAGAATGAATGAGCTTTAATGAAAACACAACAGGAGCTATAACTTCATAACTGTACCTCATCTCCCAAATAGGATTTTCCTATACAAACTGACAAGCACCATCAAAATGTAAAAAAGCATATTTGTTTCTAAATAGCACTTACTAGCTGCCAACACTTAAAAACCAGAAAATTTTACTGCACCTAGCAAAAATGTACGTATTCATACTTGCAAGAATATGGAGTGTGATCTATTTAGAAGCCGTAAAGGAAATGTCAGATTGTGGAAAGAGACCGGGGGTGGGAGGCTCAGGCTTTTCAAGACTTAAGAGTGGTGAAATTGTTCTCCCTTTAGATCACGAACGTAAATGCAAATTGTCAGTTATTGATATAAAGAGTTTAACAAATATGAAGCAGTTAACTGGCAATTTCTAGTCAATATTTATGATATTATATTCCAAAAAGTTCTGGGCATATATCAAATGAAGGCACCTTGTAAGCAAAAATGAAAGTAATGGCAACGAAGGTTTTAAAAGACTTTAACATGGGGGGGTGGGGGGGACGGGCTCAAGATCTTCAATGAGTTAAACAGGTAGAAAACAAAACGAAACACTCCTAACAATCTAATCCGAGTTGTACTTTAGACAACTGATATAGCATCATCAGAGTATTATATGTTTATTACATAATACTGCTTTGCCCTTGCATATCACCTTTCATCAAGGGATCTCAAAGCACCAAAGAATCACCAAGGCCTTAAAATACAGTCTAAAACATAAATAGTTATATTTTATCACTGTAACTATTAATAAAAGCTTGACACTCCTTCCCGATACCCTGATCTGAATATTAGATTTCAAACCTTCTCTCTGACTGAAAACGGTATTCCCTAGATCATTTTCATTTGTGACTGATAACTACGCACTTTTCTGATACTGACATTTTCTTCATCACTGGGCCTAAAGAAAGTAGTGGCACTGTATTAATGACGCAAATCTATTTCACAAAAACTTCTGTGACAGAATAAATAGTACTTAGGGTAAACATCTTGCAGCATGAATGATGATGTAAAATGGAGGCTATACGGAAAGTAAATCTTTGTTGGAGGTGATGAGCCCACAAAGCACTTATCAAACAAGGGAAATAGCATTTTTCAGCTTAGTCCAGAGACCTCTCCAGACAACTTCAAGAGCTGTGTAGAGGAAACTAAGTCTAGCCATCCTTAAGCAGGCAGGCAACTTATTCTCACGTGCGCACACCAGGAGGGAAGGGACTAAACTAAAAGGACAATGCAGGCATTTTAAAACTCAGGAAGGAGAGTGTAAGGTTTCCGAGTGGCCACCCAAGAGACAGAACACGGTGGTTCCTTTGCATTTGAATGGCAAGTTAAATGGAAAACCAAACATAAGCAAAACATCTTTAAACCAAGGTCAAAATATGCCATTTAGAGTCATTTAATTTTTATTTTAAAGTCTATAAATAAGGTTCACCCCTACAGAAACAATAAAAATATAAAAATTTAATCACCATCAAAGTTTGATTACTTGCTGAAATGCACATTCAGATGTTAAGGCAAGTGAGCCTAACTATGTTAACTTGACTCCTTTCACAAACAGGATTATTCAACGTCCTGTTAATTGCATTATGTTTGTCCCCAGGACAGCAAAGTGTAATTTCACACTTGCACAAACCCACTTCCCAGCACTCGCAAGCCTACACAGTTACTGTTAGTGAACACACTCACAACACAAACCTTTACAAACAGAAAGAAAAGCGTCCATAAACAAGATTACTTTTTGTTTCAAAATCTCCACATTAACAGATCAAGGCTCAAAACCTGTTTAATGAGCGTTTTAAAGTCCAATGATGTAATAATACTACTGAGAATCTGGTACTAAAAGTCCTGGAATACTCAAAGAGTGCCAATATACGGTTAGTCTAGATTTCTAAACTCCAAGACCTCTTAATAATCCTTTTGCCATTACGTGCTCACCCAGACATTTCGAAAAGCTCACAGCAAATTCTAGCAGACTTTTTCTAGAAGAGACAGAAGTCCCTGCTCTTGAAAATATTCAAGTTTGAATCTACTGCATTAATGCTCTCGACGGCGTCGTGGAGCCAGATAAAATTCCCGTTTTCCTAGCTACCTCTGAATCCAGTGGGGACACAGGTCCTCAGCTCTGCCCACTGTCACTGACGTTTTCGGAAGCTTTTAAGCTTCTAGCAAAAGAGGGAGATAGGTCTCCATTTCAAGTTAGCTTGCTTCATTTCCCCTATTTCTCCATTATTTTTGAATAATTCAGAAAACACAACCAAGTGAGAAAACCCGTATTAAAAACAGTACTTTCTCAAAGGAGGAAATCAGACCTCCAACTTCTCCAAATCTCCCAGCAACGTCTTTTCAATCTCTTCCCCCTGCCCGCACCCCTTCAGATTCAGAAAGACTAAAAAACCACTATTAAATCACTGTCATAACTTATTCTTCACTTACCATATCCGCCGGGACATTACTGGACATCTTGCCGTTTGATATAGACCCAGATGTTTACCGCGACGAAAAACAAAAACAAAAAACACACACACACAAGACAACTGCAAACAAAAAAGAGCAGAAGTCTTCAAGCCCCAGAAATCAACCTTCACGACTTTGATTGCTTCGCGAGGTGCTTTCTCAAAGATCAGTTCTCTGAGTCCAAGGGCCGGCCTGGTCGCGGCTGGCTGCGAAGAGGAACAATCCCCAGGAGCAGTGTGGCGGAGCAGGAGGCAGCTCCGGGACGCCAGCCGCAGCCCGGCTCGCAGTCAGCAACAGCAGCAGCTCCAGGACCCGCCGCGCCAGGTGGACCGAGCCGAGTGACACACGGACATGGAGAGGGGTGGGAGGGGGTTAAATCCGCCTTCCTCCTTTCCCAGTGATTCACACTTGCTCCCGAGTCAAGTCCTCATCAAGCAGGAAGAAAATGCCCCGGTGTGGATGTACATAGATAACTATGTAGCTACACATGGACGCGTGAGCAGTGAGTGGCGGCCGCCGCCGGAGAACGACTCAACTCGCGCCGTCGGGGCTAAGAGCCGGGCCACCGAAACCCGCGCTCAAGGGCATTTAACTAGTTGGGAGCCAAAACGAAAGCTCCGGGCGGATAGTCGGAGTGGGAGGCGGCAAGCGAGGGCGCGGGGAGCTCAGGGAGCTCGAGCCGGGAAGGAGACCCCACGGCCCCTCGGGGCTCAGACCGCGGGCGCCTGCAGGCAGCTGCGGATCTCGGGGCGCATCGTCTCCGGCTTCTCGGCGCTCCTCTCCTGCCTCCGCCTCCCCCGTCTCCGCCTTCCCCTCCCCTCCCCGGCCTCGCGAGCTCTCTGCGACGCCGACTTCGGCTGGTCCCCGGAAGAGGCCGGGTCCTCCCTCAACTCAGCCCGAGAACGGTTTCCTCTCAGAGCTTTGTCTCTTCTCCACTTTTCAGTCCCAAACCCCGCAGCCGCCTCCTGTCATCGCCACTCAAGCCAACATGGCGGCGGCGGCGGCAGTAGTTGCCGAAACCCAAGTCGGCGACACCGGGAGAGCAGTGGGAGCCTCACAGCCACCGCCCCCGCCCTCCCCCTCACGGACACTTAGTGCGTCACTACGGAGACCACCCTGAAGCATCACGGGAAGTGTAGTCTATGTTGGAGGGGGAAGGGGGCAGCTAACGCGTCCTCTTCCGATTCCGAAGCCACGCCCCTCATAGCAACAGTTGCTAGGAAAGGAAAGCTCGCTTTAGTCAAGTGGCTGCCCCGGAGTTAGGTGATACCTGCTACCAGGAGTGCTATGATCCTGTGAATTGTTTGGGGAAAATAATTCTGCACAGAGAAATTCCCTCATGTACAATATACACACACAGTTAAAATACGGTTTTCCTCCAAGCAGAATCATTCATTTTAATGGCAGCACACTCTCCACATCCTGCAATCTCAAAGCATTTTTTATAGTGATTTCATCTAGATCTTCTCAACATTACATTTGGAAGATCAGAAGCAATCGTTGATTTCCAATAAGGTCATAGAAGTTCAGCAGGAACAAGGATCTCATTAAGCAGGGAGAATGTTCTAACATGTGTTGAAGACCCGGAGCCATAAAGCTACAATCTAGTTAATTGAAATAACCAAAAACTGTATTAGATACAATACTGTGCTGTGTCAAATCTATCTCAGGAAATAGCTACTACAAACTTCATGGGGATTCTCCACTTTATCAGGCTAGCCCCAAAATTCTATTTAATTCAAAATATAACTGAAAAACTGTACACCTGCAGTCATTAGCACAAAGTAATGCCATTACAGATATTCTTGAATTTAGGATGGGGTTATACCACAATAAACCCATAATAAATTGAAAATATCCTAAGTTAAAAAAAAAATGCAGCTAGGAACTGTGGCTCATATGCCCACCTAAATTACGAGAGCATATTGCACCTACATTTCTACTGAATGAGTATCACTTTCCAAACGTCAGTTGAAATTTTTTCAGTTGAGCCATTATAAGTGGGGGACAGTCTGTGCTGTGAGACTAAGAGGACGAATATGTCTGCTCCAGATTTAGGAACAAAATGCAAAACCACAAATGTTCATCTGAATCTCGATTCATATCTCTCTTAATGCTCTGAGAGAGTATTTTAGGAAGGTCAGTCTCAAGACACCTATATAAAATGCCAATGTATTTAGAGTTTGAAAGTCATCTCTCCAACCTACAGCTTTGTGAGCTCATCTGTAAAACAGTCTTGTCTGCCTTCTAGGGAGCAGTTGTAAGGATGATTTCATCCATGGGAAATAAATCACTTTGTAAATAATAATGTATCATTTGATGTGAAGTGTCACTACTCATTCATCCACAAAACAATTGTGGCAGGCACTCTGCTAGGCACTGGGAGCTTAAAAATGAGTAATCTAAGCACTGTTCTCAGGGAACTCATAGTCTGGAACCTATGTCATTCCCCACAGCAATCTCTCCAATCAGGTTTGTCTCAGCACGAGTGCCTGCTTCTTGAATAGCCTGGCTGGAGAAATTCCAAGCACTACTAGGGCATATATCATCCTATGGGGAGGTAGGTGGTAATCAGAGAAGAGAAGGATAGATTGAATTCCCAGGGTAACTAAAGGACAGAGGGAAAAAAAAAAAAAACCTTACTACAATTAGGCTAAGAACTTTATCTAGATATTACTGAATCTGCAGCAACACAATTTTCCATGGCCTCTGGTACTTGGGTAACCATTCTCCATAATTAGCAACCACAGAGCTTTCCCCACCAACCGTCCAGGAAATAAAGGCAGTTTAAAATGATTCAGCTGACCAATGAATTCAGAAGGAATGTTGGAACACATTTTGAAGGCTCTCACTAGCAAAGCTAGTTCACTGGCCCAGCCCTAACCCCAAATTTTATTCAAAATCAACTACCCTGACCAAGACTCTGCTGGGCCTACATTACAGTAATTAGAAAAGCAAGAATAAAAGATGGCAAGTCTTAAAGAAACCTTAACTCACACTTCATCTACTGCTTTTCAACAACCACACAGCTAGGGAGATCATGATCACAGTACCATCCCAAGATCTTAGCTTTTCTGATGCATGGTGCTGCTTGTTGTCAGTTACCCTTGCCACCCTTTACAAAAGGTCACATCTTTCAAAAGCAAAGTCACTGCACCTAGCTGTGCTTCCACTTGCTTTTCTGAGACTGAGACATGATTCTCAGTAAAATTCATAGGCTTCCTTAATAAAGATGAGACACAAGGGCGTGTTTTTAAACAGAGTTTGGGAGTTTTCCACTCTCCTCTCTTTGCTCTCTGCTTATGGCAGGCAGGTGAGATTGGAGGCTGGAGAAAGAGTCCACTTGTCCACAGCAGAGAGAAGGGTAGTATTTTCTTGATGTTATTAATCTATTGTCAGCGTTAATTTGAAGGAAGTGAGTGACACAGCATTTTTGCATTAGGAAAAACAATTTCACAGGAAATCAGAAGACCTGGCTCTGTCACGAATTAGCTGTGTGACCTTTCCAAGACACTTTGCCTAAATGAGTCTCAATTTCCTTACCTGAGAAGACTGAATTAAAGTCATAGCTACCCTTCTAAGAGTATGAGTCTTAAGTACCAGAAGACTGGCACAGGACACCTATAGCCTCTTAAAAATGATCTCTCTCAAGTGACTGTCCATGGCTGTGAAGTTGGTTTTGAGGAGTTTTTTTGGGGGGAGTGATGAAAATGTTCTAAAATTATATTATGATGATGGCTGCACAACTATGTATATATAATATACTATTACATATACTATGTATATGTAATATACTAAGAACCATTAACCTGCACACTTTAAACAGGTAAATTTAGTTAAGTTATGGTAAGATTCACATAATATAAAATGTATCACTCTAATCTTTTTAGGTATATAATTCAGTGGCATTAAGTACATGCGTTTTGTTGTGATGCCATTACCATCATCTATTCACAGAGCTCTTTCATGTGGCAGAACTGGAACTCCATACCCATTAAGCAACTCCCGGTTGCCCTCTGCCTTGAAAACCACCATTCTCCTTTCTGTTGTTATTAATTTATCTATGTTAGATACCCGATATAAATGAAATCATTATGTAACTCATCCTTTTGTGTCTTCACTTAATGTCTTCAAGGTTTATCCATGTTATAGCATGTGTCAAGATTTCCTTCATTTTTAAGACTGAATAATACTCCACTTTAGGTATGGATCACATTTTGTTAACCATTCATCCATTGATGGACACATGGGGTGCTTCCACCTTTTAGTTATTGCAAAATGGATGAATTTTATAATGCATAAATTATATCCCAGTGAAGCTGAGAAATCTCCCCCATCTGCTATGTATGGTTTCTGAAATGATTCCCTTCTTAGGATCATTATTTAAGGGTCTTCTTAGGAAATTAATGAATTTATGGAAATATATTCTATGATATCAGTATCTTTTAATATCTTTGGTTGATTATCCTATTTTGCCATCCTTTGTCATTTATTAAAGATCATGGAGTACGGAAATGTCACAAGAGGCAGAGAAAGGTCTATAACAATGTCCGGGGGCCTGAAGGGTGGGGGCAAAAAGGTATGTACACACCATGCACAACTGGGAAAATTGGAAGCAAGAACTTTAAAAATGATCTTTGCCACCTCTATCCTATTTTGCCCACGGCTGTCCTGATCCACAGGTACCTGAAACCCCAGACACAATCCTAGATGGTCTCATCAAAAAGCATCTGGGACCTATCTGTGAGGGTCAGAACAAAATAGATCTTTAGCAAAGTCTCCCTTTAAGTTCCAGAGGTAACAGTCACTTCAAAGGCTTACTTTATACTATACTTACTTTATACTATTTCTACAAGATAATATATTTCTGTCTCATGAGAAAATCCATGTGATGCTCCCTAACACCTGTGTGAAGACCCCTTAGCATAGAAGGAATTTCAAGAAAGATTAATTCCCTACCACAATCGGCCAAGATCTCTGCTATGAAATTAGGGTGAATTTGCTTCTAATTTTATAATGAACTTTCCTCCTTTAGTCTTTCCTCTTTCAGAGCAAAATGTATATATTTGTTTGTGGATCTGAGTCACGCTCTCAAGGTGTTTTGAGATATGAAGAATAGAAGTAAGTTATATAAAGCAAGGGGATGGATAGGACATGCTAACTGACCTGTTCTTATGCCTGAGGAGCCCCCAAACACACATCGCAGATACGCCTAGACCCTTTAACCCTACACTTGCTTAGCTAGATATTCTCAACTCCATCCCCATAAGAATCACTAGGAACCATGACTCCCTACCCCACAACAACGAAACCACACTCCCTAGGGTTGGACCAGACTGATATTTTTCAAATATCTCCCAAGTAATTCTCATGCACAGTAATGGTTGTAAAAGTCAAATTCCCTCAAGTCCTATTTCCCTCTTTCTTCCCAATTTTCCTTTATGACAAGAACAATAACCTGAGGTCCTGTGGTTTATAAAAGTAACCTATGGCCACAGTAAAAGTGGTTTAGGGAATAATTGTATTTATTTAATAACCAAGACTTTGACCTCTCCTCTGAAACAACCTAAGTCTTACTATCTTAAGACATTTTCCTCTTGCTCAGAGTCTGATAAGAGATAGAGACAAGTAAGGTGAAAATTAAAATACCATGTGATGAGTTGATAAATGCCACAATAAGAATAAATACTAGGCACTTTGAAAGCACATAGGAAATACAGAAAATTCAGGCTTTATATGTCCAGATTTCAGTCGGGTGGTGGTCAGCTGAGCACACAACGTGGTCAGGAAGAGAACACGTGTCCTATAGAAAAAAGGAGAACTTTCAGTCTTTCTGTTACATAGTGTATATTCAAACGAATACGTATTTTCTCTTTTGTTTTTAAAGTAAAGAGTAATATCAATATAATACATATTCTAGAAATTAGAAAAATGATTTTGTTTTAGATATATTTCCTTCCAATTTTTTGTGTACATACTTTTAGTATAGACAATTTTTTCTCTTAAATATTAAATGAAAATTCACTTTTTAAATGTAAAAAATGCAAGTTCACAAATGACTGCATAATCTTCCCACTCCTCATTTTTAAAGGTTGCCGACTATGACTCTGCATCAATGTGCTATAATTTACACAGTCATTTTCTATATGGAGGACATAAAGACTGCTTGCAGTCGTTCACTCCTCATACATATCAGTCTCTCTGCATTGGGATGACTTGTTTAGGCGAGACTGCAGTTTTCACAAAGTCAAAGTTTGTGAGTGTTCCCTGGACTCTGGAATGGCGCAAGCCAGCTAATTCTCCAAAAGTGTTTCCCTGCTTAGACTGCTCACCATGAATAAGAATATCAACATTACACCACGCAACCCTGTATGTATCTGAAGCTGTAGCTACGAGCTTCACGTTTGTAAAATGTAAATGTAAATATGTAATATGCAAAGTGTTTGTAATATATAAACAAGGGTAAGGAGGTCTCAGCCCCTCTAAAGTCATATCAACACTTCTCTCCTTCAAGTAAAGAAACAGTTCAAGTAAGCATTGGTGTTTACTACGCATGCAGGGTTTCAGCAGCCCACTCATATCCACACACATGTGGGCCTAGACACTTCAACCTTACAACAAAACCTATTCTTCTAGAAAGTTTGGATCTGTCCATGCCTATCTATGCTAGTTTATTAGGTTCCCCCAAAACCCTGTACTTGTGGTTCATTTTGCATTTGGAGACTTCTATCACATTGTGCTTTTTTCTAAGCCTAAGAAGTCAACATTTTTGAAGGACCCTCCCTGAGTAAGCAAAAACAGCAAGGGAACCAGTGCAGTAAGGTGTGGACTAGAGTAGGTGTGGACTAAAACTGGGGTGCCTGTGCTCCCCAGTGTGGGGTGGGTGTATCTGCCCTCCCACAGCGTCTGGTTGAGATGTGGAAGCAGCCACCCTTCTTCATTGGCATGCCTCTTCACTGCAGCATGTTCTCAGACTCAAGATTCACTGGAGTTTTAAGAGTCATTTTAGTACAAATATCTATGTGATGACTTTCTGAAATTGCTTTCTTTCTTACCAACAATGTACTGATGTAATAGAGCTGCTGGGCTACCACTTCTTGAATGGAGGAGGCCACACCCCATTTTGCTGGATACTGGCAGTTTTGTTACTCACCTCCTAGGCTGCCTCCACCCTCTGCTTATAAGGAGTCCCTACCTGTAAGCTTCTTAAAGGCAAGAGCTGAGTTTTATTTATTTTTGTATCCCCAGGACTAAATGTAGTAAATGAATAACGCCCACAAAAACCTTGTCAATAAGTGCATGGAAAAGATGAAGCTTTTAAATCTCCTTTCCGCTTCTGTGAATCTGGAAAAGCAGGGATTACCTTTTCATGTTGTCTTCAGACTAAGAGGGGTATCTCATTAACACAGAAATGTTATTCGAGTCTTAGATGATTTGCTTTCCCATAAGTAAGAGAACAACCAATGGAATGGGAGATAATTTTTGTGTGAAGGCTGAAGTTAACTTTTGAAAAAACAGAAGTTATATTTTTTTAATGGTGACATATTTTTAGCTATGTTTGGCAAACATCCAGCATGTGAATTGGGCAGTCTATGAATTCATGGACCGTCAGAAGAGTAATACTTGAGCTTGTCTCCTGCTGTCTCATAAAGCTTTTTCTCCTGAGCTGACCCCTCACCGCCCACATGATTAAATCATCCAATGCTAAAGCTGGAGGACCCTGAGAGATGTTATCATCTCCTTTTTTAACAAATGAGGAAATAGAAACTTCTTGAGAAGCAGCCACATTTCTCTGTAATTTTCAAATGTTTACGAGAATAAATTTCCTCTAAGATGCTCCAAGAAAGAAAAAGACAGAAAGATTCCTAGTGATATTATATAATCATTAAGCTATTATTAGTCTTGTATTAGTCATGACAAATAATCCAAATAGGTATGAAAAAGATGATCAAATTGGTATCATAAAACACAGTTTTACTTTTGGTTTTTATTATCATAAAAGCCAGTCCACTATCGTAGGTTTAGTCAAGGAAAAAAAAGTAATGCTGAAGTAATAAAACTGTATTCAGTTTTTAAAAATTCCTAAATAAGCATGACATTCCCATCAATGTAGACAGAATATTACTTAACACTAATCTTGTGTCATGAACTACATTCTGTTTCTCTTGTATTCTAATAACCTATATCATAGTCAATTTTTGACACTCATTTTTGATTGATCGATTAATTGGTCCATAATTACTGCAAACTAATTTGTGTTTTTCTATTCCTCAAGGGAGACAGTAGCACTTCTATGAATAAACATATTGCACATTGTATTAATGTTTAAGAGAGAAGGTTAAAGAATCATGAAGAGGTTTTTCTAAAGCCTAGTGTTTGTTCTTAAAGGCTTCCATTGATCACACCAGTGAGGAGGTTGCCACAGTTGGAGAACGGAAGGAGTCAGAGAGTGGCCTCTGTCATCCCCAATTCAGTTCTTGAGTCAGTCCTTTTTAGGCAACCGCCCATATGACTGAATTTCATTATCATGTTTCTTAAACTGAATAATGCAGTTAGCATGCCCTGCCTACAGCATGCTGATTAGACACACCATGGAGGAGCAAGGCCCTAACTGTCTCATAGGAGTAGCAACAAAGCAAGAAATGAATGCCCTGTTTAAATGGGCATCTAGCCCAGCATGCCAGGACTCTTATATCAGAGTGACTTCTCATCTTTTTGGAAGAATTAGGAAGTGATTAATTTATCACAATGGCAACCTTTAACTTAATGACAATGAAAAGAGAAGACCTGAAATGAGCTTAGGTCAACAGATTATAGAAAAGAGGGGAAAAAAAACAACACAATGAGCATTTTAATTGGATTTAAATCCTGGCTCTGCCATTTATGAGATGTGTAAACTTGGGTGAATTACTCTATTTTCTTATTTAAATAAAGAAGGAATTATAAAAGTAGAAAAGTATATATATATACATATATACACATATACATATATATTTAGAATATTTCATTAAATATATAAACTTTAAGCAGCACTCTTTTTAGCACAGAATAAGCTCTCACTAATAAACTGCTACAATAATTATAATAATAAAGTGGGATGCAGTGACAGACACTGAATGTTAGTGGTGTAGATTTGTCTTGCTCTATTTTTCTCCTCTGCTAACATTTTCATTTGTAATAACACAACTAAACCAGCTTCTCCTAGGGTGTATGTTTTCAACTCTTTGTTCATGCTCAGTTTGAATCTATCCTCATATCTGCCTTTCTGTTATAGACACCGATGGAACCATATTTATGAAAAAGATTGCTGAATTTATGAAAAAACGGTTAATCTCATGGCCAACAGAGTAAAGCAAATGGAACACGGAAATTGAATCCTCAGCTGTGACCTCCTAGCTTCCTACTTCACATAGAAAATGAGTTAAGAAACCTCACCAAGATGTGCCCAGCCCCTGACCCATGAGTAGCTACACTTACCTTTAACCTCATCACTCTCCTGCTTCAGGGGAAACCTGATATCCCTTCTTCCAAGATCCAGTGTTCTACCTGTTCAGGAGGTACTTCTCCTGTCTCTAGAACTGTGGTCAACAAACAACCTTTATTTCTCTTATATCTTCTGCCTTTCCCTCTCCCAAGATTCTTCCACCTGTACCTATACCTACATCTGACTAGATAACATGTTGTCCCTTCTGGAAATGTTAGAGGAAAAGGGGCACTATTGAATAATTACGTAGGGCAATTGTGACTATCCCAGAAACTCTTCTTCTTACCATGAAAATTGCTCAAATCACTCCCATCTTGAAAGAAAACAAAACAGGCTTTCTATTTCTCAGTGATCTTCTCTAACTCCTACCCCATCTTGCTTCTCTCTTAATATCAACTTCTTTAAAATATGTGGACATGCAGCTCATGCACTCCATCTAACCCTCACTCCGAGCGGCTGCTTGAGACCATAGGTTGTACACCTACAACTCCCAGAAGAGAGGTTCCTACAGGGATTCACCTATATTGAGATGAATAATGTTTCTTAGAATTGTGGGATGCATGTTACCCAGACCATGTATGGTACCCCTATCCACTTCAATACGGTATTCATACTTTTTGCTTCTTCTCACCCTTTGCCTGGATTCTCAAGCTAAAACGTTGAACTGCCACATACCATGAACATATTTCAGGCTTGATCATCTCTGACCAATTCTGAATCCTTTATGCAACTGGCCACTCCCTCACTCTTCAATGGGTCTGAAGTCAGATCCCATGAGCTTAAATTCCAATTCTATCATATATACCCTTGTGGGCAACTTTACTTAATCCGCAGGAAATGTGAACATCTCAACTACAAAACGTGACTAATAATAATGTCTTATTCATAGGATTGTCATGAGGGTCAAATGAAATAGTGTATAAAGCACCTAGCATGACATTCTAGAAATGTTCACTATCATTACCTTTTATAAAGGATGCACAATTTTCTACCACTTTTTCCATATTTTCCAATCATATCTTTGTTCCCTCTGCATCTTCTTCACTAATTTCTACATTTGTAGGGTCCTTAAATGCTGGTTTTGGCCTTTGTTTCCATACCTGAATATAATCCCTACTTCAGGGATGATTACAAAACTTCAATCAAATAATATGTGCAAAAGAACCTTATAAACTCTAAATCCATCTGCAATTATGAGGCTTTCCTATCAAAATGAAATATCTTGTCCTGCTCCCTTCCACAGGATCTACTGTCATGGTTGCTCATTAAAATATGTTGAAGGGCTTTAAAAATGACCAATGACTCTTCTTTCACTCCTGTTTCCACTCTGCACACTCTCTACTCCAGTGGCTTCAGATACCTCACTGAAGCTAATTATGTCCATTTTAGTATCTCAAGTATAGACTGCTGTTCCGACTTCAACTCCACCTATCCCAGGCGTCCATAACCTAAAGTTAACACATCACAAAGCGAAGTATCACATGCTTCACAAGACCCACTCCTTCTTCTTGTGTGCTACCTTCTCCTTCCTGTGGTCCACACTTGACTTTCCCCCATCACTCAACCCCAGTGTCCTCATTATACCTTAATATTTCTTGAATCCATCACTCACATTTCTCTACTCACTCAAACAGCCTTAGTCCATTTCTTCTGAAACTCTTCCTGGGGCCAACTGCTGCTCAGATTGCTTCCCTGCATCCAGGCTCATACCTGAATATCATACATGAATATCAGAGGCACCAAAACACTAATGCAAGATGGAATTTTCATTTATCTGTGGAAAATGTTAAAATCATGCAATGAGTTTTTCATACAGTAATTTTTTTCCAATTTAAACATCTGCCCTTGAGTGAGAATGTGCTTCCTACATTTTTGGAATTCAAATAATTTTTTTTGAAATGGTTGCTAGTAGGTCATCATTATCATGTATTTCTTTACAAATTAATCTTCCTTCATTGGTCTCCAAATATTCTTTAAAATATTTGATCAAATTGCATATTTAATGTACATTTTATTATACATAAACTATACTGAGATGAATTTTTAAAGCAAACAAACAAATGCATTGTTTCACATTGTAATATCTGAAAGCCTACCACATCTGTTCTGCACAGATTCTGGATGGGTTTTACTGAAATGTGTAAATAGTCATGTTCCCAATAATCAACAAAGCTAAAGGTGCACACTTTTATGTACTTTAAGTACAGAGTGAAATAAGTTTGTCTGGATTCATCTTTACAACAAATGTGTGAAGTACATTCTGTTACTATGCTTGTTTCACTTACAGTAGGTCATGTCATTTGTATGTCGAGGAACTGAGACTTGCACTCAGGTTTGAGTCCCTCAAAAGTCACTGACTGGTCTTTGTCACTATATCTTTTTGCTTCTTTACTTAAAACTCTTTAAATCACACCCAAATACCTTCATTTGTCTCCCTCAGTATTAGGCTTCTGCTTTCTCTCTCTCCTCTACATAATTTTTCACTTGTCTTCACCTATGGATGCCCGATTCAATGACATCATAAAACCTACAAATAAGAGAATTCGATATGCACTTTTAGGCATCCTCGTCTCTGTGCAAGATGTTTTTTCTGCCTGGAGTAATTTTCCCTGTGTCTTCACCTAGCTGACTCCCACTCCACTTCTGAAAGTACGACCCTCGTGACCCCTCCCTAATCCCCAATTAGTGTTTCAACCTCAGGAAGACCAAGAAGACATTGGAGCCATGGCCA
Organism: Solenodon paradoxus; assembly: GCA_004363575.1. Taxonomy (NCBI): domain Eukaryota; kingdom Metazoa; phylum Chordata; class Mammalia; order Eulipotyphla; family Solenodontidae; genus Solenodon; species Solenodon paradoxus. The sequence goes on along the minus strand of RJWH01001564.1, from coordinate 140,529 downwards.
TGTGCCACCGTCCCCCTTAAATGACGCTGCCTGGGCAGGTGTTCAATCTGCTTGTACCTCCATTTGTCTACTCTATGGCTGGGTTAGTGACGAAACAGGACAGGCAAGACCCAGCTCTTATGCAGCTTGTATTTTCATTGGGAAGTCAGTTAATAAACCCAACAAGCAAGAAAAAGAAAACCAAAAAGCCAAACATAAATATGCACATACATAAGAATTTTCAGTAGTTATAAATCTTTAAAGAAAATAAAAACAAAATGGGGTGATGCAGAGGGTTAGGGCAACTCTAGGGCGGATGGTCAGAGAAGGTCTTGGAAAAGATAACATTGGAGCTGAGACCCAAATGAAAAGGAGTCAACTAGGGACAGAAGGCTCCAGGCATCCCTTATTTAGAGAAAATGTCATATACAAACACCTGAAACTCAATATATACTACGAGTTTCTTTATAAAATTGAAGACACTAGGAAGGTTCAGTAGCAGAGCTCTGTTTTTCTTAGGACTCTCTTCACATCCCCCTGCTGGGAAAATAATGCTTTCTTAGATTCATCAGATTATCTTTGGCAAGCAAGGAAAATAAAGCCAGTGGGGAATTACTATGTTTCTGACTTGTAAACAAAGCTGCCTTGGGCTCCTGGGTAAGGCCAGTTCTGACAGTTTCAAAGTTCTATGGGGATTTGAAGAGGAGTTTTCTATTTCATCTTGTGTGTAGAATATTTCTCGTGAAATATTCCTCTGTATGTTTCCTACTGCTATTTTCTCCTCTGTCACTTTTCCATCCCTGATCTTATACCCAGGTGACATTAAATACTCAGGACTCTAAATATTACTCGGTGAGATAAGGATCCCATGGAAGAGAGAGCACCACGGCAATTTGACTAACTTGTTAAAATCCCAGAAGCACATTTCACAATTCAGCGCAGTGGAATTTATGTGTTGCCATCTTTACACAGAACTGAAATTATGACCATTCAGACTTACGTGAAAATAACAACACACATGAGTTCTGAACCAGCTTCGAAGTTGAGAAAAAAGTTATTTCCTACTTAAAAAAAAACTGAGTGATTTCCCTCAAATACTTAACGTTTTAAGTACTTGAAAACACTGCAGCAATTTGAGCAAAGATGATACTCACAGTGCACATCATGGTAGTATGAAGATATGAATCATAAAGCCCAGCAATTCCCATTACCACTGAGAATTTCCACAGCTCATTATGTTACAGCAAAGTTGTCTTTCCCCTAAGTCCTAAGGACCCCAGAGCATACTCGCCCCCAATGGTGCTGGTGCTGCTTAGACTGCAAATTGAACAGACAGAAGAGAAATGGGAGAGACAGAAGCAGTACACACAGACACAAAACTTACAAGAGTCAGTTAATAGACAAGCAGGAGCAACAAGCACAGATGCCATGCCCTGGGCAGTTACTCTCTCCCATGCCTCTGGTTCTCCTCTGAGGATCGCAAGGCAAATGTCCTTGACTCTCCATCTCTTCAGAGCTCTTAGTTCCTGCATTTGTAAAACATGCTGGGGTTGTTCAGTTAACTTGTCCAAGAGGGAATTACACCACTTACAAAGGCATGGACATGAATGAATCTGTAAAGCTCTTTTGCTTGCAGTTTTTCATACTGCATGAAATTTAATTAGGTAACAGAAGAGCAGAGAACATGGGCTTTCTCCCCACAAAGCTTCCTGCCCTCTATCACATATCTGCCTGTTTTAAAGATAAAGAAAGAAGTCAAGAGAAGGAAAAGACAAGAAAAGAGTAGAAAAAGTGTGCTGTGGCAGAAGAGCAGCGGAATAACCCTATCCCTTCCCAAGGGACCCCCATGTGTCAGGCACCTTTTGAGGCTTCACATCCTTTTTTTCATAAAGTCATGAGGACACCATTATGCCCTTTTTTGCAGATGAAGAAAGACCCAGAAGTTAGATAATTTTCTCAAGGTCACTGGGGTTCATTCTCAGGTCTGTTTAATTTGGAGAAGGATTAAGGAGAAGGGCAGGGAGCAATTAGAAAAGGTATCACCTGGTACCACTACTAAGGTCCAGCTGAGTTTATATATACTTGGGGGCGGGGGGGTTGTTTTTGTTAGCGTTGTTTTCTTAGCACTTGAAGCTTCACTCCCTAGCTCATGAATATATTCTTTTCTTCCATAAACTTTGGGACCCAGAAATAAGTTATTGGCCTAATAAAAAGCTGGCCTTTGAATTTACTCTCTTTTTAGGATATCATTTGCCCATCAGATCCACCCTTGGGTATGTCTTATTCCTGGAAGGGTATTCCTGCTTTCTGTACAAATACGATTAGAGGTAGCGCTGCACGATGAAATGGTAAAAGAAATCAAATTTGACAATTTACCTTAAAACAAATTACACCACTGCTGTTGACTAGTATGAAACAATGGCAAGCTTAAACACATCTCCTGATGCTGTGAAATACTTGGAGGCCTGAACAGATCTTGTGACTGTCTACTCTTCTTTTTCTTGCAAGCTCTGCTCCGTTAGGGTCTAAGCAAGTGGCCCAAAGCTCAGGTTTTAGAGTATTCTAAAGAAGTGCTTGTCAAATTTCAAATTTTAATTTTTTTCCTGCTGCATATCGAACAAAATGAAAAGTGATTCTGTGGAAAGCTTGAGTGTTCTGTATATTCCACTGGGTGGCTGTTTGTGGCTTATATGGTATGGTCATTAAATTAATAGGCCAGTTGACTCTGAAGAGGTTAGCTCTTTGGAATGTTCCTAGAAACATTTATATATACTTGGGTGGAGGATTTGTCATTGTTGGAGCTGTTTTCTTTTTAGAAATTCAGACTCCAACTGTATTTGCATACACTGATGTTCTTTACTTAGACAAAGGTTGTTTTGTCCTAGTTCCTGAAGTAAATCAGTGTGAAGGCTCAAGTTTATGAACAAATCATATTAGCAATGATTCTCATAGCCATATATGAATTTAAAATCTTAATTATAAATCATCACACCTCCATTGTCAGGGCCATGCTCTGATTCATGGGACACTTGCCTCATGACCGCCCCCGTGCCTGCATGTGTTAGTATGCTCTGGAGCTGGCTCCCTATTCAACCTTTATTTATAGTACCATGGGTGTGTTTATTTTCATTCTTGTAAAAGCTTTCTGCTGACAGCACAATACAACAAAACTTCCATATCAAGAATCGGGACTCAGTATTTTTGGAATGGATCATTTTTTGTGGGATGATTTGCCATGTATTCTTTAAAGTGGATGGTCTCCATTCAGTTTTGGTCTTTAGCTCAGCTAACCTGACTAGCTACAGGTTGAATTCACTTTAGCCACATAAACAAGTTAGAGGAAATATGACCCTGGATGAAGGGATACATTTTTAGGTTTTTATCAGTTGACATTTTCTAGTTCTCCCAAAACTCAGAGAAATCTAGAATTGCAGACCCATAAGAATTAATCTACTAGGTTAATCAACGTCAAAGAGTTCCTTAATGCCTGGAATAGGACAAGATGGTGATGTAGAAGAGAAGAGGGAGGAATTCTTGAGATACTTTCAAAACTTTGAAAATATAAACCATATAATTCATAGAAATAGTATATTTATGACTGATAAGGCTACTCAGGGGACTCGAATGTGAGATTTCTTAGATTTTGGCTGGAACTGATGGAAGTGATTACCTCATGGAAAAAACCTATTGATAAAAATTTAACGAATGTAGTTTAGGAGACAGAAATCTTTTGTAGAAGGAGATGGCACCACAGAGGCACTGGATGGGGATTGGGAGTGGCCAGGTGCATGATTTTCCAGGTGAGACCTCTGACCCTCTAGCTTATTGTACACACTTTCAAACTGTGATATTTTTGCAAAGTACCGCAGTTGCTTTGCTTAGGAAAAAAGATTTTCAGCTTACAATTTTTCTATGTAGTGTATTTGAAATACTGTTGCTTAAAAAAAAATCTGTGATAGAAGCAAACTGAAAAAAAAAGTGTAGATCTTCCGGGCAAAGGGACAAGCAAGTGGCAAGACCCTGAGATGAGGACAGGGATGGTGAGTTCAAGAAACAGGGAGAAGTTTGGTGTAGCCGGAGATTGATACGTGTGGGAGCTAATCAGGGAATGAAATCAGCGTGGTCAGATATAAGAAATTCGTCTGGGTGCCTGGAGGCCCAGCAGAGTGTGGCTTGATGTAAATGCAGAGTAAGGATGGAGGCTTTAAGGGTGACAGTGTCAACATCTGACTTGGGTTTTATACAAATCACTCTAGCTGCTATATGAAGAATGGGTTCTAGAGGGAAAGGAACAGAAGCAGGGAGATCCATGTGGGATATATACAGTAATCTACGTAAGAAAAGATGATGACTTGGACTTTTGGGTGGGAGAGGGCAGAGGAGTACACGTGTTTGGATTCTGGATATATAGATATGTATACATTTTATATATATATATATATATATATATATATCTGGTGCAGCAGATTCTGAGCATATTTTATATATATCCACACATACATATATACGAAAATATATACTTTTTTTTAAAGGAAAGGTGCAGGCAGAGATGAAAGCAAGTAGGCAGATAATCAGGAAAAGAAAGGAGGAGCAAGAAATTTAATTAATTTAATTGTTCATCTTGGTTGTTTCTGCAGCCCAGGTTCTTGAACCACGGATCTGGGGATGTATGCGGACTGTACCACAGTGGAATAAGCCACTGGGCCACCAGGGCGTACCAGATTCTGGGTCTATTTTAAGGTAGACTTGACAGGACTAGTCAAATTAACCCCGCCTCCATGGCCATGGCAGGTGATCATGTAAGATAAAGGATCATCAGAAAGACAGTACTATTATTACAGGGACAAACTTGCCTGTCAAAATATGAATGTTTCCAAAGAATTTCCTCACTTGCAATAAAGAATGCCAATGCAATAGTGTCATTGCTTGCGGCAGCAATGCACACCTCTGTGTCCTGGCTTTTATCTTCTGAAGATGAAATTCTTCTTTCTGCCCTTGGCCAAAAGTCTATCATCCTCCTGCACTTTTCTCCCTGGGAGGTCATCATGATTCTAACCACCCACTTTCCTCCAGATGATAATTGACAAGGGTGCAATCTGGTCATGTGCAGGTGGTTATAGGTAATAAAGTAGGGCCTAGTTTGGCTCAGATGACTCAGATCCTATGGCGTGGATAACTCTGTCTAGACTCACAAGTCAGGTCTGTTTTTGTCTGCTGTCATTCAGCTTTCTGCCTGCCTCCTGCAAAATCTTCTTCTTTGTCCACTCCTGCACCAGGCCCAGCTGTTCTTCCTGAATCCTGAGCAGTGTTTCTGCTGGACCCTCAATTTTAGTGCCCGGTTTTGGCAGATTTCCCAGTTAAACTTCTCTGACCCCAAAAATAGGTCTCTTCTGATGCTCAGCTTCTATTGAAATAAACCTCAAGTTTCTCTCTTGGAATTGCCCTCTGTTTTCTGGCTGTATTCCTTTTTAAGTTGTTTTTCACTAGACTCTGAGCCATCTGGTTTTTCCTGGAGGAATAAAAGGAGTATCTTTGGTTTGCCCATTAAAAGGCAACCCTTAATAATCATGACAGCCATTTAACAGGTATATGCACTGTAGCCTGCACTGCGTCTGCACTAGACTGTTTACATCAACTTTAGATCTACCTTCTCTGTGTAACTGGGTCATACCTACAATAGTCCTTTGGAATCTCTATTTATGCTGGTCCCTAAAGGGCTTCTTTTACTCTAACCTTTGCAAAAATAATAAAAAGATTAATTAAGAATGACTGAGCCCCCAAAAAGTCATAGAAATAAACTTCTCTTTGAAAAGATTAATTAAGAATGACTGAGCCCTTGAAAAGTCATAGAAATAAACTTCTCTTTGATAAATACAAAAGTAACACATCCTCCTAATACAATTGTGAAGACATAAAGCCAGAAAAATTGTTCTATAGATAATTTGGAATTTTGCCTGCTTTTCCCACCACTATAAACAATTTTCTAGCATCACAACTCTTTGTAAATATCATAGTGAAGGGCTGCATATGGTTTTATATATATCATATAAATATAAATATTCTATAAATAAAATATAAAATACATTTACTTAAGCTGTAACAACTACCTGAATATGTCTTTCACATCTCCTCTCTTGCCAAACCCAGTATCTTTGGGAAGATCCTAAGGAACAATTGTTCAAGGTCCAAGTATCTTTTAGGAAGAAGAATTAAAAGTCTGTAAATTACATCATTTACTCTTAAATAGTCAAAATTAAATATATTTTAAATGTTCATTTACTTTCTGATATTTTGATATTTAAGGCTCAGTCTAGCTTACTGTAGACCCCAGGCCTTTGGGCTTTTGGCAATTAGTAATATTTATATTTTGACTGTACACAGTAAACAAATATATTTATGTAGTTAGTGATTGATGCTACCACCTCCAAAAATCCCTCATACCACCTATCTTATCTTTCAATGAAAGGGTATTTCATTTCATTTGGGATTTTTTGTTTTAAAGATTTCACAATATCCTGGAAATAGTTGGAGGTGCCCTGGAATGTCATATAACCAGGGTCTTGGAACTTAGATGAAAGTTATATTACTATCACATCTTACATGACAGGAACAACATTCCTCCTGTGTTTTTGATGGAGCAGCACTTTTGAGGAGCCAACAGGGGAAAAAATGCCATTGTTTGCCTGACTGATTTTAAAGTCTCATTTTCATGGGATGACTTTAAATTTCATTATAAGGCAGTTTTTAGTTATTACATTCTAGTGATGGAGGAGTTTATAATGTATTCATAGAAATAATGAAATGCTCATAATAGCACTCTTGTTCTGGACTTCTGAAAACAGCATTCTTTGAAACTATAAATGCTAGAACGCTCCTTGTATCTTTGACGAAAATGCCCTCTCACCCCATATCAAGCAGTAAAACACACTGAGGATTTCCAGAACTGGAAAGGAAATATCAAAGAGGTTGCCTGAGCTGAGGAGTCAGAGTTAGAGGTTTCAATTTGAAACTGTATCATCTTGAAGACAAACAGGTAAAAATCTTGAGAAAAATGTAGACAGTTAGAAGGGCAGAGAGTCTTTAGGCAGGATAGGCACCCTCACTTCCCCTTATTCCTGCAGTACTTGGTAGAGAGTCCCAGAAAGGAACCTTTAAAGCATGTAGGGGTTAGGATGCCAACACAGCTATCTTGATCCCAGGGGAGGTGACTTTAAATGTATCCTGTCTTGGTTACAGGAAGGAACATTCTTTTTTTCTGCAAGACCTGCCCCCCACTCCCAACCATCAGATTTCCTCTGATTTGTAGAAACTGGATCAGCATTTTGTGAAGGTGAAAGAGCTCTGAAACAAAGGGCTACACTTGCTTTGAAGCTCTGGAGGGGACAAAGCAAGATTTCTTTTTCTCCCTGGAGGACTGGATGGCAGCAACACAGGCAGAAGCATGTGAGTGAGGGCACAGAGGATGCATGTGAAGGACGCAGGCCAGACTGCCTTGATAAGAAAGTCTTCCTTTTAGTTTTCCATTAGCCAGTTTAGAGGAATTTACTTCTTCAACTAATCCCAGCCTTTTCCATCTCTGTGATTTCTCTTTACAGCATCAGTTTAGATACTGCCTTGCTCTGTCTACAAATCAGTTCGTGCTGGGTTCATCCACTCTTGTTGTCACTACTCTGTGAACAGAATCAGTTGTTGATTTATTCCTACTTTTTTCAGCTGTGTGGAATATCAAGGTTATGTTCATTTATTTTTTGTAGGATGTAATTTTTCAAAAATATGGCATATTTAAAAAGAAAATCAGAGGTGCTCAAATTTCTATTGTGCTGATCACCCTACTGCTCTGAAGCACAGACTCCCTGCCACCTCCATACCTTACATTCCCTTCCATTTATGCCAAATTACTTTGCACGTTCATCATTCCCCCTGCCAAACCCAGAGTGTGGTCAGAGCAATCAGGTCTTGATTCTTTTAATCTTTAAATCAAAATGAAGCCTAAAGGCCAACCCTAAGAGTAGCAAAGAATTAAGTGTCTGTTGATAGATGAAATTCCAGATTTGCAAAACCCATGCATTAGGAAATGATTATTTGCTTTGCAAAAGCATCCTTCATTTTACTAAGGAGGAACCAGGAGAATTTCTTTGAAAACTCTATTGCATATAAAAATTTGGTGACATGACCTTGGGGAGGGTCAATGAGGTCAATTGCCTCCAAAGGAGCAAGTCACATATCCCTGCTTTTGAGTTCTGGGCCCAGTGGGAGACAACCAATGTGAACAACTAAATAAAAATAAAAATAAATATATGCTTCTTCCTCCTTGCTCTTCTTGCCTGCCTACTCATCTTCATTTCGGCCTGTACCTTTCTTTTAAGGAAAAAAATAAAAATTAAAAAAATTAAAAAATAAAAATATATAGACACACAAACACAAACACACACACACACACACACACACACACATATATATATATATATATATATATATATATATATATATATATATATATAAATTGGTGTACCTACATTTAATCTAAACCAAGAACTTTGCTACTGGGCCAAGTCAGCTGTGTCTTGCATATGGCCAAAGATGTTAATACCTCACTCAAGAAAGTCAGAAGATAGCAGCTGTTAAAACCATGACAGAGATCAACTGGTTTGCCAGCAGCTTATTGAAAAATGAATGACTCACGGATATCCACGAAAACATTCCTATTTTAGAGAAAGAGAATGATGCTGTCAGTCACTGAAGACTTGTTTGACATGGTAAGATAATTATAAGTTGCAAATCTGACATCTGAGATGAGATAATATGGCTACTAAAGAATACAAAGGAAGTTCTAATAGAGAACCTTGAGATAAGAGTTTGGGGAAAGGGTCAGTATAATTTAAACAGGGTGAACATTTTCAAATAGTTCCCATTGTACATTTTAAACTCATCTAAATGGAAAAACACGGGTGAGTTAATGAAAAATTTGGAATGCTCAATAAATCTGTATTACTGCAAATTATAGCTTAATTATGCAGTTCTGTTAAAAATAATAAATTAATAGATATTGAGTCCCACACACCATACTCAGCCAGTGTGCCGGGCATTTTCTTTCTATCTCATTTAACCTAAAATCATAAACTGATGAACCTAACAATTTAAACTGTGTTTAAAGGGAACCTTTATTTAAATCTAGAATTAGAAGCAAAATCTTAGTCACTTTAGACTAGATTTTTTTTCCTAATGGCAACATTTTACATTTGCAAAAGGACAAATTATGGTGAACTCATGGGTAATTAAATATTGACTTTTGAGCATCTGAATTATTGCTCATTTAACAAAAATATTAGAATTGGACATTATATATGTGCATAATATGGCTTAGAAGGTCAAAACTTTATTTCATTTTCCTCTAATAGCTTTTTGCGGAAGTATTTCTTTCTTCCTCTCCTTGCATCCCAAAGGATGGGTACAGAGAAGGTCATTCCTATGTAATAACCTCCTAGAAAGGGAAAAAGGAACAAACTTCAGAGTCCTTTTCCTTTTAATCAATGCTAATAGCTCAAAACTAAAACTTCTGAAACCTTCATGGGATTGAGTTCCGGCCCAAAACAATTGCCTTTAGCAGGTTTGAAAACTCTTTGAAAAAAGTCTGCAAAACTCACATGGCCTTCACTGCAGCTCCGCCTACCTGCTTCCTTACTCCCTGAGTTCTATTTTAAGGCATGTACATTGTTATTTCAAGCACTGATTTATAGCATGGCATCATTGTCAATTATCTTCAATTGACATTGTTCTCTAATTGCTTCTTCCACCCTGTCTTGTCTTCCACAACGTGACTACCTGTTAATTTGGTAGTTGGTCACAAGATGACTTCTACCCCCAAATGCCTAGGAGAGTGCTTGCTAGTCCTGTGTCTTTGATGTCTAACTTGGGGAGCTTTGTTGGTCAGGGCCTAAAATAACAACAATTATATAACAGGGGACATTTCTTAAAGGAAAAAAAAATAGGAGAAGGGAAGTAGCTGAAGAGTTTTTTGCTTGCCATTGTGGATAACTTAAGATATTCTGATAAGTTTAAAAAAACCCCAACTCATTTCCTGCCAGAGATCCATCGTTGTAAATAGTAGTGGGATGAAAGAGAGAGGGAGAAGGAAGAGGATGGTAAGATAAGGAGCACTGAAAGGAAAGATAAGAGGTTACTAGCAGGTTACTTATATGTCTACTTTCCCATTTCAAGGCACTGCTATCTTAGAGGAAGATGGTTTACAATTACATGTTAGTCATAAGCTGTTGCTTTGGGGTCTAGGACATGGGCTCAAATGACCATGTTTCTACTGGAAATGATGTCAATGGAGGCTAAGAAAAACTGGATGTTTAGTTAGGCAGTATTGATGACTCAGGTATCTCCTGTCTTTCCTTATTTCCCTGTTAGTTAGTGTTTAGATATTAGAAGTAGAAGGAAAACCCATTAATATAAGTTACTGCAATAACGAATTATTACTGTTTCACAAATAATAACCAATTTTGGCTTTGATGGTTGGAAGAAGCAAGAACCATGATATTGTGTCAATCATTGGTAGTCCCATAATTTCAAAATGGAAGGGTTTTCAGGGTCAAAATGTTCTTGGAAGGACTGAGGTCAAGGAAATTGTCTAGAAGTAGAGTTTCCACATGGTGCACTCTGTTTTTACTTAGATTGCAAGCTTATTTGTGGGTAGTTGAAGGCTAACTGATGGAGATTATGGCGGGGGATTCTCAGACTTTCCACCATACATTGTTGTATTGGACACGGGGTTCTTTTTCAGACATTCTTTTCAATTACTCGACAGAAAGTCAAAGAATATAATCTATGGAAACTTGTGAAGTTTCAAACTGTTAATTTCCACACTTCCTCTTACCCAGGCTCCAAGTATCTTATTTTGAACACCACTGATATGTTTTACACAGGTAAACCATGTAAGGAAAAAGTTGAGATAAGTTTCTAGTAAACCTAAATGAATCTGACATGCAATGTATGTAGAACTGAAGTAGCTGACATTTCACACTTTATTTCTTATATCATGTCAAAAAGTCTACCTACCTGAAAATACTTACCATAATTACCTGCCAGGGTGCCCATGTTAATCAATGCTTGTGCCTACTTGTGTCTAGTCATCCAAGTCCCTGTTAGAATTCTTGATTAAAATAAAAATACCCATTATTTTCCATGAATAACAGTACAAATTTAATTATCATGTTACCAAGCCAGTCACTTGTCACATCCTGAAGAAATAGGCCTAAGGGTTGGTAAATCTGGATAGAAGACAAATGATTAGATCAATTGCAGAACATATGTGCTTCGATGGGAGGGCATATATATATATATATATATATATATATATATATATATATATATATATACAGAGAGAGAGAGAGAGAGAGAGAGAGAGAGAGAGAGAGAGAGAGAGGTGGACAGAGGACATCAGAAGACTTTGGGAGAAACATCATAGAAGAAGACCCAGAAGTTAAAAACCAGTTTACTTACTCACTATTTTGACTGTGGCTAGCTCTATATTTGTTTTGTGTAGATAGGATTAAAGTTGGCTGTTCAGAACATGTAACCGTGATTTAAGTGAGAAAGATGACTTCTCTTATGTTCTTTAAGTCCAGAGGCAATTAGTTCTGAGCTAGATTTTACTTTAGTGTCAGGAAAATCAACACTCTTTTTTTGTGTGTGTATGTATTTGTTCATATTTGCATGTAAAGTTTCCATTTCCCAAGTCATCTCATGGCTCAAGATTGCACTGGAGCTCCAGCCATTACATCTACCTTCTCAGCAGTAGAAAGGAGGAAAGAGAAAAGAAAGTCATAATCCCTCTCTTCCATTTTCACATATATCTCATGGTTAGATGTTAGACATAGTTGTTACTTTTAACTGTGGGAGAAGTTGCAAAGTGTAGTTTTTATTCTGTACTTCAAAATTCATGAATTCTATTGATATGGAAAAAGGGGAGAAAGGATACTGGAGACAGGAGCTTCTGCCAAAAGATTATAGGTCCCATCTTTGCTACTGCTGCTGGGGTTCTATTATGCCTCATCATTTCTATCTGTTTTGTAATCAGTGCTGGCCCGAAGTCTATGATTTGTGTCAGTGGAGTACAAGATTGGGAAGCCTGGGAGTGACCACAGAGCTGGCAGGGTGCCAAAGGAGCAAAGCCATTCATTGTCAGGCCACTAATCACTGACCTGCAGATGTGACACTGTGGAGAAGACAGCCAAGATACCAGGGTGCCTGAGGAAAAAGAAGCACTACTACATTCGCCGCTTGAAATTCAACTAGGCTTTTCAAGAGCATGGGGAGACCCTCAGAAACACTTGAGGACAGGAAGGGGGACTTGGTTTTGGACTGGGATCCTGCTTTGACCTTTGGGGTTACAACAAGTGAAACATTGGCTACAAACAGTTCAAAAATATTTCCATGTGTTGAGGATATGATTTTGGCAGAACTAAGAGAAGCATTTTCTTCACAGGAAGAAATGTGTCTCTTCTCTGCTTGGAAAACCTGATGTTGGTTTAATTATCCCCAGTTGAATCTCAGCAGTAGGTGAGGTGTGAGCTGGTCCTTTTTAAAAAAACGAACTGTCAGATATTAACATCAAAACCTCCATGGACTTTGTCCTTGTGAATATTATACATAATGGCATTTGTCACTCTGCTGTGTTTTTTCCTTTTATGCTTGAAACCTAAAGACAGGGAATTAATTCAAAATTATGGTCTAAAAATTAGGGTTCTCATGGCAACATTAATTTCTTTTCCCATTTTCCATATCTTCTTCTAGGATTTTGCAATTAACAGGATAATTGGAAATTTAAAATAGCAAGTTCAATATGACCAACTAAATGTTTAGTTTTTTATAAAAACGTAGATGTTCTAATTTCATAGCTTTTTTGTGTTTTATGGCTTTGTTATGGTTTCTGTAAGGGTTTGTCTTAATATGTATAAAAATGTTAATAGTGTCTGCTGACATCTATCTTACTCCTATTTCATGGTAACCAGTAAGCACGCAGTCGTCGAGATTAGGACTTAACAATATACACAATTGAAAGATCATCAGTGAGGTGAACAATATCATTCGTGTTTCATGGTTTTTGTTTTCATCACCAGAGGGCACGGATTATTACTTTAGCATCTGTAAGTAGTCTGCTCAGAGTAGGACAATGCCTTAGGCACAGTGTGTGGCAGGTGGTAGAGATTGTTAGGTGTCTCGCCTACTGCCAATTCTACCCTTTCTCTTTTTGATCAGAAACCTGGGTGGGGCAGGTGTGAAATTTTCCATTCTTTTTGTAACCAGGTGCGGCCACAGCACTGAATTTTGCCCGGTGAATTTAAGAGGTAGCTTCTTAAGAAGAGTAAAGGAATGCTTTCCTTTTTTTCTATCACCAAAAACACAGACTTTAGATCAAGCAAAGATGGAGTAAACTTGGCAAAACCCAGAGTCAGAAGGTTCCTGGCTTCTAGAAAAACCACCGTGTTAATCCTGGAGGTTAAAAAAAAATTCTGGTTTTTCACCTGAAAGAGAAATTACTTCTATTAGTCAAGTGTTATTTAGGATTTTCTCAATTAGGCACCCAAGATGAAATCTAATGGGTAGATTAGAATTCAGAAATACGAGATGGGGGATGTGCATCAGAAAGAGTAAGGCCAGGAATCTTCTATTCTAGTAGTTGCAGGTCCAAACTGAGCTCGCATAGTCAGTCACCAATCAACACTGGATCAAGGCATGCTATTCAACTTGTTTCCTCTGTAGAGACTGCAAAATGCTTGAGTAGGGACAAAAAACAACTGCTAAATGAATAAGTAAACAGACAAGTAAATAAAGTGAAACTTCATTTTGGGCTGCAGGATATAGAGGGATGACTTTTGTTAATTAAGCCAAAATCTGGGAAACATGCTTTGGCTGCTTAAAAATTAATTTTAAGTTCCTGGTGGATGGACATGCTTTGGAGTGATTCTAATGCTAAAGTATTCCTAAAACTATTCTTAAAATTGAGTATCTATAATTAACTCATCAGATCTGTGCTGAACACTTATGGGTTCAGCACTATGATATAATAAGGAACATTTAAAAATAGTATCTCATTTATGATATATGATGAAGCATTCTTCAGATTAACTTTTGTTCTCTTTCACTTATGGAGTTGTTTCATGGTGACAGTAAGTCAGGCAAGAGCATCAACAATTACCCGTATTATCCTACAGGTCTTTCTCTTTCTCCCCTGCGGTCTACGTACCCTGTATGGAGACTAAAGAAGACACCTGTAAAAGTCAAAGGACTAAATCCATAATGGTGGAACATCAGGCACCTTGACAAACAGAGATAAGTAAGTAGCAAATTAATATAGTCTGGCTCTGCTCATAGGTGTTGCAATGAAAGTCATATCTGTTCCTGGAATCATCTTTCCCATGATGCTCTGAGTTCCTCAGCCTAAATCTTCTTCACTAATGATCCGCTACCTGGGGTCTGTGGCTTTTTGGAGACCTAGATAATCAGAATGGCACTACAGACATTCTAGAGTTCACTGGAAAGAATTCTGAAGTAATCCTAGAACCATCTCAAACTTCATTAACAAGATTATGGTATCAATTTCATATTACTTGGTTTGGGAGAATTTTAGGAGGATGCTAAAGGCAAGCCGATCAGCCCCTTGTGTTTGGAATGTCTGTAAACCACACAACAGAAATTTCTTCAATGAAGGGAATATGACTACTGAGCACTTAACATGTGGCTGGTGTGATTGAGAAGCTGGATTTTGACATTTTATTTGTTTTAAATTAAATAGCCACATGTGACCAGGGGTTATCATATCAGACAGCACAGCTCTAGAATGTTTTAGTCCTGCTTATCAAAACTGTGTCCAAAGATCAAGGACTTAAATTCATATCCAAAGGAAGATGCTGAGGTCAGCCAGGAAATAGGTTGCCAAAATGGGTGGTCAAGCATGAGAAATGATGACAAGGAATCAAAGTTGAGAGCACAGGTCCAGACAAGACCTGAAACAGATGGTCTGTCTGAGAGGCGCAGGCACTGGCAGTTTCCCCTAGATAATCCTTGGTGGCTACATATTTTAAGAGCTCCTAACCTGCATCTGATTGTCTCAGCCTTTTGAGATGTCCAGGCCTAAGATCCAGAGCAAAGTGTACTAATTTGGTAATAGAGAGAAATTTTGAGACCACATGTTAAAATGCCAGCAGATTACACTATATTGGCAATTGAACTGCTATTTAAATACAAAAAGAGTGTTAATAAAAAAAATTGGTACTGTGTTTTGGGTTTTCTATGAGGTTATTTTCCTCCTGGTATGTAAAATGTATTTTGCCCACAAGTCAAGAAAATTTTTAAAAAACGAGCATTTGGGACTAAAACAAAGATATATTTTCAATTCAAGTGTTTGCAATTAACTTTTTCATCTTTAAAATAACAAAGTATGTGAAACTCCATTTTAAAAAATTCATCAGAAAGCCCACCTGACTGTGACTGGCATGTTCTGTTGCCGTGGAGACAGGCTCAGGACTCTGCTCCATTGTTTCAACTTAATGGGACAATACAATAGTCTAGTGTCTTCAGGATCCGCTGCTTCATGTGTCTTTAAATTTATCACTATAGATACTGGATACAATTAACAAAGACTTTGGAAGGAGGAATCCTGAGAGCATTTGACATCACTGAATCATGCCTTTCTAGTTTCCCTCAATGTGAGGCTTTCTTTGGAACTGTAGAAAACAGCCAGGGAAAAACGTAATCACAGAGGGAGTTGGTCTTTGAAAACTCTTAAAGTGAAAGAAATCTCCTAGAAGAGTTCTTATTTCAGAACAGTCAGATTATGGACGCAGGACTTGGTAGTTGCAGGGGTGAGGTGGGGGTGGAAAGAGAAAACATCTGTATTTCTTCAGTCTTATACTTATTAAGTCAGAAGTGGCTTTGATCCTCCCCACAAAGATTCAGAGATATACCTATAGGCTAGCAGAACTGGTGGCACGAGAACCGAGTCTCTGGTTAGGAAGTTGTATCACTCACTGGTGGAGGGGCGGGGTAGAGGCAGGAGTGCCAATCCTGTGCATGTACTGTGTGATGGACAGAGAAGTCAACCTATCCGCTGTGATGGGGAAGAAAAACATTGAGTATTCACTTTGCAGAGGAACTCTGATTTGACTAATCCATTCCCTGAGTCTTGTTTTGTAGATTCCCTGGGTTCTGGGTGGATTGAAAGGTTGAGGGGAGGTTGGATTGATTTAAGGTGAAAACAGAATCACTTTGTGCTAACCCTAACCCCATATACACAGTCAGAAAGTCTGTAATTCAGGTGAAAGTGTGTGTGTGTGTCTTGAAAGAGCTTCCTAATGGCTATTATACTCATTCTTTGGTAAAGGGTCATTGTTCTAATCTGTGCAAACTTAAAACAGGTCCTGTTTGAAGATCGAGGTACATTCAAGAGTAGGTATAGCAGTAGTTATGTATGGGAGGGGCAATGATTTTGGGCAGTTAGATAAAAATCAAGAGTAACTATATAGAGAATGCCATTACTCAAGATGGGGGTCTGTGGGCCATCAGCATGAAAGCATCTGAGAGCTTGTTAAAAAAATGTGGGTCAAATCCTAGACTTGTGAGATCCAGATCTGCTTTTCAACAGGACCCCAGTGCAGGGGAAAGGTGGCCTTCATCTACTAATTGTGGCAAAGGCATGAGTGGCTGGAAGAGCCAGGATTCTGGAGCCAATCTGCCCGGTTCACAGCATACTGACTAACCACGAATGAATGCTGAACCCGAGGGTAAAATTCATGCTCATCAGTAAACTGGGGACAAGAATACCTCCGCAACGCTGAGCTATGAGGATGGGGTCATAGTGCAGGTGCAGCACTTATCTGGAAAGTAGTGAGTGCTCAGTGCATTCTAGATCTTAGTCATTTTTTTTCTTTCATTGGTATATGTTGGACAAGTCTCTTAATGTCTCTAGACCTCAGATTTAGGGTAACCATGTGCACCTTTTTAAACAGGACAGTACTGTTTGTTTCCATATTTCCAGACTGTCAATTTTGTCCCATTTTTAATAAACCAAGGCCGTCTGTAATGCGGGACAAAGGGGCCAGTTGAGTTAGCCCAGGCCCAGTCTGTTGTGGGAGACCAAAAGCCCCATTCCATTTTTGTCTCAAGTAAATATGGTCAGCCTAGTCAGGCTCCACACTGAGAACATGAGGACAATAATTACTAGTCTCTGGACTGTGAAGAGGGTCTGTAAACACCTCTACAGATGTCAGGATGCTGTTGTCAACAGCCTATCAGAGGAAGGACAGGTATGAAAGCAAGGCTTCCTGCCAGTCCTGGCCAGAAAGCAGAGTCTCCCCAGGAAAGGAGACCACCAAGGTTTTTTGCATCTTGCTGAGAACCGGACCACCCTCAAATCTGTGATAAGGTGAAAGGTCAGTGAGTTTGGGTCATCCTGTCCTTTGTCTTATTCTTTCCACCTCTACCTTCGGACTGGATCAGACCACCCATGAAGGGGTGTTTGCAAAGCAATTGGTGGATAATCATCATCTTTGTACAATGTGGCCTGAAGCTGGGAAGAGCAGAAATGTAGCCCCACCCCAACCCCCAGCTCCTTGCTAGAGCTCCCTGACTTCCCTTTTTCTTTTTTTGTCTTAGACAATCCTTGAGCAAGCTGACAACTCAGATTCCTCACTCCTCTCCTGCGGCCACCTTAAGTCCTTTTTGTAATCTTGGCTTTCCCCAGAGGGTGCAGTCTAGCCTATCTGGCATACATTTCATTTTTTGCAGGACCAAAGACAGATAAAATCTGTTGCACTCACTTCCTGTAACTTGCTGAGTGCCTAAGGGACAGAAAAGCTGATCCTAGATTTACTGCCTCTGCTGAGAGACTTTGAAGGTGTTTGCAGCAAATACCACATTTTTTCTCCTCTAAGTCTCTGCTGAGTGGAAGCACTTTGAGTCTCAGCTCCAAGTGCCTTGGGATACTCTCAGAGCCAACTTAATGCAACCACTACTGGATACATTAAATGGAGGCCCTAGAGGTTTCCAAAAAGACCTGTCTGAGAATATGGCCCAGTTGGGAAGGAAAAGAATCCCTACTGATTCATACCGCACCAACTCATTTATTCCTGGTGCCCTGGGTCCCCTATTTTTTTCCCTACTTGTCTTTGTCTTTGAAGGCTGAGTCTGCAGGATCTCTTTCTTTGTCTTCCCACTCTAAAATGGTCTCTGTGAGCATCTCATGTCCTCTAAAATGACAGTTACAAAATCTAAAACCCAGGTGGACATCTGAGACAAGTAAGCTCTACCAAGCAAGCCTTTGTTTTTTCATTGAATAATCTGTTACCACACCTAGAACCTTCTATAAAACTTGGAACGCAAAATGCCCTCTCCCGGAGTCAGTGTAAAATTTTAGTTTAACCAGACCAGAGAAGCCAGTCCTGACCCTCTTCAGTCACCTGATCTCTCCCACCCCACCTCTACCCAAATATTCCAATTGTGTCTTTTGAGTTAAGCAAAGGACTCTTTCTAAATCAGGAACAATGTTAGTTACTGTTCAAAATCATGCACATTTATGGTGCTCTAAGATATTAAATAATAATGCTCTGCTCCTCCTGATGCTTTCTGAGAAGACAGTTCTGAATCATCAAGTACATAATGTGGTGAGGACAGAATGGTTTACCATGGAGAAGAAGCACCCTGCTGGTCTCAGTGACTGAACCTCAATGGTTTCCTCCCTGCCTGGCAACCACAGATTCTTTCTTTTTACAAGACAAATGACGCATTAGGAGAGTTCTATGGCAGGGTATCCATTTGTGTGTGTAGGTCCACCTCTCTCTGGCTTCTAACAGGACTCTGTTAGGCTGGCTCAGAAAGACGGGACAGCGGGCAGGGACAGCGGGCATGCCCGGCGGCCAAGCCCGGGAAAAAGGTGGATGACGTCAGAATAAGGGATGCGACCCCCACACCTGGATTCACTTCACGGGGCCAATCCCCAATCGTGATATGGGAAGCCCGCGAAATTCCTCTGCTTAAAGAGCCGGTACCCCTTTGTTCTGCGCGTGACTTCCCCAGGCCCGTTTTGCGGACTTGGGAGTTTCGCCCGGGAGCGCAAAGTCCAATAAAGCCCTGACTATTCTGCTTTCTGTCTGATTGAAATTTTCTCCTCGCGGAGCCCAGAAAAACCTTACAGACTCCATGTCGGAAGGTGAAATCTCAGAAGGGAAGAGGGCACCTGTGATATTGTGCCCACTTCGATAACCCTGAGTGACTGATTGGCTCCCAAATCCTTCCAGGGTGTTGGGGACCCTGGCTGGCCCTGGCTGGTGCTGAGAGCTCTACAGTCCTGTTCTGAGAGGAACAGGAGGCCTGGCTCCTTCCCCAAGAAGAACTCAGGTCTGACACAGGGTTGTCCTTAAACAAAAGTCTCCCTTGATTTCAAAGAAAATGCTGGTCCAGTTTTTCAGTTTACTCTTTGTTAGCAACAAGCCTCCTAGACCTTAACTTCCTAGAAGGTTGTCTGTCTGTCTGTCTGTCTGTCTGTCTGTCTCTCTCTCTCTCTCTCTCTCTCTCTCTCTCTCTCTCTCTCTCTCTCTCTCTCTCTCTCTCTCATCTCAGAGAAGTCTTCATTGTTAGGACAATGGAAAATGGAAATATAGGGCAGTGAGGCCCCATACTGCAAACTCTTACAGAACCTAAATAGTCATCAGGTTTTTTTCTTAGACAGGTAAAAAAAGACTGCAATAAAAACAGGACTTGGATTTCCTTATTTATTGTATCACCTGGATGCAAACAATTGAGTCTTTAGTCCCTCAAGACCCCAAGACATGGTTATGCTGAGACTAGGGGAATCATTTGAAGACAAGTGATAAGTTCCTCAAAAAGACAAGAATGTGTTAATTGGATTAGAGTAAAATTTCAACTGGTTCCTGTAAGGTTTTTCTGGGCTCCGCGAGGAGGAAAAGTCAATTAGACAAAAAAGTCGAATAGTCAGGGCTTTATTGGATTCTGCACACCGGGGCAAAATTCCCAAGTCCGCAGAGGGCCGGGGAAGTCGTGGGCTGGGGAAGTCGCGCTTGAACAAAGGGGAGCGCGCTCTTTAAGCAAAGGAATTTCGCGGGCTCCCTATGTCGCGATTGGGGATTGGCCTTGTGAATCCAGGTGTGGAGGTCACATCCCTTATTCTGATGTCATCCACCTTTTTCCCCCCGGGCTTGGCTGCCGTTTTCCCGGGCATGGCCGCTGCTGCTTTTGTCCCTGGGCCAGCCTAACGGTTCCTTTTTGCTAGGGAAAAAGCAGCTCTGGGTAAGTTCTCCTTAAATCAACATAGCAGACAGCCAGGAACATTCACACACACACACACACACACACACACACACACACCCCAGAGAGAGACAGACAGACAGACAGACAGACACCAGTGTTCTAAAGGAATGAAAATTCATATTGAACTGCACTCTCCCAGTCCTGTTTTCAACTATCATTTCTCTGTAGGTGCCTCTTATACTGGTGTCTGGATTATTTTCTTTGGAGTTTTTTACTTTTCCAATGACCAGTGGAATTTTCCACATGTTTCCTGCTGTACCCCTAACTGGGGAAAAAAAACTGTCTCAGACTAGACGCAAACCCCGCCCTTCAGAATGTCACCTCCTCTTGACTATTCAATTTCTGCTGATGGCATCAACTATCACTGCTTAATGATGTCAACCCTATCTCCTTAGTGATTTCCAGAATCTTTCTCCTTCATTGGACACCAACTAACACTGTAGTGAAGCATCTTATTCCTGCTTCCTTTGACAATTGCGACAGGTCCTAACTTGTGTTCTTCGTGTCTAAATCATGCTGAGTTAATTTTCCTAAAGCACAGCTGCAGTCACCTCATGCCCATAGTGGACATTTGTCATTAGTGATTGCCCAATGCTATTGAATGTCTTCACATATTTTGGGTCAGTACTTCCTAAAGTAGAAACCTCATATCCTAGACTCCCTTGCAGGTAAGGCTCTGGATTACCATTTCAGTTTTATGAATCCAGGTATCTCAAGTTCTGCAAGAGAAGTGGAACCCCAAGTTCTGCAAGAGAAGTGGAACACGACGTGGCTGTGCACAGGGATTCTTCTATCATATGTAGTGTGAGACGTTTCTGGATCATCAGGAGGGTTGATGGTATGTGTTTTCATGACAGCACTCCTCTTATCTGACTTCAGAGCCTGATAACAGGTTTGGCTCTTAACTGAAGTTTCCATAAGCTTCTATATGCTATAAGCAGATTCTCTTGTTAGTAATGAATACAAAAATAAAATAAATATAAATATAGAATGGCCTAGTGAAGTAAATACATGCTCCCTAGTCTGGTATCCAAACTTCTCCATAATAAAATTTCAAACCAAATGCACCTCCATGGCAATCGTAGATTTGTCTTTATTTCCCTACATCTGCTGCCATCTCTCCCACTTCATAAGTTTTACCCTCTTACTTCTCGTCCCTGTATTAGCTTCTACTTTAGTTTAATTACTTATTTTCTAACACAGCCAACAAGAACACACTTTTTATGATGAAGACAGTCCAAAAATCAGTCTAAGATTCTCTCTTCTTTGATTTGTAGACATTGAGCTCAATATTTCCTAATGGCCAAAAAAATTGCTAATATGGGTCCTATATAATATGAAATCCATCAGATCTTAGCTGTAAAAAGTTCTGAAACATTAAAGGTAAACTTTATTATCATCAAATAGCATTTTTGATGATGCATTTCTGCATGCCTTTCATTTCCTTTTCATGTTCTCCTATCCGTGACTTTGTCTAAACCACATCAAACACAGGAATGAAAACTAAAAATTTTAATCAAAGAAGTTTTTCATGCTATGCAGATAAAACATCTGGAAGACTTAATTTCTTCTTTTCCACCATATGGTTGGTCTCGTATAGACATAGTCTGTGTCATTTACCAAAATGTATTTCCTTGTCTTAGTTCATCTTTCACCTTCATATAGTTTTTTAAATCGTTAATTTTTGAGAAATGTGTTTCAACCCTTGAAAGACAAAGGCTCTACCTAACCTTTGAGAAGACCTGCCTCTTTCTAGTGTTGCTTTAATAATATTGAAAATCATGAATTGAAGAAAAGGATGTTTGAGTCAGAACAACATGCTCCAGACTTTACAGAACGCTGTGAGTATAAAGTGATTGTTTAAAACCAATTCTGACCCCTCTGCTGAATGTGGTTTATGTGAAACCTCAATAACATTATTGTACATTGTGTGCTAAATGAGCCCAATACTGCCTGTGTTGGTGGTCTTAAACCTGGCCTTGACTTGGTTCATATTGACTCTGAGTCATACTCTTCTTGTAAGCAGTGACCACTCTAATTTCCCAACTGATTGCAGCAGCACTGCCCACTTCAGGTTGATTTTCAACACTCTACATGAGATCTCTTCATAGTTCAATAGTTTCCCATCTCCTGGCAAAGAAAACATTTTTCTAAGATCTGTAGTTATCTGATGCCAAGTTTGTTTAAGTTCATTATCCTTATTCTTCACCCTTTCTCACTCTCTCTGTAGGCCACAAATATCCCTGTGAGCTGGCAGCATCGGCAACACAATTGAAAATTTAAGCATAGCAAAACAAGTATGAGGAAAAACAAGCTTTTGAACTAAATCAGCCCTTTTATACAAATGGTAAGCACCACACAATTCTACTGCCAATGGTTTGTATGTGAAGTCTTTATTGATTGAATTTTAAAGAGAAAATACTGCCCCCGTTTTTTTGTTTTTCTTAAATGAATTCAAGTGTTCTTCATCCTGATAAGATTAACTATCATTACCATGTATAGGTCATTGGTTTTGTCTTAATGAAACTATTGGAGGTTCCCATGATACAGCACTGTGCACATTAAGAAGCTGTTATTATAGGCAATTATATTATAATAATATATACAATACATCACACATAGCAAAATCATTTATATATTTATAAATATATTTATAATTAAATGCCATACATTAAATTATATTAAGTTAGTACATTTAACTGTAAATTAAATTTATAAAAAATTATGTATCTATATATCTAAATGGAAAAATCACATAAAGGTTTCTTCTAGTGCGGTGAATGAAATATTTTTCACTGTATCTTATAGAACAATTACTAACTGGTTAGGAGGGAATAACATTTTGCATTCACTCCAGACTTCATTAGCTGTCCATCACACGGTCACCAGTGAGCTAGACATGACACCTTAGGGCCTGATGGAGTCAATGAGACTTTACAGAAGAGGCATTCACTATCTTTCAACACATTTTCTGAATGCTTAAGCTTGACCACACAACTTGGACAATCATGTTTCTGGAACAGACTTCATTTATTACCTGGTTAATAATCTACCTTATACATACTTGAACAAAACTAGAAATTCTTATCAGCTGGTTGCCAGATGCACTAGAGAAAATTAAGATGAAAACATTGAAGTTCACTTAAGACTTTAATAATTTGAGTTTTATTATTTTACAAAGCTTTCTCAGATGGAGATCAAGCATATGTAATGCATTTTATGACTTCCTCTTCCAAAAATTTATTAAAATAGAACTTCTTTCAATTTAAGGGATTAGAACACTACTCAAGATATCTCTGGGAGCCCTAAGGAGGAGCGAAGTGATTCTAAGCATAACCCTTTAATATTACAGATTCTGTTGGACTGATCTCAAAGGTATCAGAAGTATCAAACAATTGAGGAGTAACCTGGGATGAGCTTTATGTTTATAACCTTTTGTATGGTTGTCATGCGGCTGACTGAATTGTATCAGTGATTTACTGTTTAAGCTGAGGACCATGTGTCGGACAGGTACTAATTGATCACATTCTGCTGGCAATTATAAGTTGTCTTTATGCTTGAACTCTTAGTGAGGTGAGTGCATCTTCTCTATCCTTTACATGATGATCACAAACATTTTAGTGTCTGGTAAGTAAGAACCATGATAATATAGCAAAGATGCCTCCACTGGACATCCCCCATATGAAACCAAACCACACAATGGAATGGACTTGGAACATATGGCCAGAGGTCCTAGATTTGAATGCCAGTTCTGCCGCTTATGAGTAGTTTGATAATGGATAGATCTCTTGACCACTCTCACTTTTCATTTGCAAAATGGGAATAATCACATTCTTTCCAAGTTTATTGAAAAAATGAAATAAGAAAATATGTTTGATTATATATATGCATATATATGTGTGTGTGTATATATATATATATATATATATATATAAAATCTAATGGGTCTTAATAAGCATTAGTTGAGTCTAAATCTGAACTCGAAATCACTAACCACTGAGTCAATGTCATTATTATCAACACTGGACCAAAAGAGTGTGCTTGCATCCTGTAAAATGCAAGAATTCTCTTTATTCCAGGTTGACTTTTAGAATTCCAATGAAATGTAGAGGACTTTAGGGCATCAGGTTTTAGGGAGACATGATTTGGTTTGAGAGTCTGGCTAATCTTGGAAGAGGAACTTACTTTGCTTCTGAGTGTACTGAGAACTTCTCATACCACCTTTCCAGAACTCTTTCCAGACCGAAGAGGGCTTTCAGACCTCTAGTGAACTAGAATCCTGTTGACTGTCTTGGGACTAGAATGAACTTCCAGGGGCTGAGAAAACCTCTTTGGACTGAAATTTCTGTGTAACATGCATTTGATCATCTTGAACAACATAAGTTCATCTTTTGTTTGCCCAATACCAGAGAGTTTGCTTCTTACTTTTAATAAATCACCACTTCCCTAGTCCAAAGACTCCCTCATGTTTGGAGAAAGTAACATTGGAATTGGAGCATTTGGACTGGAGATTGTTACTTCTATGGCAGGAGGGTGATTCACCTAATAGAGCAGAAGGAACATAGATTTCACAGTGACGCAGGTGGAAGTTCTTGTATTAGCTGTGCAATCTGTCTAGGTTTTCAACATGAATATCCCTCGACTTTTCCATTTGTGCAGTGGATACAATGCCACTCATCTCACAGGGTTATTGTGAGGATTAAATGAAATCACACGTGTTAAAGAATACACAGATAATAGGCACTCAATAAATCTCAGTTATCCTTACTCTCCCTCTAACTAGCTCCCTCATTTTTTCCCTCAGTGACCTTAGACTATGCATATGCCTAGGCCGCTCTCCCCTTAGCTGTCCATTTCCATTTTCCTTAGACTCCATGCCTCCAGTTCTAGTATTTCCCACTTAGTTTCTACATTCGTG
Source organism: Solenodon paradoxus (assembly GCA_004363575.1). NCBI lineage: Eukaryota > Metazoa > Chordata > Mammalia > Eulipotyphla > Solenodontidae > Solenodon > Solenodon paradoxus. Next base: position 115,304 of record RJWH01001564.1, on the reverse strand, counting down.
CTTCTTTTCTCTTTGGTCCTTGAGGTGTTCCTCTGCTCACTGCTTTCTCCTCCCTGGCAGTTCCCATTCCTGTCTTTTCATGGGCAGCTATTTGCGGCATTTCTTCTCTGACTTTCTGCAGGTAGCCAGTGTGCCACTTGTAGTGCTGGGATGTCTGGCCTTGTTGGTCCTCAGAAGCAAGTGGGCAGTTCCAGGAGAATGTCAGCTGTCAGGCAAGTGTGGTGTGGACCTACTGCCCTTGTGGCCAGGTAGGGAGGATAGCACTGCCTGCCTCTAGTCTGGTCTGTGTCTGCGGGTACATGGATGAGTCTACTGACAGCATGATCTTCTCCTGGCAGCAGGAAGAGGGAAAAAGAAGGGGAAATAAAGTGCTATCTTGTGACTACAGAGTACTTTTCTTATTGCTGCCTGTACCTCCTTGGTTTTCCCCATGTCATAATGAGACCATGCAAAACAGATAAAGGTGAGGGAAGCAGAACAGAGAACCATACAAAATAAAGAGCGAAAGGCCTGGGGGTGATGGGCGAAATGATGTGATTTCATAAACATTTATAACAGCTCTTCCACCCAAAGGCAGAAAGACATCAGAATGTGAGAGCAATAAGAGTTATGCAACACATTTGAGGGATCTTGCCCGGAATAAGAAAACACCCTTTAGTACTCTTTGCCTTGCCTTTCTGTGAAATCATATGGTAGAGAGGAATTCTCCTTATATCTATTTTAACACTGTTCTTCAAATTGCAGGTCCTGACCCATCAGAAAAGCGTGCAATCAATGTAGGGGTTGAGAAACAGCATTCTTCAAAACTTTTTAATTGAAGTTAATCTATGCAATAAAATACACATATCTGAAATGTATAGCTCAGTATTTTTTACATATGAATATACTCATAAAACCAGTTCCTTGGTCAAGATATAGAACATTTTCAGCACTCCAGAATGTTTCCTCCTGTGCCTTCCTAGTCAGTACTCACTCCCCTACTCCCCATAAAGAAAACCACTGTTTTGACTTCTATTATCATAGGTTAGTCTTACCTATTCACAATCATCATATAAATAGACTCATTCAGCTATTTTATTTTGTCTGACTTCTTTCATCCAAAAATGTTGATATGGCAGAAGTTCATCATTTTTCTAAAAGCTTAGTACTTTATTGATTTTTAGAAAAATACAGCCTACCAGACTGAACCTGGAAGAACTGGAAAACCTGAACAGAACAATCACAAGGAAGAAAATTAAACGGTAATAAAAAGTCACCGTAAAAAATAAAAGGCCTAGACCAGATGGCTCATCTAATGAGTTTTACTAAACCTTCAGAGAAAAATTAATACCAATCCTTTTCAAACTCTTCCAAAATATTGAAGAATAGGGAGCACTTCCAAACTCTTTCTATGAAATTGATATCACACTGATACCGAAATCTGATAGAGAAATCACCAAGAAAGAAAATTACAGACCAATAACTCTAATAAGTGTAGATGCTGGCTATCAGAGAAATGCAAATCTAAACAAAAACGAGAGAGAGACTATTGTCATTTGTAAATAACAAATGATGTCAAGGATGTAGAGAAAAGGAAACACTTTTGCTTTGTTGGTAGGATTGCATATTGGTGCAACCCCTGTGGAAAACTGTATGGAGATTCCTTAAAATATTGAAGATGGAAATCCCATATGATCCTGTCATTCCACTTCTGAGTATTTACCTGAAAGATATAAAAACACTAATTGTCAAGAGATTAATTGCTCCCGTGTTTATGGCAACCCTATTCACAATAGCTAAGAACTGGAAACTAAGTGGCCAATATCAGATGAATGGATAAAGAAGATGTGGATGTGGAAAGATAAAGCCGGTTGTGTGGAGAACACTGGACAGTGGTGAAGAGCACTTGGTAATTTGGTGGAGGGCAAGGTGTGTTGATAAATATTGGAGGAATGGGGAAACTGCACATATGGGGAACCTACACCCGTGAATTTGTTTTAATATGTAAAACAAAGTTCCTACAATAAAATACAGGGAAAAAGCTTAGTATTTTTAGTATTTCATTGTATATGTATACTACACTTTGAATGAATTTAATTCTACTGCTGATGGACATTTAGATTATTTCTAGTTTTGTGCAGTTATTTTTGGACATATTCACTCATTTTCCCTGGGTATATGCCTAGGACTGGAGTTGTGAGTCTTAGACAGAGGTGTGTTTAGCTTTGTACATACGAGCAAACACTTTTCCTTAAGTAGTTGCCTAGTCCAATAATCACTGGACATAGGCTATCCTCCTCATAGCTATGTACATTTATTTGTGATTATTTATGTTTAACTTAATTTAAAATAAAATTCAAAATTCAGTTCCTCAGTTACATTTCAAGTGCTTCTAGGCACATGTGGTTAGTGACTACCATTTGGACAGTATAAATACAACACATTTCCATTTTCAGGGAACCTTCTCTGATGCTCCAAACTGACTTCCAGTATTTTTTTTTTTTTTGTTAAACGAAATCAAATAGAAAACACCAGAGCACATGCTACAGAGTCATAGCTACTGTTCCATGAGACTTTTGTTTCAGCAGCATATATGTGGATGCTTGTCACTGGTGTAGTATAAAATGTATTTCTCACCATGCATCATTTTAAAGGCTCTATAAAGGGACAGATTCTTGTTATCTTTGGCTAGAGATGTGGAAAGCAAAAGAAGAGAAAAGGCTGTTTTAAATAATTTCTGTATGTACCTAAAGTTGCCCTCTAAGTTTATTCTTTCAGATGAGTGGAAGAAACAGGTACTAGTTAGTTAAAAAATACTCTCTTTTTTCCATACCCATTTCAGTCCATTACATCTCCATTCTCTGTGAGCTTGCTGACCCTGCACAGGGCCGGTTCAAGGAATTTCTTCAGTGGCACATCCAGGCTGGGCACATCCAGGATGCTATAAAACACAGTCACTGAGAAGTGAAATCTTTGTAAAATCAATATCAATGATAAGTGAAATGTCAAATTAACTTTGCATTTTCTCTAACTCATTGTGTGTCATTCAATCACCTGGTAGTGAAAGTACGTTGCAGATATACTTTGAGAGTTCATTAAATATAAACAGTACCACCAAATTGTTGTGAATTTATAAGATATTTTCAATATGAAAGTATTGCTTTCCTCAGTAAACAGTGACTCTTACATAGTTTTAACAGTTGAAAATATTCAACAACCTGAAAAGATAGAAAGTCAAGTGATTTTTCATAATATCCCAGGCAAAGATACACAAAATTCTTGTATTTAATTCCAGCACATTTATTCAAATTCCAATCTGATCCTCAAGAGCCAGTCCCAATGAAAGACCTCTTATAGATTGAGGAGGTGTCAGTGGTCTTGGGAAAGCTTCTACCCTGGGTCACCCTTGGCCCAGAGGCCCCCGGGGCAGAGATTTGATTTGGATGTAGGTTTGCTCCTCCATGTGTGTCAAAGCTTATTGGAGATGCTGGATTACACAGAGGATGCAGAATCATCCTATCTGAGCACATGTGAAAATCAGCTTAAGTGAATGAACTGTGAGGATTTGGTATAAAGATCTGTCTTCATTCACTGACATTGTTCTTCTCCTCAAGAATATCCATAGCTAAGCTTTTCTTTGATAGATGTGTTCTTGAAAAGTCATGTACATTAAATGTTGGACATTGAGTCATAATTCCTCTTGTTGAATACTCCAACCTCAGCTTTAGAAATGCTCATTCCTAACTGTTGTTCAATAAGGACCGTCTCTCAGCAGTTTAGTTTCCTACTCCCCGCTTCCTCTCTTAGCACAGAGGAGGTGGTAAATAACTCTCTGCATGCATTGAAGGTGTAGAGGGTGGTGGTGGATGTTACTATTTAAAAACAACCCAGCCATCGTTTTGTAAAATTGAGAATCTTATTTATAATTTTATGAGTTCAGATTTTTGAAATTAAGATTTCTTAAAATGATTCATGCCTGCATTATTAATTTCATTCTGATTTATTGTGTGTTCCATTGCCCCTCATGCCACACAGAACCAGTGAGGCAATGCCACATTTTATTGAGCCCATCTTCATAATGCTTAATTTTCTATAATAATTACTGAGTATATGATCTAAATTCAAGGTGAGAACCTACATTTTATGACCTTAGGTACCTGACAGGAAACCTCAGAGATAGAAATCGTGCTGCAGTAGATTCATCGTAGCTGCCTCTCTGAGGCTAGGCCAACTCCCTCCTAATCAGAGCTCTCTGCTTGTGGGCACACATATGGCTGCAGATTCTTTCTCAATACAGCATTCCAGGTGCCCACTAGCAAATGATCAGAATTAGTGAGACAAAACTTACTTGTCAGCTCTGGAATCTATCCTTTGTTGGTGACTTCCCCTTCAATAATCTTAGGCAGATAAGAAATGTCAGTGATGCAGTTTTTGGTTTAGATTGCTTTATCTAAGCCCTGGTCAGAACACATTTATAGAAGATAGAATCAGTGTTCTTAGACAAAAAGATTTTCATAACTTTATCCCTTTACCATAGGCATCTTAGAGAGGTACACTAGCATGAGGATGCCAGACACACCTGACATCAAACCCTGGCCCTACAGCTTACTTGCTAGTAACCCTGAAGAAATTACCTAATGTGTCTGAGCTTCAGTTTTCACAATTGCAAAATGAGATAAAAAAAAAAAAAAACCTTCTTCAGAGAGTTGCTGCAAGGTTCTATCAGGAAATATTAGCATGATGACTATCACATTGCAAACAATAAATGCTAGCAGTATATATATATATATATATATACACACACATGCATATATATGTATATATATGTGTATATTGCAGTGTTATTCAATTGCTGTGATGTGATTAGTTGTAGGTATTAGTTTCTTGTGTGATGAAATTTAAATAAAGATACGCATTAGTAACTGGAAACATAGCCTAAATTCCCCTGTTGAAACATACAAGGAGAGTGTCTACTGTAGGGGTAACTGAAGCAAACTCAAATGGGCTGTTTTTGTACTTTCTACCCAAAATATGGCTGTTTGGACAGGATCCAAAATCAAGCTCTTAGGAGGCAATGAGGTCAATAGACAGCTGCTGCTGCAGAGCTGGGTTAACCTCGCAGCCACACCCCTTTGGGCATTCCTCTCCAGAGAAGCAGAAAACATGCGAGATGCACAGATTCTGCAGCAGAACACGTCCTTTTGACCCAGGAGATCCTGGAGGTGGTTCACATCCCAAGCAGCTTTGCTCCCTCACAGCTGTGTCCAGGCCTATTAAATTTGATAGGAGGGCTAGTTTACGGAATTACTGCTTTCTCAGTGAAGGACAGTGTAGTAAGGAAGAAAGGGAAGATGAAAAAAGAAAATAAGGGGATGTCATTGTAAGTAGGAAGTGTTTGTTCTAAGTGAGTCATGGAGCTCTAGATACCTATCAAATGACATCTTTGATAGCCATTTAGGGTTCCCAGAATACCTTTTGGCAGACTTAGGCTGGGCCATGAGAACTGGATTATAGCCATTTCTTAAGAGTACAAACAAAGACAGAGAACATCAGCAAGAGTAGAGATATTTTTAATTTGAGTCTTTTGATTTCATTCTAGAAGCCAATTGAAAAGAATACTTCAAATCAATACCATATTGGATTGAGAAGCTTGCATATTGTCTGACATCCTAAGAGAGTAATATTACTGAATTTCACAGAAATAAACACTGCAGCTGCCACAGAACTGGGCATTCTGTGCGTGGAAATAGCTTCTGGAAAGCCCTGTCCATGGGGTTAGAGGATGCCTACAACACCGTGCTTGCCTAGAATAATGAGCTCCTTCCACACTCTATTCTTGTCTCTTTAACTTGAAATACTTCTCAGGAATTCCTCCCCACCTCACTGTAACACACCCATACAGGAGACCAGTAGTCCACAACCTTTAGTGGCCAAGGGAATGGTGTAGAGGGTTTGTTAAAGCACAGATTACCGGGTCCCATCCTAGAGACTGTATTTCAGTAGTTCTGGGGTTAAGCCTGAGAATTTGCATCTCTAACAAGTTCTTAAGTGATGCTATGCTGCCGGTTCAGGGCCCACAATGGGAACTACTGCTTTAAGGGTTAATGCACTCTAAGTGGTATGAGTGATTGGCTGCATAAATGAATGAGCGAAGAATGAACGAATAGATCAAAGCTGTCCTTAGCAGCTTCTTTGTCCTCTGGAGTGATGTTTTTGTCCTATAGGTAGATCTTCTGCAAAACATACGTCCTACAGCCATGGAGCTATATTTTCCTTCTATTTGAAGACAATCTTTTTCGTCTTGCCAGGCCAAATATCCTATGATAAGTAGTTTTGCTTCTCTTGCTAATTCCAGGGCACACGAAGTTCTCAACTGTGAAGGTGCCAGAAGTTCTCTGGATTCAAAGTGTGCCTATCCAGATGGACAGACTGGGGAGCCAGACTTCATTGCTTTCTCTGCTCTAAAAATTCTCAGCACTTGATTTGAACACATCAAAGCAGACTGGGATTAAAGACAAAATGAGCTTGACACTACAAAAATTGTGCCAATTTGGACACCGTGACAATTCAGCCTTGAGAAGACTGGTCTTGGGCCACTGGCCAGTTGGGACTTCACCTGGAGAGCCTCCTGCTGCTGGTCTGTCTTTTGGCCTTGGTGCGAGCATTTTTCACCCAAATTGGGCCACTCCTCATGTAAGACAACAGTATAACAGCAGGTTCTGTCAACTGTGGTTGTTCCCCAGCTATCTGTAGACATGGTTCATAGCATCAGGGTTGCTCTTAGATCATTTTAACAATTAATTACCTTATTTTTACCATTGTAATATAATGTAATGACATATTTCTATGGAAAACATAGAAGACTAGAAAAAAGGGTGAAATCATTCATATCCCTACCTCCCTAAAAATGAACCTGTTGAACAATAGGGAAGGACACTTGGTGATTTGGTGGAGGGCATGGTGTGTTGAAATATATCTAAGAAATGGGGAACCCTATACATAGAAAATTATTTTAATGTGTAGACTACTATAATAAAAAACATGTTTAATTTAAAAAATAAACCTGTTGACATCAATAGTTTTTGTATTTCTCTTCAGTTCAATTTCTATGTTCAGGTTTGTTTTCAATATGCATATGATGAATATGCATCTTCTGTATCTTTTGTAAAATATGCTTTCTACAGGAAAGGAAGACTATTTTGTTTTAAAGATGATGGGTAGGCTAGTTTCCAGGGCACATAAAGTTCTCAACTGTGGAGGTACCAGAAATTTTCTCTTTCTGATAAAAAATTGTTTTATAAAGTAGATTAGAAGTGTTCCCATTTTAAAAAAAACCCTGATTTTTAAAAATGTGGTTTCTTAAAATCATATGCTGGTTTTATATTTCTTTGTGCATGTATATGCCTATGTATATGTATGTTTCCCAGAGATAATATAGACTTACATAGAGTTACTTTTACATTTGCCCTTTGATCCTTCCTATTTAGATCAGCTATAGCCCAGAATAAAAAACCAAACAAAAAACTCCTAAAAGCCAAACAATGGTAGGGCAGAATATATGGAAAGCAGCATTGAATTCTATTTTATACACAACTCCAAGGCTATTCCAATGAGTGAATGAAGAATGCCATCAGGACTGTGAAAACCAGACTCATTACTTAAAACTCAATACTTAAGCGTGATAATTAAGTCTAAAAGAAAAGTGATCAAGTTTAGTGAGTTTTTATTTATGCAAATCACCAAGCAGTCATCAGATATCTACTTCCTTTTGGGTCACATAAATCAAGATGGGTGGGTGTGTCCTTTGTTTTGAGTTGAGATGTATAATTTCCAGTCGTCTCTGAACCTCGGGCATATCTCTCCCACTCAGGAGATGATCCCTCTTCCTCAAATTGCCTTTAAATAGAGTAGTGCCTCATCACTACTGTCAGAGGGTAATTTCCTTCTCCATGACAGCTGCCAAGCAGGGCTGAGAGCACAGGGCTCCGGCTGGGGCTGACTAGCCTGCCTAGAGAATACAGTAACACTGCACCATCTCTGTTAAATGCGATGTTAAAAATGGAAACGTGGGTCACCTTTTGTGCGAAAATATGAGGTATGAAATTAATCTCCTAATATGAAAACCCCACAGATACATATATATTTTGTACTGAAATACAACTTAGTGGATGAAGATAGGTGACCGTCTCCAATGTGCACATGTTTTTTTTTTTTTTTAAGAGCATGAGATACATGAATATGCATCCCCAAAACACCTAGTCAAGAATTGCAGCACTATAGTCCTAGCACAATAAATTTGTCATCATTGAGGCCAAAAATGTTCTTTTGGCATGTAAAGGATCCAAAAACTCTTTCTCCAGTGATATTGGCCTGCGAGATTAGCTGAGTTCATTTGCCAGGGTTAATGTGGTGCCACAGACTGGGGAGCTTAAACACCAGAAATTGATCTTCTCACAGTTCTGGAGGCCAGAAGTTCAAAATCAAGATGTTGTTCTGACTCGGAGAACCCGAGCTTGCCATTAACAGGGACGGCAGGTTCGGTTCCTTCTGGAGGTTCTGCGGAAGACTCTCCCCTATGCCTCTCTCCTAGCTTCTAGCAGTTGCTGGCAGCGATCCTTGGTGTTTCTTGGCTTTTAGACACAACACTTCAATCTCTGCCTCCTCTGCCTCATTGCCACATGGACTTCTCTCTCTGTCTATATCTGTGTCCAAGTTTCCCTTTTCTAAGGATGACACCAGTCTTTGAATTAGGGAACATCCTAATCTAATATGGCCTCGTTTTTAACTTGATTTCCACTGCAAGATTGTTGTTCCAAATAAGATCATATGTACAGGCACCTGGGATGAGGACTTGAGGCTACCTTTTGGGGAGGATACAATTTAACCCCAAATGATTACCAGACCCTGCCAATAAATGAAATAGCAAATGGATTGGAGAGAGCTCATTTGCAAAACTGATTTTTTTTTTTTTTTTTTTTTTTTAAGGAAAGGTACAGATAGGAATAAAGGAGAGCAAAAGCAGGCAGGGAGAGAGAGGAGGAAGAAGCATTTTATTAATTTTATTGAGTTATTCAACTTTGGCTGAGCCTGCTGGCCCTCGTATCCTCGTCCCGAAACCTGGGGGATATATGCGAACTGTGCCCAACTGCTACGCCAACAGGGCATGTCCAAAACTGATTTTTAAGCATGTGATGACCATTTATAATTAAATCAACTGACCCCAGCAGAGTGTCTGACCCAGTTTGGGATGAGCAGGCTGGACAAGCACCCACATTACCCACTCCTCCTCTGGAACTTTCCTCACTGCTCCCCGCTGCCTTTCCTGGTTTTTAAATCTGCACGGATGCAGTGGTCTTAGCACCAGGAGAATGAAGAAGAAAACCCCAAATATTCCTGTTGCAAACTACATGTGACCAGACTAGCCCATCTGTCCCCACTTGGATCTCTCTTTAACCAGAAGGAGCTGTCCGCTCAAACATAGACTTGAAACTCCCCTTGAACTGGTTACTGTTCCCATATCCCTCACACACAGTCCAGCTTCCCTGGGCACTGGCACAACCGAACCAAACCATGCGGCAACTAGGAAGGAAGTTCTCCAAGTGAAACAGATTCACACTGACCCTACAGTTGGCCTTTGCTCTAGACCCAGAGCTGACGGGCTTAAGCAGCGTCTACTGACTGCATCTACTTTACATCTGGATTTATTAATTCGGGGGGAGTATTTTACACCCTTCACTGAATTGTCTCGGTGTATGGAGTAGAGCGCATCTGTGACTTGCAGCAGTCGCAGCACGCTGTCTGTCTAACATGAAGTGTGCCTTGGAGGTGATGCTGGAAGCTTAGTAATTAGCTTCTGACTGGGATCTAGCTGGAGAATAAGTCGTTAGCCTTCAAAAATTCCCCCTGAACAGAAAAGCCTTTAGTGGGATTACGCCCGATGTAACTGAAGGGTCTCCTCACCGAGGCAGGCGAGCTCTCCCATCCTCGCATCTGGGCTGAGGGCAAGGAGCATGCTGGCTGCTGCCATCTCTTGCTGCCAGAGGTGTGGTCTGGGCAGGAGGAAGTATCTCATCTTGTCTTATGCCAAGATGACCGAGGACATAAGTGTGAAAAGCAGAGGCAAATTTCCCCAAGCTAATGTAATAAACACTTGGAACTGTCGGAGTAAAACAGAAAAAAATGGCTTCAGGTGAAAAAAAATAAATTCTCAGTATCTGCATATGCCTAAAGGCTTCAAGCTCAATATGCACGATCAGAAGAAAATTTCCCCTGGGAAATCAATATCTTATTGGTACTACCTCTGAGCCCGTAGACTTGTTAAATGAGAAAATACTGGCAACCTTGTTCAAATGCTTCCCTGCTACCAGGATATGTGGGTGATTGAATTATGTAGAGAGACTATCAATCATATGTTTATTTGACTTCTTCTGATCAAATCTGAATTTGGAGTAAATCAGAGTGACATCATGACCCCCAGGTTCCTAGCATTGAGATGATTTGATTGCCATCCTCCCAACCACAGCCCCCAGGGGGTTGTCTGAGCCCCAGCATGAGGCAGAGTCTCCTAATTTACATTCAGTGCCATGACTGCTCCCACAGAACTATGCTGGGAACATAGAGACATTTAGTTGGTTGGCCTGGTATTCAAAAGTTAAGCAGCCAAAAGCACAAAGCAAACCATTAGCAGGAAAAAGCAGAGTGAAAATGTTCACTGGGCCCCTTGAGGAGAGGGGAGCAGTAGTGATTATGGACATGAAGCCAGGGCCCTTCACAGTGTCACTCAGAGTGAACACCTCCCCCACCACACACACCCGCCTCATACAAATCACTTCCCTCTTTGTCACCATATGGTTGGCTTCTCGCATCCAGGATGGAGGGGATGTGCCTGTGAAGGTGATTCTCATTGTAGTGTCCTGAGGGAAGACAGAAGCAGATGGCTTTTCAAATTAGATTCCCAGGCCTGATGAATGACCACTTCCAGGGACTTACATTCTAGTATTCTTATGGCTTCTTTCTGCTTGCTACAAATATGCTCTCAGTGACCCCAGGAACATCTGTCTGGGGAGACTTTGGGGCTAACAGTCCCAGGAGAAGCCAGGGTAAAAATCCGGCCTGTGTCCAGCTAGTGCAGAGCCCACAGGGACACAGGAGTTCTGTAATCAACAGGTGTCACGTCAGTTCCCACTTCAGGTTGCCCCTGTTGGATGTAGGGCTAGCTATAGGCCAGTGTGAGCCCACATTTATTTTTAACGCCGTCATTGCTTTGTGGCCTCCCTCCTGACTTAGTAAGCCTGTAAGCACAATGTCACCCTTGGGCTACCAGTTCATTTTCTCCAAACTGCTGCATAAATCCCTGCAATGTTCCACTTTCTGGATTTTCTGTCCTAGTAAAATGGGGGCTTCCTCTGCTGACGGTGGTGTTCCGTGTGACCCCCACCCCATAACACATTCATTCTTTGGAGGGAGACAGGAGGAGGGAGGGAAATATGGCTTGTATGTGCTTTGCAAAATCTTTACATGTAATATCTCACTGAGTACTGTTGACCATCCTGGGAGGCAAGAGGAGAAGCGTCATATTTCAGAAAAAGCTCAGCGAGATCAAGAAACTTGTTGAAAATTGCACAGCTAATGAGAATCAGGATTCCAGCTCAGTTGGCTTGCATTCCATGCTCTTTCTCAATCTCAGGCTGCCTCTGAGGGTGAAAGCTTCAGGCTTGGGGGTGGTCACGACTGGCCTAGAACCTGCTTACGACCCCTGGGTCACACAGGGAGTGTCTGCTGACAGTCTTCTCCCTTGAGGGAGCCACCAAGTATTGTGACTGTGGAATTCATGTCCCTGGTGCCTGGCACATGCTTGTGGGATCAAAAAATTAAACCGAACGGGTCTAGTGCATTGCTGTGAAATGCACCTACAAGTGGGGAGGTTCTGAGAAGAGCATCAGAGGCCCCACTCCTGGAAGAAGTGGCTTCTGTTTGTCCACCTCGCTGGATGTGCAGGCCACGCTGGACAGCATCGTCAGATCAGGGCACCAGCAGGACCTGAGGACACTTAGCTGCCCTATTTCTGTACACTACAGAGCTTAGAGAGCCCAGAGAGAAAGTGAGAGCACATTTGTTAGGTTGATGCTACAAATTTGAAAAGAAATATTGTTTCATCCATGAAGAGCCTAGAAAGTAGTCTTATCATCTGACCCATGACAGGATGAAAAATATTTTTCACGTCAAATTAATAAAGTGTTTTTTCAAACTGAAATTTCAATGGTTACAATAAGCCATAGAGAGCACCGACGCCACATTCTCCAGATGTCATTTCAACCATAAGTTTCTGCCTCTTGTCCACGAATTATTTAATCAAAGTTACTAGTTGGTCCTTATGGTTAAGGACTGAATTGTTTCTTCCTGTCTCAGTCCCAGGATAGGATCTAGAGCAGCAACCATTCCACGCTGACCGCAGAGAACAATGTAGGGAGCTTTTATAATATATACTTTTGATCATGAATTATTGAGTCTATTTATTTAACAGGTAATTTATTAAGCGGTGATCACGTGGTCCTTACTCTGTTACGAATTTCTTTTTAATAATGGATGGCACTTGCAAAGTGACCTGGTCATGCCCCTGGCCTTCAAGGAGCTGCCACTGAGGAGCTAATAAAAGATTTAATAAAGCATGGAAGGAAGGAGAAGTAATAAGCATGCGGGACTTGTACTGCTCGGAGGCCCCAGTCACACGAATTTGGAGCAGCGGGGTGAGCACTTCTGTGGGGTCGTCTCGGAAGGGAAACAAGCCATAGTGAAAACAACTCTAATGGCTGCTTGTCATGTCTTATTCCCTCCAAGTCAGACTGCTATAGAGCACACACAAGGTGTGGGGTGTGGAGGAGTGGGCATTGGGGAGGGTATAGAAGCAGGCAGAGCTTAGCTGGTTCTGAGGATCACGTCTCCCCAGCATCCTGGCTTTCTCTGTGCCACCAGGTTGATGTTTATTACTGAGTGTTGCTCAGAACCCTCCAGGCTGCTCCCAGGCTGGTGGACCTAATGCCCCAGCAGTGCCCTGCAGGAGAAAGTGTCCTGGGCCCGGCTCAGGCTGTCAGTCTAGAGCCACTGCTAACAGGTGAAGCCTCCTGGGGCTGACCCGGGAGTGACCAGAGCTGATCGGACAGCTGGGTGCCCATTGCCTCACCACATTCTGCTGCCTCTCAGTCACCTGGAAGGCCTGGGAAAACCTCACATCTTTTGGAGGTTTCTAGTCATGGCTGTCTAGTTGCCAGTTGCCTATACTTATGCCTGGAAACTCTCACTCACCCCAAGCCGGAGACACCAAACTGGGATTGTTTCTCCTGGAAGGAGTTTATAGCATCAGGCTTTCATTCACTTATCACCAACAGGCACAGAGCACTACCAAGGACTACAAGCACTACCAACCAAGGCTTGGTTCTGGGAAAGATGTCTTCATTTTTCTCAGCACTCTGATATTAGGAGTTCGTGTCGAGAACCACAAATAAAACGTGATCACACTAGATCATGATCCATGCTGCATGCTTTCATTTAGATGACATTCTGGAAAAGGCCCAGTTAGAGAGACTGGAAGCAGAAGCGCTAACTCCATTAAAGTTTGTAGAAATAGATACTACAAAGGGGGACTTTTACTGTATTGTAACAATGTATAGTTTTAAAATTACAATAGAAGGGGGCGAGTGCTGCTGATGCAGAAAAAGACACAAAGGAGGAGGAAACCAGCCCTTCCTGACAGGGTAGGGGCAAGGGTTCAAAGAAGTCTGGACAGAGAAGACAGCAAGTAACTCATGGTTTAAAGATGACCTCGATCTGCCAGAGAGACAGGAGGGAGAGGGTATTCAGGTGGAGGAACAGCACATGCAAAGATGTGGAAGCTGGACAATAAGCATCCTTGTATTCTGTGAGCTACTTGTCATTTGGTGCTATTGGTGAATTGACAAAAATATGAGCATGGACAATCCAACATGTGATGCTAAGAACTGGGGATGGAGACTTTTCCTTGGGTCTCTCGCCATTTTTTATTGTGCACACACACACATATATAATAAAATATAAACATACATATGTATATAACAAAATTTACATAATTATATACGATTATCTATATAAAACACAAGAATTGCCATTCTTAAGTGCACAATTCAGTAGTGCCAACTATCTTCATAGTGTCTGCTACCATGTATCACCAACATCTTTTCTTTTTTTTTTTAAGGAAAGGTGTAGGCAGGAATGAAGGTGAGTAGTCAGGAAGGAGAAAAAGGAGGAAGAAGCACTTTATTTATTTTATTTAGTTGTTCAAATTGATTGTTTCCCTAGCCCCAGGTCTTAAACAGGGAACCTAGTGCTATCTGTGGACTATGCCTGGTGGACTAAACCGCTAGGCCACCAGGAGGCACCTCCACTCTCTGCTTTTAAAGATCTTTCATCACATCACCCCAAATAGAAACTCTGTACATACTAAGCAGTAACTCTCCACTCATCTCTGCTTCTAGCCCCCGGTAACCTCTAATCTACTTTCTGTCTCTCTGAATTTTCCTATTCTAGATATTTCACAAGAGTGGAATCATCTAATATTCATCCTTACGTGGATGGCTTGCTCTACTTAGCATGTTTTTGTTTTCCTTTTAATGAGGGCTTTGGATTAAAAAACATTGGGTCCTGAGAAAATGTTCTCATGAATTAGGGGAGAAGAGAGAAGTAAGCCTTTTCTGAGACAAAACTCTGCTGGCCCAGCACAACATTCTGTGGGCGTCCTGTACACATGGACCTGCCTCCTTCATTTCAGGATCAGACTCCAGACAGGGACCTCCCTGAACACCTACAACTCACCTGTGTCTCCACAGCTCCCCGGTATCTGTGTACCCCCTCTGCACTGATCTGTTGTACAAATTCTCACTTTCTATGAAGCTGCAAAAGGAATTTTTAAAAAGACTTAAGAAAATAAGTGACCAAGAATTGCAAATGAGGCAACCCAAGAAGCAGGGTTTGGAGTTAATTAGCCCTTGAACTGTCAAGCCCAATTGCTTCCAGTGAGTTCTGACATTTATAGGAATAATTAAGGACTTGGCTGTCACATTTCACGAAGACTCCACTACTACATGAACAAGTTCTACCTGCTTTCCTTGCACGTTGTCTGGAAACACAGAGAGAATTATATCCAGTGCTAATTGCAGGCCCTTGGGTAGAAATGTCATGTTTCTGAAGAATTTTTTTATATGTGTGCACTGGAATATAATGATCTCCATTTAAAGGGGTAGAGATGAGTGGCAGAGTGGTGGCACTTCAACAATATGTGAAATAACGTGATAATATAGCTGACATTTACCAAGTGCTTACTATGTGCTGGATGCTATTCTAAGGCAAGGACACAAGAGTCTATGAATAGGGAGATGACAGATAAAGTAGATATGTATGTATACACATGGATGGACAGATAGATAGACAGATAGATATCCTTAAGTAACAGATGAGAAAACTGACGCACAGATCATTTACACACGATTTTAGTATCACAGAGTCAAGACCAAACCCAAACTGTCTAACTCTGGTAGTGGTGCTCTTATCAAAGGCACATCTCTTTTCACTAAGTCATCCTGAGTTATGTTGCTATGAGACCAGTCGGCTTTTCTGCATCATTAATCTTGACAGAATGCATTTGTTAATCACAAACTTGCACATGATTCTGGTTCCTTAACCTCTAAGAACTGTTTTCAATCAGAAAAATGAACGCATCTATAATATTTTAAATTCATCTCAGACTCAAGTGGCTACTTCATAGTTATCTCCCACTGTCTTCATTTGTTAGTGATTTATTGAGCATCAGCTATGTTCAAGGCAATGTATTAAGCCACGTGAAAGAGAGAGTTTAGTGAGAAATAGAGTGTGTCTAGGAAGAGCTTACATTCTAGGTGAGGAAATAACACTCATAATACATATTATAAGATAGTTTAATACAAGCTAATACAAGGCAAGGGAAAAAGTGTTAAACATCACAAGGAAAATATTTATCGCTTTGATTGTACAGAGGACAGAAATTACTTCTAGGATGTCTGTGTGTTTGTATGTTTTTCAAGGTGGGGAAATGTTAGTGGAGAGAAGAGGGAAGCAGGTAGGTGAGGAAAAGAAAGGAATCGGAGAAGATTTTATGAAGGAATGAGATACAGCTTTGATATGGACTGAATTGTGTTCCTCAGATTTCTGGTGTGATACCTTAAGATGGGCTATATTAAAAGAGAAGTCCTTCAATGAGGTAATTAAGTTAAAATGAGGTTGCTCTGACAGGCCCTGGTCCACCACTGGTGTTTGTATAGAAAGAGGAAATTTGGACAGACAGATACAAAGCGAAGATGACATGATGGCATGGGTGGAAGGCAGTCATTTGCAAGACAAAGGGAAGACCTCAGAAGAAACCACCCCTGCTTGCTGTCTGACTTCCCACCTCCGTAACTGGAAAGACACATTGCTTTCTAAGCCACCCAGTCCATGGCACTTTGCTAGGGAGCCCAACAAACTAGCACAGGCTTGAAAATGAGATGATCTGGACATGGGGAGACAGGGACTGAAAAATAATTAGCCGGGGCTGGGGGGCATGTTTGGAACAACTAGATTTTATTCAGTGGATAATGGGGGGCCAGGCTAGATTTCTGAGCAGGAATGACACAAAGAGCAGGCATCCAATGCATTCAATTCATTCAGCAAACATTTACAGGAGATATGCCTGTGCCAGGCATTGCCAATAACGACCGGAGAGCCTCAGCCATGAATAAAATGTTCCAGCACAGGGCTTGAAAATTGGGTGGGGAAAAGTTAAAAAAAAGAAAAAGGATTAGATTGGGTAGAGTCTGGGGATGTAGAGATTGGACACTTTTATCCTGACTTAACTCCGTGCTTGTCAATCTTCTTCTGAAAGAGTTTGCTATATACCCGCCTACCCCAGGGAAGTACCCACCACGACTTCCTCCGACCCTAATCCCAGTCACAGATGACAGAGCAAGCACATTTTCCTGCATAGTACCACTGGGCAATGAAAGGTGGTTGAGCTTTATCTTCTGTAGGTAAACAAATACACTAGGAAACAAACACGCACTGTTTTTTCCAAAATCTAGTCAGGCCTGCTCACTTACACAGTGTACGTATCCTTTCAGGGTTGACCTCTGCAATATCAGTTCACCATGTCCTTTACTTGTATGGTAGCCAGTTAGTCTTACTTTTCCTACCAGATTCTAAGCTCTCTAAGGGCAGGGCTTGAATCGCTCATTCTGGTATTACTGGCATCACTATGCCAGCATAGTGTCTGCCATATCGTAGATTTCAGTAGGGATGAATAAAATCATCATATGAAAGCTCAAAGCAGCACAAGGCTTCATAATACCCAATAAGACCTCCAAAGAGAAGCATCAGAGCTTCTTTTCAGACACAAAGGGGTCAAATCTGATGTCACCATTGATGTATATATATAAATACATATGTCATGATGTTGAAATGAATCACTGTTAACTGTAACCAAGACAACAAGAAGTTCCATTCACACACAGAGAATGGTGAATCATTCAGATGAGCGCCAGTGAAGGCCTGATTTTCCGAGACAATCTTTGTACAATGTCACTCCAGGCCCCTTTTCATGAAGAGTGTGTATCAATGGGACAAGTTCTAAATGGCTCTCCTTATGTGATTCCATCCAGCAAAGGCATGGAACTCAGAAACAAAGCTTCATTAGTTTGGATACATTCCTTATAAAATTGCATTTATTTCTGGAAAGAAATGATCATTCACAATTTTTCATTGTTGGGGAGAATCCTTTGAATTTGCTTTCTAGGAAACCTGACCATGAGCAAGTTAGAGTATAAATAATGCAGCTGTCCTCTCCATCATATTTTTGGTAATTTTTTTCAACTGTTGTCAGTGGAAACTCTGGGAGCTGATGGGGAATGGAATCTAGATAAAGCCTTACTAGGGCTTTATCTACTAGCCCTATCAGAGCTGACTAGAGTCAGTTCTGTTGCTACTCTCTCCACAAAGAGGAGCCCTGCTGTCCCTGTCCCTGTCATCATGGGTCCTGTGCAGGCTGTTATTGCTGGAGCTTGCAGCTTGGGCTCATGCTGAGATGCTGCTGCTGGAATGTCTTCTGCCCCGCCGCCGCCCATAAGGAATTCAAGGGTCTGATCTAGGCCAGTTTCCCACCCACCCAAATCTTTGAGTTGATCTGAGCAATTTATTTCTCTTTCCTTTCTTACACTACTCTGAGATCCTGTGATTGAAAAGCAGCATTTGTCCTGTTTCCAGTCCCTCTCTCAACCAATCTCCCAAACCCAATCCTGATGTCAGATAACACATTCAACCATGGTTCAGTTGTTTCCAAAGTGAAGTTCTGTAAGTCTCCCTTTCAGGACAGTTTATCACATTCAGATATTTCCAGTAAATGACAATTTTCTCCAGCATTGCTTCCTTCAGAATAAACTTAAGTGTTAAGAGACTGCTTGTGTCTGTTTGCAGTCCAGGTGCACTTTCTCTTTTACTTTCCTTCCAACTACTTCCCACTCCTCAGGACAGGACAGGACCTTGGCAGGTGATGGTCCTAAATTTCCCGCTAGGGTCTGAGAGGAGCAATTCTTCTTCCTTTGTATCAAAATAGTCCCTGAGCAGTGATTTTGGTGACTCTTCTGTGCCCTGGGCAGTACCCATACAGGTTCAGCAAGTCCTAAGCAATAAACAGGAAGTGGATGGTAGGGTATTAGAGTTGGGCAGATGCCACATGATTTTTTTTCTCCTGGGTTCACGTTTAAATGTTTCTGTGACTATAGTTCTCTGATAGAGGTGTATCGAACTCAAGACATATTTAATAAGTGACTAATGTATTTTATCTACTGTAAGATAGCTTGGCCAGGAAAGAAAATGGATGAGTTGACAACTGGAACATGAAAGGTATTTAGAGTCATTACCATTCCATAAACATTACCTAAATTTATTCTAAATCTTAAACCACTGTCAACCATGGTGGTCCCCATGCTTTTTCTCTGTGGGAGAGCAGTGTTGGGCCTAGAGCAGGTGCCCCGCAGCAGGTTCTGGGACAGGGAGAGGCTGGCGAACCTCCCAGGTGGGAGGGCTCTGGTGGTGGAGCCTCCTTACACCCAGGTAAGCTTAACCCCACCAAATATAACCTTGTCATGGAGGGGTGAACCAGCTGCTAAGAAATAATGTAGAGAAAGGGCCTCATTGAGTTTGAGTGAACAAAAAGATAAAGTCTTGCGGGACAACCTGACATCAATATTCCACTAAAGAGGCAACATTTCTGGAGAAAACCAGAAATGACAGAGATGAAAGAGGAAAGTGGAATCTCTTCACTCCATCAAGATGGGATAATGGCAAATAGACTATAGAAGGTCCAAGAGGAGGAAAATAATAGAAAAGTTGTGCTGGAAATAATGTGTTAGAGATCAGAGCTGAAGATCTGAGAAGAAACCAGAATCTTGGGAAGGAGCGAAGTAACTTAAAGTCTACCCAGGAGGGCACAAGCCTTTGGAGCAAGAGGTGTTATGTGTGCAGAGGTAGCTGTAAAGACTGTATATATCTTCTACAAAGATAATCAAAGATACTGTCCTGCTGTCAACCTATCCCAGTCAAGTGACCAAGCTCCCCAAGTTCCTCTCCCTCCTAAGTTTAACCCATTGTAGATTTTACACTATGGGGAAATAGCAATTCGGCTTTCATATCAATCCATCTGTTATAGACCTTGTTGTAAACGAAAATATCTTTAATTGAAGAACAGTTTCTCACCAAGTAGTTACTACAATATACCTAAAAGCGGGGGGTGGCGGGGGGAAGCAAGGGAGCAAGGGATATTTACAAGCTTTTTTTTTTTTTTAATCATAGTGAACAGATAGCAGTTTATAACTGTCTTTCAGAAGACTCGTGTGCAAATTGATGATCCACTCCTAGACAGAACTGCCATGATGGTGTCTTGTAAAGGAAGATCCGTGGTGGTGAATTGGAGTCCCCAAAACCACAGGATAAAGCTGGATATAGTATGGGAATGCAAATTTTACTTGCAATTTTAAGGAAAGATGCAAATCTGCAAAGGAATATGTTTTTAGTGGCCACATTGGCCACACTGCCAGAATTCTAGGTCCCAATAGAAATTTTCTTGTGCAAAATTTGAAAGCCTCTGCCTTCTGGAAGCAAAAAGAAATCATACCTAACTCAGTATTCTATGTTCTCATTTTTTTCACTTTCTTTGATGGAAAATCAAGTATCATGCGTCATCATGGACAATGAGAAAACATACAGTCTCTAAATACATGAGCCATAGGGACCTAAAATAGGTAGAGAAGATAATCGCACCTCCTTTTTCACATTAGACACCTATGCCAACAATCACAGCTAAGAAAAAATCATGAGACATCAGATTAGGGGTGTGGCTCCTGGCAACAAGCTAGGTTTTGTGGAAGAGTCCAGCATAGTTCAATGCCGGCAACATAAAATATTAGGGCGGTGTGCTAAATATCTTCCCAGGTGTCACTAGCCTTCTTTCTGTCCTGGGTACACTGAGAGCCCAGTTTCTGAGCCTGCTTCACTTACCAGTAGAGGAATTCCTAGGCTCCTGTGGGCTCTGCGGTTGACCCGGCTCCTCCTGAAATACTGTTATCACACACCCTGTCAGATGCCTGTGGCACTGCCGTGTTTCCTCCCAGATCCCTATTAAAATCTCACAATTTAAAAGCAACACTCGCCTTCCTGCCTTATACTGCTTCTTCTTTAAGCCTTAATCAGACCAAGCTATTTGGTATTTCTCAGCTGATTTCTCAAATGTCTGTACACGGAGCTTTCTCCTTGGGATGGTATCTTCCTGTCACAGTGTATCAGGCAGCAGGTCTAACAGAATGCAGGGCTCCATCTCAAGGCTCAGTTAACGCCTCTATGAAACCTTTACTAATCCTCCCTCTCCTGTGCTTTCAGCACACTTTTTAGCTCTGTGACATTTGCCACATTCTGCTTTGGACTTTCATTTGTATCTGTGTCTTTTCTCCTCTATTGGAAGGTCTAGCCTATGTCTTGCTCATCTTTGCATTTTCCATGCTTTTTAAACATGCCTTTCATATACCAGCTCTCAGAATGTTGGCTTTGTACAAGTTACTGCATTTCCCTAAACTGCATTTATTTTTATCTTTTAAAGGAAAGCTGCAGGCAGGAAGGAAGGCAAGTAGGCAGGCAGGCAGGAAGAGAGAGATACAAGAAGCACTTTGTTTTTTATTTAGTTGTTCACACTGGTTGTTCCTCCTGGGCTTGGTACTCGAACCCAGGGGTATGTGGCTTGAGCTCCTTGGGAGGCGACTGACTTAATCACTACTCTACCAGGATGTGCCAATTTCCCTAAGTTTTAATGTTCGGGTTTTAAAGTGGGGTTAATAATAACGTGTCCTTCATTGGGATAGTATCCGATGAAGTAGCTTTATGGAAGGAAAGTGCCCAGTGTACTGCTTGTTACCTAGTGAATGCTTGACGCTATTCCCATCAATATTATAACAATAGCACTGTATTCAATTATTACTAAAATGACCTCTTTGCAGCATTTGGGGCATCTCCAACTTTGTTACTTAATGAAGAAAACAGTGCTACACTATTTTGGTGTTCTTATTTTTACCCATGTATTAAAATTATCTGGGGAGCCTTTAAAAAAATACTGATGCCTGGGTTCTACCTTCCAGAAATTCTGCTTCAATTGGTGGTGTCTAACTATCACTTCATTCTATTGCCCCAGTGTTTTTTTGTGTAGAAACAGAGTTGAGAAGCCCTGAAAATCATCAGAGAGTTTACCATTTCTGTCACACATCCAGTTAGCCCTTATTCTAGAGCCAAATGTTGTCATCTTGGGGGAACAAATGACTATATCCCATTGATGTATGTTGCTCTATAAGTCTACCACCAGCCATTCCCACCGAGCTCCCACGATGACTCAGCATTTTAGTGCCTCTTGACATTCCTTTTCATTCCTCTATAGCAAAGTGCATGGTTAAGATAACTTACTGCATAAAATGCACAATGACAAAAATACAAGGTAATGATGAATCGTAGGAGATGATAAACACAAAATCCTTCCAACCCTCCATTTCTCATTTTCTCTCCCTAACCCATTATGAAAAGATGGTTTGGTCTCATCAGCAGTGAGTAGGCAGGGCCTTGGAGAGGGCATGGGAGGGAATGATTGGCCTGCCTATGCCAGCATGAGGCAAGGACGCGTGGACAATTGGGCTATTATAGTAATAAGCAGAGGGTAATTGCTGATATAGAGATGAAGTTTCCTATTTCTTGCCCTCTAGTCTTTCCAAAACCTTTCTTCATAATTATATGTATAAAGCTTGTAATTCTTACTGAGCACTGAATTTCAATGGAATTAGGCCAAAATAAGGACTGGAGAGTTGGCCCCACTGTGGCTGAGCTGGGATTGCTTAGTCAGTCCCATCCTGCTGACTCAATTCTCTCTTTGAACTGCAGGACTTATGTAACTTTAGTACAGGAGTTAAGGCTAGTGTTTCTATTGCCAAGATGGAGGAGAAAAAAGGCTGATTAAATTCGAGACATGGCAGATAAAGCCAAAAGGCAGAGGAAATGTGATCACCGAGGAGACAGTGAGCATATGTGTGTGTTTTGGAGATATGGGTATTGAAAAAATAGAAATCCTACAGTAAGTTGGCTGCTGTGATGAATTGCTCTGAAGAATTTCCACCCTTCCTTTCTCCCCTTCATTTCTGGAGGGACAGTCTCTGGTGGGTGCTGCTATTCTTTTCCCAAGCCCGGAAATGTGCTTTAAAACCCCATCACATGAAAAGTTCATAAAATGTCAAGGTGATTTTGAGGGTTGACTCTATTTGCGCCCAGAGTTTGAGTGCTGCCTTAGCTAAGAGGACACAGCACTGCCACCCCCAGAGGACTCGCACCCCAGATCAGACTGAGTTGTTCCCACAACCCCAGAATGCCCTGGCCAAATCCAGATCTGTCCCAGCTTAAAACTAGTTAGTTGGAACATTGAACATAATTTTTATAGGGCAGGAAACTAATGCCTAAAGAGGTGAAGTCAGTCACCCAGAACACATATCATGCCTGTGGCAGAAAGGACTGGCACCTGGGCCTTCTTAAAAGCCTTGCCTTTGCTCCCTTCCATCTCTGAGCTGGAGAACACCAGGCTAGCCTCAGAAGTACCTAAGAGGCTGGAGAAGAAGATGGTTCCTGGCCCACAGGCCCCCTGACTCTATGATTCTGGGGAGGACACTTACAAAAATTCTGTCTAGGCATTAATTACACAAACAAAACAGAAGCGCAAGTGGAGACGGAGCAAGCTAGCCAGGAAGGACATTCTTAATGCATGAAGTCACTGGCTCTCAGAGCAAATGACCTATGGAAACAAAGTTCTAGCACTGACTGTCACAAGCAAGGGTCTCTGGGCTTCTAGTTGCAGCAGGGAAAATGTGAAACGTCTGCAAAGCATTCTGCAGCTTTACTCAGCTCTTCAAACTCAAATATTTGTTTTACATCAGGAAATGGCTCAGGGCACAGGCACAATCTCACTAAGTACATGATTACCGCACCACGTGGCCAGTTAAGTGCCCAGCATGATTCAGGATTTCTCCAGTCTTAGCCACTCCCCTAATCAACACCTTTCAACAACAATAGCACCTGAGTCAGAACCCGTATGAAGTCCTTCCTCCCTGAGGAACACGATCCTTCTATTTACTTCCTTGGCCCCAGGAGCTGAGTGTGGTCCAGCGCCCCCTGCTGGTGACCGTATTTTACTCCTCTGCTGGATTTTTGAGGTTGGACTGGACTCTCCAACAGCATTTCAAAGACTTATATTTTCCTATTTTACAAGAAGCTTCTGTATGTTTAACATGCCCAGTGCCTGGTGGTGTCATGCCTTTCCTGCTCCCTTCTACCTTCCTCTCCAAGGGAGAGGGAAATTCATCTGGGAGTGGCTGGTGCAGATTATGAAACTCTTCCCTCATATCCGGAGTGCCACTGGGACAGATGAATTCCTGGCTGAAGGCAGGTGATGGTCCCATGAGCTCCACGACATCACCTTACAGAGCCAGTAGCCCGTATACTCACCACACAGCTGAGACACTGAAGAAGTTTGCCAGCTGTCTCATCAGATGGAATGAAAATAAACAGAGACAGAGTCGATGCCAGCTTGCTCATAATTTCCCCTTGCTATTCCAGCACCAGCCCAGGACTCAGCTGGAGAGCTCAGGGGTAGGGAGGGCATCCCTCTTCCCAGCAGGACTCTCTGGCACCTGTCTTCTTGGAGAAAGAGGTCTCCTCAGAAGGGTCTTCTGAATGAGGATCTTGGGGCATCTGAGCTGCCAATTCTGCTTAGCAAGATATAGTTCCAGAAAGTATGTATGAGCTTCTTGAGGAAAAGCACAAGCTAAGAAGAGAAAACATATGCATGCATGAGAGGGAATGGTAGAAACAGACCTCCAAGACTTACAAAGCCCCAGCACCAGAAATAAGGAAATAAAGTTTGAGAAGCTTGAAGCAGTAGCCTTACATATATCATTCCTCTGGCCAATTGCCCATGCCTGTAATTCCTGCTACAGGGTTGGGGGTGGGGCTCGGGGTTCTAATTCCACAACTGAGAGTAAGAGTTGAAGGCTCATATCTGTCTGATGGAAAAAAATGGGGATTTTCAAACCCATCTAAATTGGAAGTCAATGATTTTTAAATCCTTTATTTAGATTGACAAGAAAAAGAAATGATGCAGGAGCTTGACATAAACTCTGGCTACTCCATAATTTTGCCTAGGATTTAGTCTTGCATCAAAAAAGTCTATTGGTGCGCCCTGGTGGAGCAGCAGTTGGGTCAATCACCACATACGCATGTGTTGGAGTCCCAGGTCTGGGGAGAAACAACTGGTGTGTACAACTAAATAAAAATAAAATAAAATGCATTAAAAAAATCTGTTGGCACGTCCTGGTGAAGCAGCAGTTGGGTCAGTTGCCTCCAAAGGAGCAAGCCACATACCCCTGTGTATTTTTTAAATAAAAATAAAATTAAACCCTTTTTCCTCCTCTCAAAAAAATAATAAATCTACTCCACTGACGGGTAGATTTCTCCCACCTTTCTGGATTCTCTATTAAATCTTCCTTAGATAAGGAAGACTCCAAGTTATCTATTAAGCCAGTTTTCAAGGGACGGCTTCTTAAAGCTGACAGAAGACAAACCCCATGGAGTCCCAGGCTCTGAATCTATAGATGCAGGACTCAAGCCCAGTGTCCTCATTTTACGGATCAGAAAGTTAATGTGACGGAAGTGAGTGACTGCCTAGCCGAGTAAGACCAGGGTAGTTTCTGTTCAGGGATTTAGCCAGGTTTTATAACTCTTTCTCCAATGATTCACTACCTCCTTATCTCAGGCCTCTGGCTTCAGAGACAGGAATAGACAAAATGTTTCCTTTCAAGCTTTCTGTGTGATGGAAAACCTTCTTGACTGATTAGGGCCCACCTCTCTGGAATTCCCGAAAATCTGACATTAATTAAAGACAAATGCATTTTCTCCCCATGAAGCAGGAAGGCTGGAATAATATAGATGAGTCACCTAGTGAAGACTGTAACCTGATATTAAATAAGGGAGCCCATCTCTTACACTCAGAAAGAAGACCTGGGAGGGCAAGTTTAAATCTAGACCTGATTCTTTTCCTGAGGTTGGGAAGGAGAGAGATTTTGACATGAGGGTTTGTTTTCCAGTTCCCTGTGCAGGATGGGGCTGTAGTTTGTAGGTCTGTTTTAGGTAGTATGTATATTGCATTCGTTGATGGTCTGGAGACCAGAGGGAAGCAAGCGCGCGCACACACACGCACGAGCACACACACGCACGAGCACACATGCACGCACGCCTGCGGTTGCCATGGATCCTGGTGTTTGTTCCCGCTGGCTGGCTCAGCAGAAAATTTGGCTGAGTTGCAAGACGATGTTTTGAGGGTGGGTGTTGTAAAGAGCAAATACATTTTTCTGGTTAAGGAAAACACTAGCAAACAGAAGCCAAGGGAGGGAGAGAGATTTTTTTTTTTCTAATAATAACTTCTATAGTCAGAGCCGAATTTCACCTATTAACCTTGATGATGTTTCTTTAACCTGCTCTTTCTCAATACCCAGTGCCTGAAGTGAACCCGATGCCAGTCCTGGAGGCACACCCTCAGCTGGCAGCTGTGACCTAACTTTTTGTTTACAGCACATGTTTTGAATACACCATGATTGACCAAGCATGATGGGTAGACGGCAAAAATCTCCAACCTGAAAGTCATCATAATATCAAGAGTGTTTCGAAAAGCCGTAACTCAGAGGTGGTTCATGACTTCTTGGAATAATTATACTTGCTGCAAATGACACATAATCAGTAGACAGCAGCTTTAGATGATAGGATAATTCAGGAGGTAACTGAAGATCCTCAGATCTGGAAGAAAGAAAAAAAGCTAACACTTTCTTAACGTTTTCAACACTTCCTTAGATTTGAATACAGCTTAAACGCTCAAAGTGTAACCAAGGACATTTCCATAGGAAATAGGTTGTTAAATTATTGCTCTACTGGCCAGCTTAAACAGAAGGACAGAATGAATCCACTAACGACAGAACCAAAGGTGGAATTAGACTTGATTATTCTGACCTAAGGAAATAGATTTTGAGAGAAAAGGAATTTATTATAAAATTGGAGATATATAGATCAGATAGTTAATGAAAGATTTAGGGACAGAAAGTCTTTATTAAAAACAGAGCTCTATACACCCCAATCCATGTTTTCTAGGACTCCATGTTTGTCTGAGTTTGGTCAATGGGTTTAAAGAATTTATTTAGAGTTCTTAAAACAACACTAAATTTTTTAAACTTTTTTGTAAGTTTGCCAGGGTGCATTTGTAGGAAAGAGAGAAGGGGTTATTCCATCAAACTGTCATTGCAAGTCCCAGAGTTATGACCACTGCTGAATTGGGTTTGGAACTTCTGACTCATTGGAATTTGCTTTATCACTTTGGAAGCTCCAAAAGTGAAGTCTCCTCCCTGGAGGATCAAAGAGATAAGAGAGATTGGTTCCTTCAAGTCAAATTAAGTTGGGCTGCTTTTTAGACAAGAAAAGTTCCCACTTAGTGCAATCCCTCTAAAATAAGTTTGGTTATTACACTCATTTTCTCTTGGTCGATGTTCTCCCAAATGCTTTAAAATCACAAGTTGAGGACAGAAAATGTGGGAAAGGAACCAGTCTTTGCTATTTCTAAACTTTTCTGGAGTTTTCTCCTTTGAGAAACAGGAATATTGTTGGCCTTGCAGGAATGGAGTGCTGCTAAGAATGAGCTCATATAACATGTGCTAAGTGCTGAGGTCAGACCTGCTTTACAGGTGAGGAAGCTCAAACCTCAGCAGGGGCCTAAATGAGGAACCCAGCGAAGACCCTGAGTGCATGTGGTTGGGGTATAGCAGGGAAGGAGCGAAGTTTTGGGGAACACTATCTGGATCCGATTCCTATATTTCATGTATTCAATCCATGAGTTCTGCAAATGAATTTTCTTCATGGGGAAGCTGATTAGAGATACTCTTTTTTTTTTTTTTTTTTTTAATTTCAAAGCAATTTGATTTTTTTACCTGTTACAACCAGAAACCTTAAATTTGGGATATTGGCTATAGGATGAAAAGATTGGGAAATGTTAGACAAAGCAGGGCTTCACGTGAACCCACCAGAGGACTGATTTTTGCTCTGATTGGTTTTTACACATTTCCAAGACAGATGCACCCAGACCTAGTCAGCTTCTAGGGAATGAGGGAGCTGAGGGCAGGGAGCCTGGATGGAGAGCCATCTACTGGCATGTACTTTGTCTTAGCCTCCCTAGAGAGCAGAGCCTAAGGCAAAAGCATGTGTATTCCTACTCCTTTAGGGAGTGATATCCCTTGGAGAGAGGCAGGAGGGAGCAGGAAAAAGAGGGAAGGAAAAGGGGAGGAGAGGAGAGTTTATCCATTTGCTTCCATTTTCCAGCGGTCAAAGTTTTCAGCACAGGCAGAAATTCCCTGTCTTCTCATAGCACACATCTGGTAGACCCTGATTCCTTGGTGTCTCAGAACGGAGCTCCTCAAGGAAGCCCCAGGCTGGAGGTGAGGCTAGATGAAATAGCCCATGCATATCTAGGCTAATAACCCTGCTCGAGCTCTTAAGAAGTTAGTCACAGCTCCTGCAGAGATGGCCAGCACGGCAGCAGCTGGAATGGAAAAAAGTGACCAAAAATCTACATAAATTTCTGTTGGAAGAATGGCCTTTTCAGTCATCGAGTGTGATATATGCAAGGGATTTGTTATTCATGGCCTACTGCATGTTGTCTTCCCAATATCCATTTTCTTCCTCTTAGAGAGGGAAAACAGAACCCACAGTTTTTCCTAGCTGATCTCGCAGGTAAGTGTGACCATGTGACTTAGTTCCAATTAATGGGATACAAGTATGTGCAACTTCTAGTAAGTGTCCTTAAATGAAAGGGACATGTCCTTTCCCTCTTCCTAGTGGCTGGAATTCACATGCCAGGAGTGGCTCCCTAGCAGCCATTTGGGACCATGCGATGACCTTGGGAATGGAAGCTGCCTTTAGTAAAACATAAATCATAAGGTGCCTGGTTCCTGTCATCACAGTCACCAAATCCTCTCTGAACTGCTTACCTTTAG
Source organism: Solenodon paradoxus (assembly GCA_004363575.1). Lineage (NCBI taxonomy): Eukaryota > Metazoa > Chordata > Mammalia > Eulipotyphla > Solenodontidae > Solenodon > Solenodon paradoxus. The sequence goes on along the minus strand of RJWH01001564.1, from coordinate 86,631 downwards.
AGTTTTTACAACAGAGAAATCTAAACATTTGTCTTACTTAAGCCACTATTGTTTGAATTTCCTGTTCCTTCAGCCAAATTTAGTTCTAAGTGACATAGCAGGAGGGTAGACACGGAAGAAAAGCACATATATCCACCTTAAGAAATGGCTGTCCCTTGCCTGCATTCTCTTCATCCCGCCTCCTCACAACACCTTTGATTAGCCCGTTTTGTGATATTAGTAATAATTATTACCTACTGGGTCTGTGTCTGAGTCAGACATTGCTAACTGCTTTACATCTGCCGTCTGTTCCATAGGCTGCTAAATATGGCTCCACGTCATTGTCATAGCCGTTTTCCAAAACTGTCCATCCAGCTACCAATCTTGCTCCATTCCAGTTCATTCTCTAATTAGTAGCTTGATTGATTCTTCCCACATAAATCTTCTCATAGCACTTTTGTGCTTAGAATATTTCCATGGTGTCTCAGCTATCTCACGCTATGTAACCAATACCCCACAATGGCTTAAAAAACAATCATACTTTCTGCTTCTGTTCATCAAGAATTTGGGAAGGACTCAACCTGGCACTTCTCACTTGGAGTCTCTCCTGTGGTTGTAGTTATAAGGTGCCTGGGGCCGCAGCCATCTGAAGACTTGATGGGATTAGCTATTCTGCTTCTAAGGTGACCCACTTACGTGCCAAGGAGGCTGGTGGTGGCTACAGGCAAGGACCTTAGTTCCTGTCCATATGGGCTTCTCTGCAAGACTGCTAAGTGTCCTTAGGGCATGGGAACTGACTTCTCTCAGAGGGAGCAATCCAAGCACCAGGATGGAAGCTGCATTGCCTTTTATGCCCTGGCCTTGAAGCTACACCCCATCACTCCCATCATACTTGGGTGGTTGCAGAAGTTGCAAGATCTGCCTGGGTTCAAGGGAAGAGAATACACATCCCACTTCTCCATGAAGCAGTGTCACGATCAGTTGTGGAATGGTGCACAAATCGGCGTGGTTATCCTTGGAAACACAAAGCCTGTGACTTTAGCCGTAGCCCTCTCCTATCCCTCATAGAATGTTCCACACTCAAATCCATCCTAATTTGCATCATTTTCTGCCATGTCTGTGTTCACTAAACTGTGGAACTGTTACCCTATTCACTGCATCTTCTGCACTGGCATATTGATTATCAGTGATAACAGAATGAGAAGAAAGTAACTAGTGTTCCCTTTCTAACATATGATGTGGTTTGCTCTTTCTGACAAGACAGATCCTTCTCATACCTGAGGGATCCCTGGGCACTCCTCCCGGAGCCTCTCATCTCACAGCCTTGTCTCTCTCACCCCAGAGCTCACTGTACCCACCACTTTCCTGGTTTAGAGCATCTGCTTGGCCCACAGTGTTATAACAAGAGATGGATTCTGACTAGACCCTCTATGCAAAATTTGACAGCACTTTCTTTGGGGTCCTATGCCGCAGCCTGAGTCAGCCAAACTTTAGATTTGAATGGAAACGCCACACCTGAACAGTCAGGTACCATAGTGATGCAAATACTGGCCACAGAGCAGATATCATTTCTGGGATTCAATCTAGATGGATGTGTGGGTTTCAAAGTCAAGTTTCAAGCATGCCTAGGCACAGGGACATGTGTAAGTAGAGAAGTATTTCTGTGTCCAAGAGAAAGGAAGAACTCTAGGGAACTGCAGGCTCTAATGGCTCAGAAAGAGGCAAATTTGATGAAAAGTCCTTAGCAGTCCTTTCCGGGCTCCTGATTCATTAGAACTTGGCCCTGCCCCCACCTCCCTGGCCTCAGTCGCTCTGAAAGATTATGATCACTCATAATACTTGGCACATTCCTTCCTTCCACCACAGGGGTACTGTTGGGAATATTTGCAGAGCCCATGGGGTCCCTCTGATAGAAGGTGTACCCAAGGTACAAAATCTGATTGTCGCTTATTATACAACATAGCTAAATATAGATGTGCATCACTGCTGGAGAGCAGTCTCTTCATGTTTGCCTGGGAGGAACAAGTGGCCCAGTGGAGGGAGAGGATGCAGCAGAAAAAACCCCATGTACAGTAGCAGTCGGCAGGACAAGAGGGTTTGAGAAAGGCAGAGAGAGAAACACCCTCAGATGAGACAGCCCCTGGGGACTGGATGACAGTGTGAGATGGAGCTGTTAAGGCTGGAGTCTTGCTGGGAAGCCCACATGCCCACAATGAAAACCATCCCTGCTGCGAGTGAAGAAAGGGGATCTAATATTGCAGAGGGCACCTCAACTTCAGGGTGTGGTATCGTGGCAAAGCGTGGGGGGCAGATCAGGACACGCTGGTGTGTCAGAGGTACCACTAAAGTAAGAGGGTGGGTGTGTCCCTTGGGGTGTTTTCACAAAACCCCAGAACAGGTTGTGGTGCTCTGACACATTCAGTGTGCCCTGGCCACTCTTCTTATGTCTGAGACAACAGAGAGTTCTGTGCCCTCTCCCGAGGCCACCTTCTCCCTGCCTCATGATCCCCTGAAAGTGGGTGTGTTTATCCACACCCTGCAGCTCTGCTGGTCCCCTCTCCTGACAGGCAGCTGTTGGGAGGTGTCAGCTCTGAAGTGTTAAAAATAAAACCAGGCGTTCCATACTGGGATCTCTCATTATTGTGCTTACAAATGAGTCCTGCTGCAGTTTTTCAACTATTGGCTAACAAGCTCTAATTTGAGCATTTCAACTGGACCTTCGCACAGCGGGAGCTGTCTTGGAGCAGATGCCTTCTCAGAACTGCCTGTTTGGGGAGCTGATCACGTTTTCACTCTATCACAGACTCCCTGAATAGGGAAGCCCCAGGTAGGGATGACAAAAGCACAGGGAAGTGGGGAGAGCCTCCTGCAGAGAGCAATGCTGCCTGGTGAGCAGCTGGCTGCAGAGTGAGGCTGGGGTGCCTGGCAGGTGCAGACAGCCTCCCCTGGGTGTGGGTGTGGGGGTGGCGCTGAGAACATTGGCCAAGTTGAGGTCAAGGTGTGGAGGGGAGGGCCTGGAAACTTTCTGCAGCAGCTTCATGGCCCCAGTGAAATAGATATTCCCATCTGAAAGCATGAAGCTCTGATTGGTGCTAAACTCAACAAGCCTTGCGTGTTGGCCCAACTTCCTCCCATGCTTCTCTATGGTGTCCGAAGTTGTTCTGGGCCCTAAAGCAAACCTCTCAGTGTTGACCAGTCTTTTAGGCCAGGTTGAGAGGGTAGGCTCAGATTCTCAGTAGATGTAAGAAGACATTGGTAGGCGTGCACTGATGGAGCAGCAGTTAGGTCCCCTGTCTACTGCTGAGAGTACAGTCCACACACTTCCCAAGAACCCAGGTTGGCCTTCTGGGGTCAGGGGAAACAACCAAGACGTACAACTAAATAAAATAAGTAAAATGCTTCTTCTTCCTTCTTTCTCTTCCTGCCTGCCTTTCTAATTGACTTCATACCTGCCTGCATTTTGCCTTTCAAAAAAAGAAGACATTGTTGGCTGGTACTTAGCACCTTACCCCATGTTGTCCTAACTCGCTGGTCTACTCATGGTCTCCTGGATAGATCGGTCAAGGAGGAAGGCATCAGGGGCTGCCTTAGGAGCTGGCCTCTCTAAACCTAGAAATGAGACTGTAATAGGAAGTCTGTGGATGTTGCCCCTCCCTCCTCTCCGGTCCCATTCGGGGAACATCAGTATTACTGCCAGGAGGCAAAGATGCCATCTCTTTGGTTCATGGTGTACCTGCAAGGCCTAACTAGCCAAAACCCAGAAGTGCTCCATAAATATGTGCTGAAGGAACAAATGAATCTGGCATTCTTCCAGTGGTTTCTTTTACTCCTACTCATGGGCTCCCAAGGTGCTCTGCTTTTGTCTGCTCCAGCATCTCCTCCGCTCACTACAGTTCTCTCCTCTTCTTAGCATTTTCACTATCCTTCTCATCCGTTATTATTCTTTAACCAATAGAGTTGCATTTCCCTAACCTGCTTAAGATAACCTCACTAACAAAAAGTGCTCAAATAAAAGATGTGTACTTTTCTTCCCCTTCTTCTGTCCTCCCTGTGCCACCTAAAAACTTTGGGGGGAAAATTTCCAAACATACAAGATGCTAGAGAGACTAGGATAATGACCCTTCCCCTAATTCATCACCCACTTTCAATGATGGTCCACAATTTGACAATCCCCTTGAATATCTCCTCTGACCCTTTTTCTTTTGAGGGGAAGCATTTTAATCGTCTAACTTCTGAATGCTGTTCAAATGCCTGCTTCCCTTCATTACTACTGTTCTCTTGTTTGTCTGAGAGGACAGGGGTGCATTCTGGTTCTGATTATGTTCTTCATGTGACATACAGACCTGCCCCTGTGCTGAGAGCTGCTTAAATTATACACATTTTATTGCTGTTATTTGGAATCCAGTTTGGCTCAAGATGAGCCCTAAAGTCTCTGTTCTTTCTCTTTTCTCTTTTTCCTTCTCAGGCAGAGGATCAGAGCTGCCAGCCCCCACCCCACCCCCATCCCATGCTGTGCTACTTTTTCTTCCTTTCTCTTTCTCTAACCCTACCCTGAAGCATTTTCAGCAACTCTTTATTATTAACCACATGTCACCAGCCCCAGAGACATTCTGAAAACTGACAGCAATAATGAAATAGCCTAGGTCCAGACTGTTTCTTTTCTATAAGATCATCATGTACGGAGACAGACCTAAGTAGCAGGTCAGGAGCTCGCCCTCTCTTTCATGTGTGGAGGGACATGTCTGGGAATGGAGAGCTTTCCTGGGTGAATCTAGTAGGTCTCCCTGCTGTGCCTTCCTTGTATCTATGAAATTGACAGTTGTGTCTTGTGTCAGAAGTTCAAATTGTTATCTGTTCACCGGTTTTAAATTTCTAACACTACGCAAGGTCAGTCCTGCGATGCTTTATTTGGGCTCTTTCGTTCTTAGGCAGAACAAAGATGGATGGCATGTGGCGTTATTTGGGGATTCTACCTGTGTCCTTTGCTACAGCTAACCTGACACAGGGCAGGTCAGTAGGGCCCAGGGAGTTGGATACTTCACCATCTTAAGTGAGAACTGCATTGTCAGTCCCAACAGCAGACTCTCCTCCCGGATGTTCCCTGATGTTCTGTGAAATTTCTCCCAGCACAATAGGCACTGGGTTTCAGCAATTTTTCTTTAATTACCCAGCCCAACTCCGCCAGGGACTATGTCCCAGTCTCATCCTGGCCATGTTCAGACCTTCCCCTCACTCTCCAGCCCCCTAAATGTGAACCATAGTAGGCACAGAACCAGTTGTCAGGACCAGTGGGTACAGAGGCCCCAGGTAGGCCTTTAGACCTGTCTTCCCCTCCTCCTCTCTTTAATGAGACCCCTCCCCAATTTCTTTTAGTTTTCCTTCCCTCATGGCCATCTTCCCTCCTCACCTGCTGCTTAGAGATTATTTGTGGAGACAACTTGGCCTTTCTCCTCTGCACTAGTGTTTAGCACCCCAGGTCCTTAGGACAGTGATCAGTCAGGGCATCATGTAAATTAACAAAAGAAATCTCTGGGATGAGCTTCACATTCATTTTGTTGACCCGCGTCAGTATCCTGCTTTTCTTCCTCCTCATAGCTGATGGTACATATATTTTTCAAAGAAAAGGTGCAGGCAAAAATGAAGGCAAGAAGGCAGGCAGGAAGAGAGAGGAGGAAAAAAAATACTTTATTTATTTTTCCTTAGTTGTCCAACTTAGTTGTTTTCTCTGACCTTGATCTTGAACCAGGGACCTTGGGATGGATGGGGACTACAGGCGAATGAAACTGCCAGGCCTCCAGGACAGCCACAGCTGACAGTTTTTGTGAACTGTGTGCCAGGTACTTTAAATGTATTAACTCATTTAATTCTCATAACTACCATATGAGGTGGGCACTAGTGTTTTTATTCTCATTTTGCAGATAAGAAAATTAAAGCACAGAGAGGTTTAGTCACTTGCCCACAGTCACACAGCTAATAATTAGCAGAGCAAAGATTCAAATCCAAGATTCAAGTGTGACTGGAGAGCCCAAAGTTTTTCAGACGTAAACTGGAAATGTAAAATGACATGACAGGGAATGAATGAGCAAGGATCTTAGCTCAAGTGGTGACAATCTGGTATTTTCCTTTTCCCTTTCTATGTTCTCTTTTCCATTGTGCTTTTCATTCCAGGCTTGTTCACAGTGACTATGTTGAGAGCAAACAGGATGGTGGACCTTCAGATAATGTGGAAGTCTAGGTTAGGTTGCTTTGCTGTGTCCTATTAATCTCAGCTAGACAGGCGCACTTAGGGTCTGGTTTATGATCTTGCTTAAGGCAAAAACTCCTGTATTCATCTAATTTTATAGTCATTATGGAAATACTATACACATAGTCTCCAAACAGTCAGGCTCTATCTCTAGGGATTTGAGGATCAATGAAAATCATTAGGGAAGATAGTGAGTAGGGAGATCTGTGACTATGAGTTGGGGCAAAAACAAAAATATCTGCACACTTCTCACAATGGAGAAGGCATTGTGTGTGGAAAAGGCATCATTCTAAAAATGACAATAAATCATAATGTTTTATCACAGGAGAAAGTCACTAAAACTGAATTGCAAAGAATTGTTGGGGATGTTATGGGGATTTTGAGGGATTATTAAGCAAGTCATCGAAGACTAAGGGCCAAAAGATGAAGGCGGTGACTTGGAGAGAGGACTCAGGATAGAGAACAGGATGTCACCTAGCTCCGCTCCGCATCATCATTGTGTCTGTGCTCCTTACAAGATGTTTGGGCACAAACAGAAGGCAGAGACCATGTCCATGCCCCTTGGTACTGTCACCTCTAGCTACAGTATCTGGCACACAGTTAGTGCTCAAAATATTTTTGTTGGAAAAAAAAATCAATAAATGAATGAACATGGCAAGTGAGTTTTTCCCATTAAGTCAATCAGGTATATGAAACTTGAAGAGCCAATTATATAGTTCCCATCTAATTCCCTCGCTTGTGTTGCCAATTTCTCCATTTATCGAGTTGCTCAGGTCTCTTGGCATGGCCTTCATTTCCAGTGTCACTAAAAGTGGCATACTGCAGGCTTCAGCCTCTGCATTATTCAGTGTGCCATCAGCGGCCTCAGCTCTGGGGAAGAAGAAATAGCTGCAGAAGAGTGGCTACCCTCACTCACAAGCATTAGATAATGTCTTGGCTACGTCCTCCTGGATCTTTTGGTCTCCATCTTGGATCCTACTGATAAAATCTTTGATGGGACAGGTTGGGTACTGGTGCTGAATGCAGGTGTGCTGGCAACAAGATGGGCGGAGTCACTTCTACTCTGCTGCTGCCTCACTCTGGGCTCTTAGACAAGTGTGCCCACTTGTGCCCCAGTCCCTCCACTATTGGGCAGGGAAGTTGTGCCTCGCATGCCACCTGATGTGGTCTTTCGGAGACAGAAGGAAAAGCTCTTTGAAAAGTTTCATGTTCTATTTAAATGAGCTCTCTAGTGAATGAAATTTTTCTAGACACCAAGTCTTTTTAGCTTTTCCTCTAACTCACTCATTTTTAAGCCACTTTAAAAAAAATGAGATAAAAAAACCTGTTTGTTATGTCCTCCTTTCTCTAGCTAGGAATTTTTTTTTAAGAAAATGCAGTATCATTTTCTGAGTTCTTTAGCAACTGAACTTTTTACCCTGTAAGGATTTCTCAATATGGAGTTAAAATTCATGTGTAAACCAATTTTCTTAACCTAATGACTGCTTGCACATTCAAGAAAGCTTCATATTTTTGTCTGCACATCACAGTCAGCTCCCCATTTCTCCTGAGCTCTCTCATTAGTCTTTGAGAAACTCCTTCTCACAGTAAGCTCCTCCAAATCAGTGTGAAACCCTTAATTTAATTAACACCATTACAATTTTCCAACAAGGGTAAATGAGATAAACTAAATTTATACCAGGAAGGAAGGAAAAGCAGCTGCCTTAGTAGGGATCTTGGAAAAGCCTAAATCAAGTGGTCAAGAAAGAGGCTGGAAGGTCACATAGACTTGATACTTTTTCAAAGTAAAAGCCAGTAATCCGGAAACAATTCAGAGACCATTCAAAAGTCAAGGTATTCATTAAGAAGTGAAAAGTGAGGGGAGTCTGAAAAGAGAGAATTACATCATAATTAGAAATTAAGTTTGACAGCGGGAATTCACATGTAAATAAAGAATCTCTAGAGCCTGTCTTTCAGCTGTTTCAGACTTTTCGTTATGACATTGCTCAAGTCATGAGGAGAAGGAGCTACTCAGCAACTTATTTTCTAGAACCAGATTTTTGGTGGTAGAAGGGCAGGTATCCAGGATTTATGAGAGATTTAAAGCAAAATATAGCAAAAAAATATAAACCAGAATAGATCATGCCCAGTAGCAAGTAGGGATAAATGAAAATGGGCACACCTATCATGACCAAAAATCATGCTAATTCCTGTGAAAACTGACTGGATGCTAGCAGGTAAAACCATGGGATAATTCATCACTGATTCCAAGCTGTGAATTGGGTTTGATGTTTTCATGGGGGGAAATATTCCACTGTGATTCTAGAATGTGTTACAAAGAAAACTCTATTCCAGGCAAGGAGAAATAGCCATTTTGTCATGCTTCCCTGTTAGACTCACAGGAAACCGCAGACCCTTTTCAAAAGGTTGGAAATACCTGAGATAATCGAGAAAGAGCAACACAAATGAAGAGACAGAATGCATATTGAAAAAGTGATCTCATGAGGCAAGTTTAAAGAATCAGCACAGCTTATCCTAAAGAAGAAAGATCAAGTGGTAAAATATTGTTTTCATACATATGACAGATATTTAGCAGAAAGATGTTGATCATATGTTTCCTGAGTATATGGAGGCCAGGACAAAAAAAAATGTAGACGGAAATAAGAGCAATCAATAAAAAAAATCCTCTGATGATTTTCCACATCCTGCAGACCAAGGCAATGATCCTTCTCAGCACATGTGACATCCCATCTCTGTCACTCCCGCCATTTACCAACCCTCTGCCTCTGCTTGGGTGTGCCTTCCACACTCGTCTGTCCAACAACTTTGAACCTTCCTGGGTTGTACTGACTCCTGTATCTGGTTCCCTCACAATGCCAGGAGCTCTCAGCACAGCACTGGACCAGAACTTGAAACCAATTAAAGGTTGTTAAATCAACGAACAACTTAAGGAGGAAATACTTAATGCCAAGAACAAAGATTAGGAGAGAGACATCTCATAAGGTATTTTGGAGTGAAATGCTGTGCTAGGTAAAGTCCTCTTTATCCCCTTCATGCAGTCTTTGGTAACTCCTGCAGTCCTCAGAAATACTGTTAAGTAGGTTTTCCCTTGGGGAATATACTTGTTCTTCAAGGCGGACATGGGAGTTGAAACCCTGCAGCTATCCAACACTTGGGTAATACTGAAAATCCCAGTTTGCCTTCTCAGAGGAAATCCAGCTGAGCCTGCTATTTAGATCTATATTCTCATACCTCAATAAAAAGTTCCTTGGTCTCGTTTTCCCAAAAGGGTTCATGTTATTAACTGTACCTAGGATACCTCTTTACATACAGTAGGTTTACGATACGTGCTTGTGATCTAGTAGCAATTCAATGATTCTATTACATCAACTGGTCGTGTGTTAGCCCACCCGCGTCCCTTTGTACAGAATTATTATTTAGAATATATTGTCCTGAGACCCATGCCGCTTCCTGGGAGGATGGGGATGGAGAGTCTTGCAAAGTGACTCAGCACCTCCACTTAGTTAACTGCCTAGGTGAACTTCAAGAGGACCCACAGGGAGGGCATGCTAGCAAATGACCCCTCTGTCCTCTGAGAACTCTCAACAAATGCTACTATTTTCCTGAAATCATATTGCCTTATACGAGGCTGGAAAGAATCCCGAGAAATCATCTAGTTCAGGCTTCTCTGTCTGGGCAGAAATGAATTCACCTATTGTAGCAAACAGGCCATTTCTCTGTTAAATCTCCACATGTCCTTATTACATCTTTTTTTTGTGTGCTTCCAAAGCACATTTCTCTCCCAAGTCAGCCTTTGCTGTGTTTACTTTAAGATACAGTAGGACACCACAGTTTCCACTGTGCCTGTTATCCCTTTGCCAAAATTATGCAAATTAAGAATAACCCCAATCTGGTTGGGGTTACCTGTGATTGAAAAGTAATTGGGTTATAATATGCTAATCCGTATGCTAATATCTGTCCCTGAAGATAGAGAGACCTGGAAATGCTAATGTGAGAGACCTTCCAGGAAAAAGGATTATGAGCTGGGAAGTTGAGGGGAGAAGGAGAGGAGAGGAGGGGAGACAGGAATCCTGTGAGGAAGCACAGAGCTTTTGGAAACTGGGAGGGTTTTGCTTGTTGTTTTTTTTTCTATTTTATTTTCCAAATTTTCTGTGATGACTGTGTGTTACTATTATAAGCAAAAAAAAAAAAAAGTACGATATGGAAAGACCAACGGATGAGGAGCTCAGCACAGAAGATGAGAGGAAGCAGGATGGGCCTTGCCAGTGCAGCTCAAGGGACTGACAGTTCCCCAAGATAAAAATGTTGGGTGCGGGGGGAATTCCGTGACCTGTGGAGTCCAAGGAAGTTGCAGAGTAAGCTCTTAAGTGGTTGAGAGAACAGCGGTTCTAAATGGGGCCTCAGAGCCTCTGGGGCTGAGAGAAAGCAGAAAAAAAAAATGTCTTCAAACCTGGCAGAAGAGATAAATGTGAACTACGACTCGGAAACTGTAAAAGCCACATGGAGTTCATGTTTCTTCGTTCATTTATTCAAGGAGATGTATTCTACAAATATATACTAATTACACTCTCTGTACAGCATACTCGCCTAGTCTTTGTGAAGGACAGGATGAATGAGGATACATAAAACGCCCTTTCCCTGTCTAAAGAGTCTTCTATGTGAGCTTCTGGCAATGAACTTGCTGAGCGTGGTGCATGCCCATCTAGGTCTTCACAAGCCTTCTTCAGCAGGCAGTTCTGGTCCTCTTGATGAGGGAGGGACAGGAGGCTAGAGGGTGTGTTGGATGAGTGGATGCTTTGGAGAGGTGCTGAAGAAGGGCTGGAGCCTCCTAGGAAATCTTAAATGAAAAATAAGGTGGTGATAATGCAAAGAGCCTGAACGTTGGCCCTCGGCATGGCCGCTGTCTCAAACCGTGCCCCTACCTTCACCAACTCCTTCCCACCTGTGAGTTTGCCTGCGGGAAGCTCTGGACTTCGGAGGAAAGTGATTACTTTTCTGGCACTTCTTGGTGATTCAGACATTAAGTCTGTGACTGCAATGGCATAGTCCATATAAAGCCCAAGGACCCAGGTTTGAGAACTGGGGCTGGATGAACAAGCAAAAGGAACAACAAAATAAATGAATAAAAACACTTTCTCCTCCTCTCTCTCTGCCTGTCTGCCTGTCTACTTGCCTCTCTTCCTGCCTGCTTCCTTCCTTTTTTTTTTTCAAGATTATTTTTCCTTTCCCGAGCACCATTCCTTTTTCTTGAACACTCTTGAAGCCCTTTATTCTCAAAGATGTTAAGGATTTCTTTAGCTATATTTTTTCCCGTCTTCACCGGACAGTCATATATTATCATCAGCTGATGGACTCTATGTATACCATAGAGGTCAAACATTACAGCCACCAAATTATGAATGCTATTGACAAAAGCAGCAACCCATTAGAGGATAATGTAATAACGTAGAACAAAGGAAGTCATTTTCAAGGTATACTCTGCAGATGTCTCATTTATGGTTTCTAAATTCCTGGTTTAATTTGTTCTGAGGCAAATTTCAACGTTCCAAGGCAAATGTTCTGAGGCACTTGTTCTTAGGACTGATGCCATTTATTAGTATCGTTGCATAAAAAGGGGGGTAGAAATATTGGAAGACTTCTGAAATCTCATTAATTGGGTTGTGTTAACAAGAAATATAAAGAAAGAAAGAAAACAAAATGGAGCCATCCAAGCCTGTGTAAAACCAGAGTCAGGAGGCTGTGGACGGTTGGGTCCCAGGCATGTTCCTGTACAATCAGGAGGGTCCCTGCACATCCCAACATGCTCAGACCTGCCCACAGGCATACACCTCCTGGAAGAAACGGAAAGAAACCCTCTTGCCACAAACTTCCCAAGATTGAAACTCAACCAATCACATCTCTAGCAACTCTTCACCCAATTTGCATATTACCGCACCAATCAAAACTTAACTGATTCTAGTTAATTTGCACAACGGACCTGAGGGTGAACTATTCCACTGTGTGTGTGTGTGTGTGTGTGTGTGTGTGTGTGTGTATCAGACCTCCCCCCAGAAGCTCAAAAACCGAGATTCAAGAATCTCTTGGCTCCATGACGCTCATGCTACTAAAGCCCCACATAAACATCTCTTCTTTGTTCTAGTCAGCCTGGCTTTGGCTTTTTGTTTAACAGAGACTAGAACCCCATCTTCCGCTCTGGAAATTGGGTCTAAAACAGTAAAGTCAAGTCTCCAAACAAACAACAATCATGTGCCATGTGGCTACTCTGGATGCAGATGATCAGTAGTCATTGCACTTTCCACGAGGAAGATTTCCAGGGTGATTTGCAACAAAAGCAATGAGCTGTTCCCTGGTTGTAGGAAAAGAAGGCGTTTGTTGATCACATCTGTTTAATTAGTTATAGACACAGATGTTTCCTCATTTTTTTCTAAAATAAGCTTACCTCTCTAATGTAAGATGCCCAGCATAAAAATTCAGGAGACAGATTTTTTTTTTAGCTACCCAAAGTGTTTCTCTCTTACTCTCTGTGTTGTTGGTCTAATGTGAACTACCCGAAAAAGGCTATTCCAAAACACTGAAAATTTTCCTTATATCATCTCAGTAACAAGTTCTATTATTTTCACACAACACAATACCGAGTGGGGTGCTATATTGGCAGGAAAAATTCTACAGGTGTTAAGTAAGATACATGTTAGATTGTATTCATTTCATTCATATCAGGGATTTATATAGCATCATGCTTCTGCTTCTGTAGCTTCAAATTATCTATCTTTCGAAAATTCCTTACCCCTCTCTAGGGTTCAGTTTGCTTGTCTGTAAAAAGATAGTACAGCAAACTGTGTGCCCAAGTTCCTCCCAACTGGTCTAAGCTCCCAAGTAGAGGATTGTGTATCTGCATAGGACCACTATGGAATAATAGATGGTCACTCCATTCCTGCCTGGCAGGAATGTGTTTGTGGTTTTTGAATTTGATATTTCTATCTCTTCTCTTTTCTGCTAGAAACTATCTACTTTTGCTTCAAGATCCAACTCAAACATCTTTTCCTCTCTAAGACCTTTCTAATCTCTGTTATTCCCTGCACACATGAATTTGGACAGTGTGTGTCTCAGAATCAATTTCATTTCAGAGGTGCCCTCAGAGCATTTTGTACATACTTCAATTATGAAGGAGTCGTTTCTGCCATTGTGGCTAGGTTTTAGAATCAGTGAGTGAGGTCAAGATGGCTCATAGACTAAGTTACCTTGGAAAATCCCTCAAACCATCCCATATACTATGATGCTTTGGGAGACTGTGTTATTTGAAAATTATTTGTATCCTCTCCCTCCCTTTATTTTATTTTGATATGTTTGAAATTTGTACTGTGTAAGTTTCATGTGTACAACATGATTTGAATATACATATATATATATATATACACATAGTGAAATAACTACCACAATGATTTTAGTTAACATCCACCACCACACAGTTATACTTATTTTTCTTGTGATGAGAACTTTTAAGATCTGCTGTCTTAGCAACTTTCAAATATGCGAGATAGTATTATGCGCTATAGTCACCACTCTGTACATTGCATCTCCATGACTTATTTATATTATAATTAGAAGTCTGTACTTTTTGACCAGCTTCACCTATTTCCCACCCTTCTTTCCAACTCTTACCCCTGGTGACCACCAATCCGTTCTCTTTTTCATTGCATTTTGTTTTTCAGATTTCACCTTATCCTCAGCATGTTGTCCCAAATGGCAGAATTTCCTTTTTTTTTTTTTTTTTCCTAGCTGAATAATACATAATTGTATATATGAGTCTTCTCTAACCATTCATCCATACATAGGTTGTTTCCGTATCTGAGTTATTCTGAATAATGGTGCAATGAAAATCGGACTCTACATATCTCTTTAATATTATGTTTTAATTTCCTTTGAATATGTATCCGAAGTGGGATTGCTGGGTCCTATGTTGTTCTATTTCAATATTTTGAGGACCCTTCCATACTATTTTCCATTTCGGATCGCCAATTTACATTCCCATCAACAATGCAAAGTTTTCCCCTTTCTCCATATCCTCACCGACACTTGTTAACTCTTGCCTTTCTGATAACAGACTTTCTAACAGATGTAAAGTGATGACTCATTGTGGGAAGCCCACTGATATCTTTAAACATGGGAAGCACATTAGCTTTATGAGACCTTTGCAGAAAGAGAATCATAGTGCCCACCTAGCAGCTTGTAGATGCAGCTCCCCAGGCAGTGGTGCCCATCTCCTGCCCCGATGTCTTCTGCAAGGTCCAGTCCTCAGGTGTGGGGTGCCCTTGTGCAGTCTCCTCTAGTCTCTGCCGAATGTTTTCCCGCATCTGCCTCCTGACTGGCTCCTGAGTGCTGTCTAGGGCCATGTCCTCTTCATCTCTGATACGCACCAGACCATAGTCTTTCTCTAGAAGCAAGTGGTGCCCAACTTGACAGTGAGACTGCTTGCCTTGTGTTAAAACCATGCTCCTGTGCAAATAGGCAGTGATCTAAACGGAGATTGTATTAAGTCATCTCTTCCAAATGAGGGGGGTCTCAGGGTGCAGAGAGCAAGTGTTGAAGATTTCATTTTAGAAAGGTGCCGATTGTGCTTGATGGAGTATGTGCCCAGGGCTGAGACTTGCATCCCAGCCCCTGGGGAACAGTGCAGGTCATCCTGTTCAGAGACCAGTCACAGATTGGTTTATATACTAAATAATGCATCTTAGTCCCAAATGGGGTTGGCTTGAAGGTGTGCTCCGGACAGGTGACTGCAGTGAGAGGAACAAGGACATTGTAATAGAGCAGCGAGTTGTGCTGCAGCACAGAGAAGCTGCTGTGAGCCCACCTGCAGCCTGTTGCAGGATGAGGAGAGCGGGGGTTTCATGCAACCCTTTAGGCAGGGTCTCTGTTCTGTGTGGCTTGGCTGGCTCTTGCTTCTTATTAGCTGTGACCCAGAAACCCTGCACATCCCCAGGCCAATCCCATTGTCTTCCTACCTACATCCAGTTTCTTGCAGCTTCAACCTAGGCGAGTTGGAAGGGGTTTCTCCTCAATATTCAGGAGTGTTGTGTTTACTCTCTGGAGACTTCCTAATCCAGTTTGTAAATGAACTGCTCCGTGTGGGTCCATCAATGCAGGAAACAAAATGAATAGACCCAGACTCCTCTTCACGCCTCCTTCCTAGTCAACATGGCGGGGAACTTCCAGGTGGGGAAGGATCAGGAAGCCACATTCTCCCTCCTGGAATGGCGATTTCTACTTTCTTCCACCTCCACAGCTATGAAGGGACAGCTGACACCCCTAAATTTGGACTTAAGGAAGAGGAAAGCTACTCTTGTTTTTAGCCCAACCGAAACTTGTCCTGGATGAAAATGGGCATTGCCTGCTAGGAGTCATCTTCCTTTACATCTCCACATATTGGACACTCTTGCAGGTCCCACATAGGAGCTGCAGCACAGGGCACTTGCTGGAGGCAGCTACTGAGGGAAAGCAGGCCTTTCCCATTCTTACCTTCCCTGTCTTGTCAGGAGAAGAGCTCAGAAAGGAGGACTCACAGGCAGGAGGAGTAAACACCCAGTCTGTGGCATTCAGAAATTCCCCAAGGCCCCAGTGACTGTTTTGAGAGCTGAGAGAAGTCTGGAAGTTAGGAGTAAATTATGGGTGTTATTTTCAGCTTCAGGGCTAAATTATTAGTGTTCTCTGGTGAGTGGTTATCCTGAGCACTAAAGCTATACCTTGATCTCCTACAGATCTATGTCACCAGGCACAGATGAGGAGGCAGGTCTGGTGCTCTCTGAGGGTCTTTGGAGACCCCAAACATTCCTTTGGAGCATTGAGCAGCCATGTTCTCCACCATACGGCACACTCAAGACTGGCAAGTGGGCGTGTGTCCCCTCACCTTGCTCTGCACACCTCAGGATGGGTGGTTTATGATCACGGAAAACAGGGGTGTTTGCAAATTAAGATGAATCTATTTCAGTGTATCTCCCCTCCCTTCCCCTCCCCTCCCCTTTCCTCCCCTTCCTTCCCCTCCCTACCCCTCCTCTCCTTACATCTCTCCCCACCTCTCTTTCATATACTCTACAAGGATGCACTTCTATAACCCTCCCCCCACAACCCAATCTCATGCATAATTCTCTTTCAGTTCCTCTTGCTAATTTACTCAACAACTGAAAATAACACCCACAATTAGCTTGAAGCTTCCAGATTTGACACAGACACAAGCACCTTCAGGAATCTGTGTATCCTGGTCCTGTTGTTTCTGACAGCCTCTCACTCTCCGTTCTCCTCCAAGCGAAAATCGAAAATCGGAGTGTGGGATCTTTTGATCTTCCTTCTCCTGTTATTGCTGCCTGCCCCACGGTGTGTATCATTTCAATGGGCAGTTTAATGTCTCTCCAGAAAGTGGACAAGATCAGAAAGCGAAGCAACACTCAAATTCAAAGCCTTCTAGCCACAGCTGGGATAAACAAATTTTAGTGCAGGAGGATTTTGCGAATTATAACACAAATATGATTCAAGATCCTTTGCAGATTTCCATTACCCATGCAAATGGTGTTTATTCATAGTCTATAAGGGCGCCTCTCTACCTTCAAATTCCTCATGATTGGATGCAGTGATCAAAGGAAATCCAGGAAAAAGTTGTCGATGCTGGAATGCCTCATTTGTGTTTACCTTTCAAGATGCATGTTATAGGGTTAAACACAGACTAGTGTCTCAGTAAGCATATTTACCTCTCCTGGGAACAGCTTTGCATTGTCATAAGCATATTTATTCTCTAAAAAGAACAGCTAACTTAAAAAAAAAAAAAAAAAAAAGCACTTTTACTTTGTTGTTATGTGCTGGGCTCTGTAATAACCAGAGACATTTTCATTGCTTTACTCTCCACAGTGGACTTGGGAGTTAGTATTATCACTATTTTACAGTAAGAAGAACCAAGACCGAGAGGGCCCATGTGCTTGTCTCACAATTTCCCTTATAGTAAGTGGCACAGCTAGGATGTGAGCTCACATCTAGTTGACTCCAAGTGTGTACTTCGCACCATTAAAAGTATTGTCTTGCCAGCGCATAATAAGGTCCCTGGAGTCAACAGAATGGGAATATCCTCCATGAGGAGAGATGGTTAGCTGTTTCAAAACACAGAGTTGTCCAAACGCCCTTCCTTCCTAGCAGCTGAACTTGGCACACCCCAGTCATAGCAACTAAGGGCACTGAAGGGCAGTGCTTAAGCTCATCACTTTCATAAGGGATATTGAGCCACACCCAGCATAAGCCTTACTCCAAGTTTGTGATTCAATGCCTCTTGATATTACAAATGTTTTCTTGACTGTAAGCTTTCAGAAAATTTTCACAGAAGAGGAAACGAAGCTCACTTTGCCCATCTCAAGGGGCCACAGTGTTGAAAATTCCCATTCCAGGGTTTGGAGTAACCTGGACAGTTAAAAGAAAGTCAAATGAAAACTCATTTCCTGCTTACCTTTTTATTTATACAGAGAACTAAACATAGCCCTTTGCTTGCTCTCGGAAGGTTTCCTCTTCTGCGTTTATTTAAGAAAATACCCAGTTGCTTTTTCAAGACAAGAGAAGCACCCTTGCAAATTTCTGAAGACAAGGGGCCTCACTGTGCAGGCCCTGGTGTTAGTTTTAGGTATCGAAGGAAAATAACTTGCGCAGCCCAGTCCTAACCCGGGCGAGGATCAGGTTAGCACAAACATTACTCCACCCAGTCATTACCAGCTTTTCCTTGAAATATTATTTTGGGTTTAGAGTCACCAAAGGTTGGAACAGACTACAGGGTTCACTAGCATCTCTGTAGCACCAGTGAGTGATCTGGTGCTGGCAATCGGGTGGTGGTGTGAAAGCCACATAACCTTCAAAGATGAAATGCTCTGATAAGTATGGATAAAGGGATGGACAATAAAATCTGCCTCCCCGCAACCCACCCCACCCCAATCCCTCTCTTGGAGCAAATGTTCACTAGTTTAGATAACTGGCCAGGATTTTTCCAAGGCCTGAGAGCCTCAAGCAGGACAAAGGCACTCAGCTGTTTAGCTCTCACCATACTGGTATCTCCTGGTGCCATAGGCTATCACTATGGGTTTTACTTTACAGCCTTTTATTGCCAACATATTGGAATGATAGTCTCACCTTGGTGCTTAGAGAGTAGTTCTAGGAACTCAATTATAATGATTATCATTATCACCCAGCCCTTTTCTCAGTTCTCCAGAAAGTATGAAGGCTTTTACAGATTCGAATAAATTTGTGTTCATCTGAAGAAAAAGAGGATAAAACATGCAAGGGGTATATCCTGAATTGTTCTGGGAAGAAAGTGTTGATAATAAAATCTCATATAATGCATCTGTTCAGCTGGCCAAGATGTATTAATTGGGAATTGGCTTCTCTCACAATGTGATAGATATATAGTAGGTTTAAAAAGGAAGCAGAGATGTTATCTTAACCCAGATGGGAACACTGAGCCTGGAGACCTCACAGTCCTCTTGGCAGGTAGGGAGAGAGGAGTGGCTAAGGTTAGAAGGAAAACCCAGAAACTAGCTTGAGACATATTTGGAGGAAACAATACCTTATGTCAATTTAGCTGGCATTGTGCCAACATGAGCAGGTCCAGGAATTGATTGCATGGTAGCATTATGCAGGGGACCTGTTCTAATTGCAGTTCTCTTTTCAAAATACCTAGAGCTTTCCTTTGCTCAAAAGCTTAATATGATACAATAGAATGATGTGCTTGCTTTAAGCTGCTAATATAGGCATAGGCCCCATTATGTAGAAATATGGTATTAAGATAATCAGTTATCATAACATGATGTTTTAATCAGATGCCATCTGAAAGATGCACAACCCTTCAATTCAAGTGCAAGAGAAGACGTGGCCTGTCATACTGTAATGGAACTGGGAAAGAAGGATGCAGATACTGAGGGCTGTGGAAACACCACCAGATGTAAAATGTTGGGAGGTTCTGAGCGTTTCACTTGGAAGAGAGAAAACTAAGAGAAAATAACTGTCTTCAAATATTGGTGAGGTTGTGAGGAGGAAGGGATGAATGGATTGTATTTTAGTAAAAGACAGAAGAGGAACAAAGCACCAGTAAATGTTGAGGCAGAAGGAAGAAAAGAAGGAAGTAGCAAGGAGGGGATTTTTATCTCAATATAAGAAAACAATGTTCCAAAAAAAAGTTTTCTCATAAACCAAAGTGCTCAGTATTAGAAAAGGCACTCTCCAGAACTGGAGTCCCTGAGCTTCCACCAGAAAGGAAATTGGATGACCATGTGTCAGCATTTTGAGAATTCCAGCAGCAGTCATCTCAGGTCTTGTGTCACGAAGATTCTGGCTTTCTCACTGGGCCATGCCTTAAATGGTTCTGCTAAGAACCAAGGCGGGAAATGGAACACAAGTATAAGAACTCTTTGATCAAAGTGCTTTTAAAAAGATGCGTTACTCTAGATGTATGAATTAAAGACCCACTATATTTCTCAGGGATAGAGAAGAGCCCAGAGAAGGACCTTTTCCTTTAGCAACAAAGGGGTCAGGCAGTACAACTGGCAAAGTCTCCATGAGAAGCATACTCCTTCTATGATGAGTATGGATGAGAAGTGTTGCTAGGTTACTGGCCCCATCAAAGAGTCTAGAGGCACCTGGGAGAAAGAAAGAACCTGACGTGTGAAGGGCGAAGAGCAAGCAATCAAAGAGAAGAAGGAAATATGGGCTCAACCCAAGTCGAGTGTTTCCTCTAAGTGCTGTCTGTGAGTGATCTGCTGCTCTTGTGTTACTCTAGCACAGATTTAGGAAATGTAAGTCATACACAGGATGGCCATTCAAACTGAGTGGTTCATCAGATTTCCAGAAAATAAAGCACTGGTCTGGTTCAGTAGAAAAAGAATATACATGAAGTTAGTAACACTCCATTTCCAAAATGATTTGTTTTCTTGCTGATGAAGACTCTTTGAACGTAAGGACAATATTTTATTTGTTTTCTCTCTGGAGTTTAGCACTGTGTCTGGCACATAGTAAAAGCTGCAATAATTATTTAGTATACTAAACACAGATGTTTTTAAAATAGTAGCTAGGTGAAGGAATTTGAGCAAGACCACATTGATTTCCACTTGCTCTGGTCTTTTCCTGTTGTCTCAGCAAAATCACTGCTCTAGGTAGAGAATTGTGTTCTGAAGAATTATGTGCTGACTCCAGTGTATGATGTTCTAGCACCTTCCACAGAAATCTCAGTTGACTTTCCCACTCATTCATGCAAAAAAAAATGTATTGAACCCCTACTTTGTATGAGGCACCATGCTAGGACAAGCTGATAGGTAAAGAAGACCAGTGAGACCCCTGCTTGTTAAAGTTCTCCTGTATTTGTGACTTGGGAAGTAATGGCCTGAGGGTCAGGTGCCAATTATCAGTAAACAGAAAAGTTCCTTTTTTAAATGACCAATTGAGATATACTGACAAAATAAATGGAAACAATTTTTGAAAGAAGTCTAGTCTAGAACCCCTGTGACTTGGTATTTCTCTGATCCAAAAAATAAGTCCAGATTATAAGTGTTAGAGCAGGAGGAAAATTCCCCCACCACTCTCAGGTTCTTCACAAACTGAATGAACAAACAAATTAACATCAGACAAGATTAATGAGAGAAAAATCCAAATTTAATGACATGCATTTGGAGAATTTACATGGCTGTACATTCTGAGGTTCTCATGGTACAGAACAAAGATTTCTATCCTGTACTGTGGCCTGGGAAAGGGGGTCTGGGCATCCAGGAGAGAGGAGGAGGTCTTCACATGAGAAAGAGGGATGACTCATGTTTACGCTGAAAGCAAAGGTGAGTTTCTTAGACAGAGAAAAACTGTTTGCAGATAAAATTACACTTGGATCACAACCTTCCCGAACTATGTTTTTCTAGGTGATAAAGGAACAATGGAATTCTTTGGTTAAAAGGGAGAGTATACACTTAGGGAGTGGTGATCCCTTCTAAGGGAAGGGCAAAAAGGGCTAGGCAAAAGGTAGGAGCTTCTTCTCTGCTTCTGGGGTTGATATTATTTTCAACTCAAATTAATCAGCATGCCAGAGAGGGTGTCTGCAGGAGACCAGTTCTGAGAGTCTTCGGTGATCTGTTTTGAGCACTTTCACAAGCATACGCACAAACACCATGCCCAGGACGACTGAGTAGTCCTGAGAAGGTATGATGCAAATTTTAAATATTTCTTAAAGTCACAGAAGTATAATGATTGCCATTAAGAGCCATTCTTGACTTAGCTTGACCAGAGTCATTGCTGCAAATAGAAATTACCTATCAAATGATTGGAGAGTTATTCTGCCACCTGCTCACCAGTGGCTTTAAATAGGTCCATAGTAAGGCGAGATTTGAAAGGGTCCCTGAAAGCATGTTATTGAAAAATCGGAATATAAATTGGGACATCTTTCTGCTAAAGGATTATGTTCTTTTCTCTAGTACCCTGGGATAAGAAAAGTGAAAGAGATAGAGAAATGGAAAGAATTGAGAATAGAGAGGGAGAGCGGGAAAATTCATCAGCTCTTAAGGCCAATTAAAATAAGACAGGTTAGAAGAAAGAACGGGCAATTGTATAAAAATTGAAAGGAGAAAGTGAGGGAGGAAGAAAAAAGGCAAACTCAACTTTTTCAGTTACTAAGTGCTTGTCCCTGTGTTGCTCTCCAGGGACCACTGCTGTTGGGCTGCCTGTGCTCTCAGGGATGTGCTCCCTGGGATGTGCTCCCTGATGCTGGAGGTCAGTGATGGTTTGAATGTCACCAGCTGGATCCTGCCCCACCCATGGCAGACACCACTGCTGGGGTAGCAAGTGCAAAGGAGACCCAAATACAGGAGCAGATGGCCAAGATGCATTTAGTGTCTGTAACATCTTCAATTCCTCTGAGATGCAGCCCTGGGAAACATTTTGTTTCCTCTTTTCAATTAGTAAAGTAAGACAATTTAATATTACCTAATTATCCCCACCCACATAGTGTCTTTTTTATAAAGACAGCATTTAAATGTACTGGGCCAGAGCGAGGTTGGCCAAGTGCTGCTGAGACAAGCGGGCTGAAGTGGAAAGCAACATACCTGCTCTCTTCGCATGAGGCCCGAGGAGTCCACACAGGGTGGCAGAGCCTCCTGCCTGCCGTAGAGAAGCAGCACAAGGACTGATACGATTGTGTTGGCAAACCGCTCTGCGCTCCTAAGATTTAGAAAGTTACAAGGATATGATTTTATTATTCATAACACGGCATGTGCTTACTGTTGGATAAGTCAGATGCAAACTGCCTGCGGGTCGTAATTTCGCTCTGCTCTTTCTTGTGCCTTCTGTGTCGGGACCAGCAGCCTAGGTTTCTATCATTAAAAATGAAGTTCCTTCCTCACCAGGAGAGAATGATGGAGTGCAGCAAGTTCGATAAGAGCAGTTCTATTGCCCCAGTGAGATTTGCCCCAATGGGACAGCTCAGCCAGTGAGGAGGAAGTCAGACTGACAATGAACCTCATCTCCATTGAGTCAGGATTCTTGCTAAGCAAGACACTGCCAAGCAAAAAAATAAAATAAAATCAATGGCAGGCGAAGCAAGATCAAACCATGCCTGGCTTTCAATGCCCTGGAGAAATAATGGGAAAAGGAAACTTTATTAAGACTGTTCCATCAACCCTACCCACTCCTTTGAGGCATCTCTGCATTAAATATTCCAGCCCATTCTGCAGAGAAGAGGTCATTGGAGGGCAGATTGATCTTGTGCTAAAGAGACACTTAGGTAGATCTAAGATGTGTAACAGCAGATGGATTTTCCTGAGGACGAGCATGAAGGGTTGCCCCCCTGCACCCACCCTAAGGTCAGGTCCAAGACCGCCTTCTGCTCCCTGGATGGAAAGGAAACCACAATGCTGTCCACTTTGAAACAGGGACACACCAGAAGAAAGGGAGAAGAGCTACATATGAGTTGGAGAAAGGAGGCAAGATTGGAATTTTTTTTCTATATTTTCTTTAGATAAGTCACAAACAAATGACATTGCAACAGTTCAGCACTAATCCCAGAGCAAGGAGAAAAAAAAAGTGAGACTCTCTCCTTTCTGTCTTCCTCCTAACAAGCCTTGGACAGCTGTGATCTGCCCCTTCCTTGCCCTGACATGTTACTTCAAGGCTCTAAAAATTCATATTCAAGGTGATGTAATTCAGCAACTATACTTTGTTTCACTTATTTTGTTGAGTGCCTACTACAGGTTGAAGGCTTTCTAGAGTTGCAGGGTTCAGAAAAGAAAACAAACAAACAAAAAAAACCTCTTTGCCTCTGTCCTAGAGGGGCTAATAGATTTGCCAACATATATGAAGTTATTAGAGATTACATCACAAAGTAATAGTCATAGAATAAGTGCTGTTTTTCCAATCTTGCAAGACAGACCTGAGACTGACAAGGCCTCAAAATCCCACAGGCTCCATTGGCCTCCTGGCCACTGGAACGGCTCCACATCTGTTCTTCACACCTGGGCATGAGGTAGGAGGTACACACACAACCTGCAAACCTTCGCCTCATCCCCTGGTGCCCCTGCCAGTGCAGCCCCCACCTCTGTCCCTCCTCCATCATTATTTGGTGTGGTGGTGTGTGCTAGAGCTGGGTAGGGCTAACTTCTCCCAACTTCCCTGCTCCCAGGTCCAAGAATTGGGCTCCTGGTTTCATTGTCATGAAAGCATTGAAATAGTTTGCGCCAGCAAGAGAATGGGCATGAGAAGTCAGGCCAGACTGCAGCTCTGACAGAACTATAAGCATCAAGAAGTGTGAGCTGTGGGCCTGAGTTGGCAATGAAGGAAGGGATTCTGAGCACATCTCCGGTCAAAGAGAAGTCAAAGTAAAAAGGGAAACAAAGACAGGCCTTTGGGCTATGTTGAGATAACCCTCCCCTAGGTTTTGGGAGGATTTCTTCATCCTCAGACTGTCTGGAGCTAACCCAACACAGCACCTGCCTTGCCCATAAGAGTCAGATCCTGGACATTCTCCAATGAGCCAGACTGCTAAGCTGCTTCCCAAAAGTGCTTCCCATCTCCTGGCCTGAAATGTATTCTTGTACATGTTAGAGACCTGGACCAGTTCCAGCAAGTCCCAGAGAGCCTGCATGTGAATGGAGCCTGAGGGGGAGTAAAAAGGAGGGAAGGTAGTAGTAGGGGCCCCCAAACTGTTAAAATCCTATCACCCTTGAAAGTCATTTTATAGATAAAGGCCAAAGACCATGCAGGCTTTGCAAGTTCTACCTGTTAGTCCCATGGGTTCAGCCTGCATCTTCTTTGTCAAGTCGAGAGTTTTTCTCTTACAACAGTTGAAATCCTGCTCCTGTGTTGCAGCCAAATCCAAATACCTCATCCTCTGAGCTGTCATCTAAGAGGTCCTGGAGCCTGCTCCAGGTTACAGAGCAGGGGAGTCAGAGCTGTGCAGACAATGCCTCCAAGTCCCCTCGCACACAAAATCCAGTGATTCAAACATGGCCCTGAGACATGCAGGCGACACATGGCCAACAGAGACCTGGTGGCTCTTGGTGGACCACACACAGACCATGAGTCAGCTATGACTGTCGTGTGAATTTTAGAGGCAGTAATGAGCTCCAGGTGAGCTCCTTGGCGGTCCCCAGAGGAAAGCTCTGTTATGCAGATTCACACTCTGCTCTTCTCATCTCACAAATGCATGTCACTGGTCTCAAGAGACTGGTGAAGGGACGTGATGGATAGACCAGATAAGGCTGCCTTTCTGATAATTAAAAGTGGGAAGAGGGATTAGTGCACTCGCAGTCAAAGCTTGCAGTTGGAGCACATGGATTCCTTGAGGCTTTTTCTCAAGTCACCACCTGAGTTCAGTGCCCTCTCCCTCTCCTGCTCAGTCTCTAACTGCTGTCCAGGAGGCGAAAGGCAGGGACCACACTTCCCCGCAACCCCTGTTTCCCCTCCCTCCTGTGGCCCCTCTCACCCAGGGCAGCCCCACCCAGCCAGCCCTCATGAGTGTTAAATCATCAGCAACCCTGTGACCGCTGGTAAGGTTTTCTAGCAAATGGACCGCCTCTGATGAAAGCAGCACAGAGAGCTGAGCAGTGAGGAAAGTGGCAGCAGTCAAAAGGATGGGAGGGCAGCCAGCTGCCCACCCCAAATGCCACAGTGATCTCTCAAGAGGACGCTCACTCCTAAACAGGCCCTTTCCCAACAGGCACCACTTTACCTTGAGCTAAAGATGGGTTTGCAGTCAGTGGTGAGTCCTGGAGCAAAGGGAGAGAGGGGTAGGGCCTCTTAGTCTTGGGGCACAGTGGAGTCAAAACAGGACTTTGGAAAAACCCACCCAAATAAACCAAACTCTGGAGTAGGGGATGGGATGACTGAGAAATTAGGACCTAAAAAAAAAAAGTTTGTAACTTTTGTTTGGAAGTAATTTCAAGCTTATTGAAAAGTGGTAAGAATAAGAGTAATACAAAGACTATCAATGTGTCTCTTACGACTTTTATGAACATGTAACCGGGCAGTAAATCTATGAATAGAGAACCTTCCATTAACATATAGTCTAGTTACAGATAAACTTCACTGGGAGAGACACAGATAATGGATCAAACTGGTTTTCATGTGATGAGCCTGCTAAGCTGTTGGCACCGCAGTATCTCCCTGGCCAACGGCTGTGGAATTCCCTAAATACCTCACCTGCCCCCATGGACCCCTCTGCACATGTGTTTTGTGGATAGAACTTCTCAGCCCCTCCAGTCACCAAAGTAGATGTGAGACAGAGCAGGACTCCCACTTCCCCTGTGGGCATCTCCCAAATATAAACCCAGTTTCTCTCCACTCACATTTGTTCTCTGGTATTGGTTTTGGGAGGACAAGAGGTGGACCTGGGTCTGATAACAAATATCTTAACCTATTTGCTTAGTCATGTCTCCCTCTTCCACTCCCTCTCTCTGCACACACCATACTAAAAAAATTTTCGGAAGCATCGGAAGGTTAGTTATATCATGGTCCTTTGTTCCTTAATACCTCCTTGTGTGCTTCCTAAGAATAGGGACATTACAAGACCACGGGACAGCTATTAACTGGTAAAATGAACATTGATGCAATCGTTTTAGAGTCAGAATGTTCTTTTAATTCTCCAGGTGAGCTCAATGGGCAGCCAAGAGTGGAAACTGTTGGTACCACTCACACTCGCCCCCAGATCTTGGTTCCTGGTAAAGGGAGGAGGAAGGTGGGGGCCCAGATAGAATTCCAGCTTGCTCAGACTTCTTCAAGAGCAAATTGGTCCATGCGTAGTTGAGACGCCAGGGAAATCTGGGTCCAGGGTGTTTTTCTAGTTTCAGACATGTGTCCTTTTTCTTTTTCCTTAATCTCATTCTCTATTTCCCCCAGAGACCTCTCTTGTGACCCAGGCTTATTTCAGAAGTATCAGGTGATTTCTTTGCTATCCGACGAGGCACGACAAGCTATTGAGAAATTGCTCTGAGCTTTGTTCAGACTGTCTTGAATTTTTAGAAGTGAAATGAATGCACACCTTTTCTGGTGAACTCACCCCCACAGCCAGGCTTTAGGATCAGCCACTGCTGTCTAACGCCTCAACCACGGGCAGCAAGCCAAATACCCAAATGTGTCTCTTTTGAATTGATACCTGCTGTCAGCATAAACACATACCAAATTTCAGAGACTTAATATGGAAAATAAAGGATGGAAATGATCTCATTATTACTTTTTATACTGATCACAAGTTGAAATGATAGTATTTTTTGAAAATGAAATATGATTGAAATTACCTTCACTGTTATCTTTTGATGCAGCTGGCCGAGGGCGCACGCTTGTAGCTCAGGCAACTGAAGTGGCTGAAGTGCAGGCCACATAAAGCCCAGGGACCTGAGTTCCCAACCCAGGGCCAGGAGGTGGAAAATGTGGCTCACAGAAATTTAAAATTGAATATGTAGCTGGTGGTTGTTATTTTATTGGACAGCCCTAGTCTAGAATCTTGCCCCAGGATGCAACGAGCAGTTTTAGATGTTGGGGTTGATTATAGGAAAGGTAATATTGATGGATCCCTAAGCAGGAGCATAAGTATGTTTGAAAAGTCACAACTTTAAGAGAAGTGTGATGATTAATTTTGTGTCCACTTGACTGAACCATGGAGTACGAGACAGTTGGCTAAGCATCATTTAGGGTCTGTCTTTTAGGGTGTTTTGGGATGAGATTAACATTTGAATTGGTAGATTAAGTAAGGTAGATTGTCCTTCTCAAAGTAGCAGGTCTCTTCCAGCTTGTTTAAGGTCTGCATAGAGCAAAAGACTATATAGGAAGCATTTACTCTCTCTGTGTAACTGTGCAAACTGAGCTGGGACATTGGTCCCCTGCCTTTAGACTTGAACTGCACATAGACTCTCCTATGTCTCCAGTGTGCAGCCTGCACATCTCAGGACTTGTCAGCTTCCATAACCACACAAGTCAATTCCTTCCAAGTCATATATGTACATATACATGCATACATACACGCGCACATATGGATATTCAGACATGGGGAAAGGGGGTGGTGGGTTGCAGCTTTCTTGGAAATCTGACTTGAAAAGTGCTTTCACTAAGGTAGCACATCACCAAGTGGGGTGACTGTGAAGGACCCGGGTCCATGGGTTCAGGTGAGGATCCTTCATGACTGAGTTTGACCCACGGTAGGTATTGCTGCCAGACAGATGGACAATCATTGAAGGACCCCTCTGGCCTGTCTGGAAGTCAGGCAGATGAATATCTCCAGGTAGACATCTGACACATGTGTATGATCAAAATACCCTTAAAGTCTAAGACGAGGGCAAAGAATAAGTGATACTGGATGTGTGCGTGCATGTGTGTGTGTGTGTGTGTGTGTGTGTGTGTGTGTGTGTGTGTGTGTGAAAACCCTGCTTACCCTAAGTGTCACAGAGTAGTTGACATCTGGAACATGCATTTAGAGTCCAAATCCCTTTTTTTTCCTTTTTTGTTTCATGTTTTCCTAGGGAGATTCATATAGAAATGTATCTCCTTCTTAAACCATTATTTTAGCTATCTGAAGATGATCAGGAGGTTTCATGGCTTGTTCTCAGGGACTGGGAAAGAGGTTGTCTCTGAATTCTCTGAAATTGTATTTTGTAGCTTCATTTTGAGGGGGAAGGAAACCAATATACATGATAAGATCTTCAAAAGGGGTTGGATCTCAAAATATTACATTTTTAGTAGAGCTTTAGTAGAGTGAAAGGAGTCTTTATAGGAAAGATTTCACTTTCAGGTCCTCCTGGCTTCATTCATTCATTTATTCAACAAATATTTATCTATGTCCTCTATACGTCAGGCTTTGTTTCCCAGTAGAAAATTTTGCACAGAGTGGTCCTCTCTCATCATTTCTCTTAAGACCATGATTTTAAAAAAGAAAATAGTAAAATTTATTATTTCATCTATTCAAAATGCTCTATTCATTTTAGGATATTGAAATTACATCTCAGACCATGCTTTTTAATCACAACTACTCTTACTGCTCTCTCTGCATTGTAAAGTCTCAAATGTTTCTCACTGCCAAACCCTCATTAAACAGGTCAAGCAACACTGGCTTTGGGAAAATCAAAATTTTCCATTTCTCTCTTCCTGGCTCTACTGCCACCCTAAGAATATCTCGAGTCTTCTCAGAAAATACTCCTGGCAGAGTATTAGTGGCGTGCTCCTCCTGCAAGGACTATTTGTGGTTTTATTGGGATCTTGGGAAGAATGGGAAACCTTCAGGGGTTGAAGAATGCTTCTCTTAGTGACTATAAAGGTCTGGTGAGTGCAGTGCATAATTGATTAGATGTGAGATCAGGCCCTCCTGGAGTTCCTTGTCAGTGACATGGGCAGTGTCCTTCCCCTGGTGGGCTGCTGCTGCCTCCAGGAGTCCCTGTGTCTCTTCACTAAGCACTCCCACTGCTTCACAGCCTTGTAATGCTCATCCCACACTTGATCTCCCCTGCCTTTGTCCAAGCTGTTAACCGCTCCTGGGAGGTCTTTTTTCCGTATACTGCTTACAAAGCTAGCTCATTCTTTTTTCAAATCCTTATTCAATTTCTGCCTCCAGCCCACAGTCATGTGTCTCTTGCTTTCACAGCATCCTAATCTCCTCTCACCTCCACTCCATCCTGTATCTTTTCTCACCTCTACTCCATCCTGTATCTTCTCTCATCTCCACTCTATCCTGTATCTTCTCTCACTTCCACTCCATCCTGTATCTTCGCGCCTACACCCACTCCTTCATCTTCTCTCACTTTTAGTTAATCATGTATCTTCTCTTATTTTCATGGTATGTGTTTTATACTTAGTCACTTAGTTTTTGAATTCTCTAACTGCTTCAAATAGAAAGTCTTAATTCTCCTAATGAAATGATTAACTTTGGGAGGAGGGTACTTTTTTTCTTTCATAATGAAATTTCCCCATTTCATTTGTTAGTTTTATTATCTGTATAAAGACATGTAAACAATACATACAAAATTCATAATGCAAGTATGAAAATCCAAAAAGTTACATAACTGTTATTATTTTCCAAACACTTATTCCAGTGTTTCTCAAACTTACATTTGTAGGCAAATTTGCTGTATAAAGAGGCTATTAACCAACAATATTTTCAAATGTTGATAAGTTGTTTTCTCTAAAGCCTCACTAAATCATAATTTAATATGATGCACTTCTCTAATTTATCACAGTTAACTAACAAATTTATTATTGGCCATAGAAAAAAAGTGACTTAAATGCTTGAGACACAGCAAATGCAAGATTAGAATTCTAAATTACCATTCAATTAGCTTCATAAAATTGTTTTTAAACTGCTTGTACCTCACTACCTTATGGAATGTTAGGTTGATACATGAGATTGTCACAGTCTCCAACAATTCAATAGCTTTGTATGTTTAAATGAATAGAAAAACAACTATCCAAGATATGCTTTTACCTCCTTTAAAGCTTTCATACTTAGTTAAAATAGGAAAAAATATATGAAGTATGCTATAGTTAACCTTTTATGTCAACTTGACTAGGCTACAGTACTCAGTTAATCAGTTACTTACTCAGTACTTTATAGATATAGATGATGCTTATGCTTAGTTGTCTTAAGGAATTTGACTACCCTCTGTAAATATAGGTTGTGGTTCAAATCTTAAAATGGGTATGGATTTGTAAGCAAAAGAAATAATAATAAAACATTGATTGAGAAAAAAGGATGAAAATCTGAGATTTTCTTCAGAAAAGCTTCTACTTCAAGACTATAGTATCAGTTCCTGCCTGAGTTTCTAGCTTCCTGACCTACCCTATAGATTTCAGACTTGCTAGTCCTGACAATCATCTGACCCAATATCTTAAAATAATTCCTAAGTCATAAAACAACTCCTAGAACTCTGATGCAAAGTTTAATTTATTCCTTTTTATAACTACAAAAAAAATCTGCATTCACAAAATAGTTACTAAAAATATTCTAGCTCTTAAGAGATTGTAAAAATGGTAGATTTAAGCCTTAACATATCAATGATTATATTAAATGTAAATGGTTTAAATACATCAGTTAAAGACAGAAATTAGCAGACTTGACTGAAAAATACAATTCACATATAGGCAGCCTAAAATAAATTTAATTCAAATATAAGAATATAGCCAAGCTGAAAATCAAAAAGATACAACCATCTCTACCCACAGAAATGTAACAGTTTAACTGATATGAGCCCATTCCTTTAAAAGCATATATGACCACAACTCACTATGAAACAGTTAATTTAGATAGTCCTGCAATTATTGAGAAAATTGAATTCATAAAAGTTCCCAAAGGAAATATATATAATAAATATATATATATATATAATTTTACTGAATATTTATAGAATTAGAATTAGAATTAATTTTATACAATATCTTCCAGAAGCAGAACAAGGAGGACTTATCAATTAATGTTAAGGTATTTTTATTCTGAATCTAAAATAAGATAAAAACAGTACAAAAAAGAAAAACATAAGTCAAAATTCTTCATAAATATCGATTCAAGAACCCTTAATAAAATATTGAGAAATAGTAGTCAGTAATAAGTTAAAAAAAAAAATTATACCCATGACCAAGGAAGAGTTTATTTCTGGATGGTCTAATATTTAAAAAAATCAATGAGTGTAATTCACCAAATAATACTGGTAAAGCTTTTCAGGAAAAACCAAGCGGGCACTCTTTTGGAAGTATTTTAGGCAGATTTATTACACACGTGTTCTCAGCTGGGATTTTTCCTCAAAGAGCTGACCAGGTTTCTGGTCAGAACACACTTATATAGGGGAGAGCAAAGGTGGGAAGAGAGGGATGTAAATTAGGGGAGGGGGTTTAAAGCGCGGGAAGTTCTTTGCTGGCAACATTCCAGCAAGCTCAGGTCACAGGACGTTTTATGATTTTGCTTCATGGCCGCTGGAAGCGGTGAGCAGGCCCTTTCCCCCACACAATACTAAGGAAGAAAAAATGTAGTATGATCACATTAATCAATACAGAAAAAGCATCTGATAAAATTCAACATTCTTTCATGATTTAAAAACTCAGAAAAATAGGAATAGAAAAACTTCAGCTTATTAAAGTATATTTGCAAAAGAACCCATACAATTAATATTACAATTAATAATGAAAGACTTAGTGAGGCGACTGAATTATTTTCTCTTAACAAAGCAAGATGTCTAGTCTCACCATTATTAATTGTTCAGTGTAGTGCAGGACTTCTAGCTGGTGTAATTAGGTAAGAAAAGGAATTAAACGATGCAAATCAGAATAGAAGGAGCAAAACGGTTCCTATTTGAAGATGACATAATTGTCCATGTAGAAAAACCCAGCAAACCTACAAAAAAAGCCTCCTAAAACTAAGAGTTCGGTAAAATAACAAGATAAGCATACAAAGCTTAATAGCATTTCTATTTATTAGCAATGACTATATGGACACCAAAGTTAAAAATATAATACCATGTATAACTGCTCAAAAATGAACTACATAGGTGTACATTTAACAAAATATCTCTAGAACTTTTATGCTGAAACCTACACAAAACTGATTAAAGAAATAAAAGATGACCTCACCAAAATGAAGAGACACAGTGTGTTTATAAATTGGAAGATTCAACGTTGTAGAAATGTTGGTTGTCTCCAAATTAATAAATATGTTTGATGCAATTTCTATCAAAATCCCAGCAAAAGGTTTTGTGGGTATAAGTAAGGATTTTCTAAAATTTACATAAACATGCGATGAAACTAGATGAGTTGAGATAATTTTGAAAGGAAAAATATGAAGTAGGAAGTATCAGTCTGCATAAAATTCAAGACTTATTTTGAAGTCACAATAACAAATAAGAGTGTATATTTACCAGAGGGATAAAAATAATCAGTGAAATAGAATAGACAACCTATAAATAGACCCACACAAATATGTCCAAATGATTTTTCGCAAAGGTACTTAGTAGTTCAATGTAGGAAAGTATTAGTTTCATCAAGTGGTGCTAAAACAGTTGCATATATATGTTAATTAATTAATTGGGACAATAACCTGCCCTTGCACCTTATACAAAAATTATCTCAAAATGAGTCACAGAAATTCAATGTAAAATATAAAACTATAAAACTTATAGAAAAAGTTGGGGAAATTTATCTTTGGGATCTGGGGCTAGGCAAAGTTTCATTAGAATTGACACAAAGAGCTCAACCAAAAAAAAAAGGAGAAATTGATAAATGGGATTTCATCAAAATTCAGCATTTTCTCCTTAAAAAACACTGTAAGATGATAAAACGATAAACTAAACAACGTAAAAATATTTGCAAATTAAAGAGGCTAGCACCTAGAATATATAATGTTTAAAATTCAACCTTAGTAAAGAAACAATCTAATTTGAATATGGGAGAAATATATGAAAAAGCATTTACCAAAAGAAAAAAATTGTGTGTGTATATATATAAACACACGAAAAGATGTTCAGCATGCAAATTAAAACCACAATGAAATATTACTACATGTGTATCAGAATGATTAAGAGAAAAAATGACACCACCAAATTCTGACAAAGATACAGAAAAACTGGATCACTCATACATTACTGCTGGGAATATGAAATTTTACAGTCAGTCTGGATAAAGTTTATTAGCTTTTTGCTTTGTTTTGTTCTTTTAAACATAAAACTAAACATGAAGCAATCATACAAGCCAACAATTGCTCCCTGGGGCCTCTACCCCAAAGCAGTGTCCATACCAAAGTCTGTACAGAGATGCTTATAGCAATTTTTTCCATAATGTCCAAACACTGGAATAAATTCAGATGGCCAATGAGTGTGTGGCGAAAAAACTGAGATACAGGCCACACCATGGAATGCTATTCAAAGATAAAAAGGAACAAACTATACACAAAATTCTTTACTTAAGGATTCTGATGAATCCTTAGAGAATTATGTTTGGCAATAAAGCCAATTCTAAAAGTTTACAGATTGTATGGTTCCAGTAAGACAGCATTGTTGAAACAGCAAAATTAGAGAAAGGGAGAATGGATTAGTGGCTTGCGGGGTTAAGGAGAGGATGGAGTGGAAGGGGAATGGATGGGACTATAAAAGGGCAACATGAGTAGTATTGGGATGAGGACTCCTCTATAATTTTACTAAATCCATGTCAATAAGCTGGTTGTCAATATACTATTTGTAATACTGTAGCGTATTTTTTGCAAAATGCTGCCATTGGAAAATGGGGTGAAGAATATATGGGATTGCTCTGTGTTATATATTTTTTATGTCTGATATGCAATAATTTGAAGGCTGGATTCATTAAGCAACATGAAACCTGATCTTCTATTTGCATTTGTTGTTAGATTAGAGAAATTACCTAATACTGAGTACTGTGAAATGTGTTCCAAAGAACAGAAGTTCTATGAAATGCTCCAAGTCCAAAAATTAAAAGAGAAAAAGGTTTGGAAGGTTCATAGACTCTCTCTCTCTCTCTCTGGAAGCACAAAGCACATATTGATAGTAAAGTTTTCCTACTGTAGACAAATCTATCACATGGTATTTAATAAAAGTTTCCCCAAACTCACTGAGTTCACAGAACATTTCTCCTCTATGATATTATCATCCTTCAAAATATTTTCAGAAATGTTGATTTAATAGAATGGTAGTCAGAGTGACTCTACCATGTGGGTTCAATACAGCAAGTTGTAAGCACTGCAGTTGATCTTCTTGGTTTCAAATCCCAGCTCTGTCATGTGCTGTCTTTGATTCTCTGTATTATTTCTTAAAACATCCTGTGAACCTTTAATTATCTAAAAATAAAAGTCATTTTAAAATACTGAGAAGACTATCCAAATACTTAGCATTTCTCTAGAATTTTACTTGCTATTTTACCAGAATTTTATTCTTTACTATTTTATAAAATAATGGTATCTGCTGGAATTTTGACATTGTATTTATTAAATTGAAATTTTACTTTTCAGAGTTGGTTGTCTTCTTAAAAAATTTTTTTGTTGTTGTTTCATTCATAGCATTATAAGGGGATGAGTCTAAGAGATGAGCCTTTGACCTATCAAGATCAAAGACAAATCTTGGGAAAATCACTTAAAAATATAACATGTATCAGCAGCAAGTTTCTTTAGGAAACAAGCACTCAACGTGGCCATCACTCCTAGGGTTTTTCCAAGGGCCTAGTGAGGTCTATAAATTAGAAGGTCCATAAAAACCAAGAATAATTGCCTCTGATACACAGAAGCAACATTTAGATATTGTTTAACAGGAGTTTTCTAAAATGACTAACTTTGCAACTTCTTTATCTTCTAATTCTGAGGGGCATTGATCTGGGATAGTCAAGAGGTGAATGACCCAGAAAATCAATAGAAGTTTTATTTGTTTGACAGAAAGAAAAGCTGACAGTCTTTGAGGACATTAATCAAGCAAGATCACTTGTGGAAGAAACAGATAATGAACTTGCTTTCCAATTGTGTCTTAATTGTTAACTACTTGATATGATGGTGTTTGAAGCTGAACTTCACCTTTACCAAGGTGAGACATTTTCTTTTCATATCATCTACAGATTCTTATATATAAAGTTGGCCAATCTGTTTTTGCCTGTACACATGTTGCTTAGACATTCTTGTTATGTCATTAATCAGTGGTTGGAATAAACCTGGTTTTAACACTACATAAAATGGATGATTTCCTCTTCAATGTGATTTTTTAGAAATCTTTTACAGATTATACTTTTAAAAAGATAAATTTCTCAACTCACAAAGACTACACACTCCCAATTTAAAGAAGAAGTAGTTAAAACATTTTAGAAAATATTCTGGATCTAAATCTAGGTCTTCTGCTCCTAAGACTCCCCTTTGGTAACATGGGACTAGCACATGACATCCCAGGTTTTCTCAGAATTGTTCAAGTTTCTCATAATTGGTCTCCTATACATTCCCCAATCTGACATGAAGAACCAAGGACAGTAAAGGACAGGCCCAGAGGCTAACCCTGTACCCTTTCCTTAATCAAAGAAGCCATCTGCCACTCCCTGGACCTCCAGCCTTCTCCTAAAGTAGAAATGATCTCTTGTCCCTTTTCTCTAGAAGAACCTAGAAAAGGAACTTATTTATCTATACTTTTAGAGTAAGAGTAGGGATGAGTCATTTCTCCTTGCCATGTGGAGACCCCCCCCCCCCCACTTCTCTTATCTCTAAGACTCCAGATCCCCTTTCCTTAGCTCTGCACAGGATATAAATCATTGGTCTGACTTGAATCTCAGATTTTACCATCATGTAAATTCTTAATAAGTATGTTATTATTAAATCTAGGCTTTTCTCTTACTAATCATGCCTAATGTTAATTTGTTCATTTGTCCAGCCTATGAAGAACCTCAGAGAAATAGGGAAACTTTTCCTTTGACTCCCACAGTAGCTTTCAGAATTACTCTTCTTAGATCAATTGTAGATCTTGGTACCTTACATCAGTATACTTCTTACCTCAGATGAAGATTGAAAAATTAAGTAAGATGACATATGCAAAAGAAATGTGTTAACTCTAAAATTCCTCTACAAATATGAGGTTTTTCTATCAAAGTTTAATTTAAGATCTCATTGTTCTTCACTTCCCTGCCCTGAATTCTCATGAGTTACTTGGGAGCTTTCAAAAATACAAATGGTACTTCTTTCCCTTCTTTTCCCTTTCCTTAGAAGCAATGTCATGGTCAGAGCTAAGGAGGCAGTGGCTGAAGAAGTAGTGTTAGGAGAGTCTAAGGTGAAGGCTATTGAAGTCAGGAGATTGGTATATGGGAAGGAAGTGGGAAAATATTAAATAGACTAAGGATTATGGCAATCAGGTTTACCATTCTACTGGGAAAGGGGATTCACAAATGTGGAGAAGGAAGGCTAGAAAGAATTCTGAAGTTTCAAATGGAAATTGCAGGTATTGTTGTGAATGCATGGTTTTAAAATAGATCCCCATGAATGAGTGTGTATGTGTGCGTGTGTGTGTGTGTGTGTGTGCGTGTGATTTTTTCTTATTTTGAATGGTAAGAGTGACCTAGATACAATGGCATTTAAGTAGCAAATGAGTACATTGAGCACCCAGACATTTGTTTCTAAATGCTATACTTTACTAAAAAGAATCTGGGATTCTTTGGAAAATGACTGATTCCAGAGATGGAATAAAGAATTAGAAGAGTCTGGAACATTTTGTTCATAAAGAGAGATAATTAAGAGGACAAAAGAATCTAGGAGTCAGCTTGGAGGGGCTCCCACTGGCCAAATATAGGAAAATCTGATCATCAAAATATGTAACAACAGGAATGGATTACAACCCATTGAATAAAATAGAAAACATGTATCCATATTGATATAAATAAATGTGTACATAATAAATACAGTAAAAAGGAAATTTCTTTATTATAGTAGAACGCTGACTATTATTACAGAAGTAGTAATGGAATTAGAAAAACCACTATTTAGCACCTCTGGTGGCCATGGAAAAGTATTTCCAACTTCCAACTGCAGAAAATATAATTGATCTATGGTCTCAGGTGCTATGCTCTGAAACCCACTGTTGTTTTTTTCCAAGGTCTATGTTTTTAGTCACTGACTATGAGATTTGGGATACTAAGGCTGACTCCTCCCTGAGAAATACAAGACATCCTTTGTTGGGTAACTCTGACTCAAGAACTCTACTTGACTTTGCCAAAATGTTCCTACAACTCTACTACAAAATTTTCATACCCAATCTTCCTTTCTTCTTCTTATCCCCCTAGTGGTTAAACAATGGTACTCTGACATCTCTTCAAGCCTCTTCTGGCTCTGGTCTCCCACAGTTTTCACAGAAATCTTTCCCAATGCATCTCTTGTATTCTAACCCTGCTTTGGTGTCTGATTCATATAGAGCCCTATTAATCCAGCTGTCGTCATCATTAATGGTCTCAATTCAGGTGAGAGGAATCAATAGGTTTTAAGAATGCTGAGGACAAGTTTATGCTTTGATGAGAAGTACCATGCTAGCTTAGTCGCAGAATATTTTCTTGCAATTTATTTATCGATAATGAAGAAAAAATGGTATCTGTATAGTGAAGGAAGCTGACAGACCCCAATTTGACCAGGTGAGCAAGCTTGATTTTACCAGTGGTGGGATGGGTTGGCATCATATGTCCTCTGATGTCACTAAGTATCCTATCATGTGTGAGAGGAACATAGTGTCACTTTCTTAGTATTCCCATCCAGAATGGATGGTCTGAGTCTTATTCTGAGGAAACATTCATGGGTCAGGATGGGAGACATGCTAAAGAATAAAAAAAAAAACTGTGAAGATCATGAAAGACAAAGAAAGAGCCCAGAACTGCTTTTATCCCTGGCAATTTTCCTTATTCTGATATCCACTTTGCCTGAAATTAATATATGTATTCCAGCTTTTGGAGGTTAGCTTTAGATGGAATATTTTTTACATGCCTTTTAATCTATCTATGTCTTTAAAGTATTTTTTGTAGAAAACTAATAGTTTGGTCCTTGTCTGTTGGTTTGTTTTTAACTCACTTCGACAGTTTTTGTCTTTTAAGTAGTGTATATGGATCACTCACATTTAAAGTAATTATTGATATATTTGGATTAATATATTAACACTTGTCTATTTTCTACTGGTTGGATTTGTTTTGTTTTGTTTTGTCTGGTTTTAATAAAATATTTTATGTGATTCCATTTTCTTTCCTCTCTTTGCCTATCAATTACATCTCTAAAAAATTTAGTGGCTGCCCTAGAATTTTCAATATACATTTACAACTAATCTAAGTTCATTTTAAAAAAAACCACTATGTTGTTTCATGGGGAGCATAGGTATCTTATAACAAAGCATTTTCAATTCCTCCTTCCCAATC
This sequence comes from Solenodon paradoxus, assembly GCA_004363575.1. NCBI lineage: Eukaryota > Metazoa > Chordata > Mammalia > Eulipotyphla > Solenodontidae > Solenodon > Solenodon paradoxus. The sequence goes on along the minus strand of RJWH01001564.1, from coordinate 48,041 downwards.
TTGATAACACTGCTGTCATTCAACTAATTTATTAGCATGCCTTAATGATGAAATGAATGATTGCTATTATTACTTTGAACAAAATATTATATATTAACAAATCAAGGACAGAAATAAAGGATTTAATTTTACCTTCATTTATTCTTTCTTTGATACTTTTCCTTTTGTTATGTAGATCTGAGTTTCAATAAGGACTGCAGTAATATCTTATGTTTTAATGTGGTCCATTCTTGGAGATCCTGGATAACCTTGTCTAAAGCTTCCAGCCTGGCATACCTCATCTCATATCCCTAGAATTTAAAAGATGAGACTGAAAGCTGCTACTTCACAGGAAACAACCCTTTTCTTTTCCAAGGGAAGTAGTAGAATGCCCTTCCAGGGAAGGAGGGAAATTCAATTCATCATGGAGGCAAAGAAAAAATTAAATAAATTGTTAATTTTGTTTAAATGTTAATTATAAGAAACAAGGTACTCTACCTTCATTTTACTTCCTTAAACACATATGCTCTGATAAGTACTCAAATAGCTTTCTGGCCAAGATGGAATAATGGGAACTAAATTTACCTTACCACTTGAAATAACTAAATCCATGTGTTACTGCCACGCCACTCTATTTTACTAAGGATAGGAAAACATAGTCCATACATTGGACTGTGAATGTTTATATTAGTTTTATTAGTAGTAGCTCCAAACTGGAAACAACCCAAATTTCCTTTAGGAAATGAATGGATAAATAAAATGTGGTACATCCATATAATGAAATACTACTCAGCAATAAAAAGGAATAAACTATTGATCCGTATGATAACATGAATGGATTTAAAATATTTATGCATAATGAAATAAGTTCAAGAATAGCAGAATCAATACTACATTATTCCTTTTATAATACTTGAAATGAAAACTAATCCTTAGTGACAGAAAGTACATCAGTAGTTGCCTGAGAAAGGACAGGTGAGGTGGGAATGAGAGGGTGAGATTACCAAGGCATGGGAGGAGACATTATGGTGATATGTCAACATGTCAAACCTTAATCAATGATAGTCTTTAAATATTCAAGTTCATTGTAAGTTATACAGGTGTTAAAAAGATAATCCTTTCTTATTCCAACATTATCTTTTGCTGGTTAACCCATATAAAATTATGTTTAGTTTCCTAAATAAATGAAAATTAGTCCAAAAATAACACAACCATCTCCAGATGTATGGAAAAACTTTACAAACATGGAACATGGACTCGTAGGAATAGACTTGTAACCAGGCAGTGAATCAGGATGCAATGAACCTAGTCATCCAGCAGGATTGAAGAATCTAAGACATTTAATTAATATATAATCTAGTTACAGATAAATAAGCTGGGAGAGACACAGATAATGGATTGAACAGTTTTCTTCCACTGAGGCATGAAGACATGTTATCAGCCTGATAAATTAGCAGAGCTCCTGTTAGCACCACACTATCTACAGTCACCAATGGCTACATATTTTCCCAAATATCTCAGCTTCTCCCATGTTGCTCCCCTGCACATATACTTTGTATACATATTCTCTGTACTCCAAGAAGTGGATTTGAGGCAAAACAGTTCTCCCACTACCTTGACTGGTGTCTCTCAATAACAAACTTACTTTTTATTCACCAATGTTGACCTTCTTAAGTATTGGTCTTTGGAGCATGGAGCAGTGGACCTGGGTCCAGTAGCAGAATCTCTCCTATGCCTTTGTAAGGAAACTGCGACACTAAGTGGGTGTCTCACAATTTAACTCAGATCTGACACTATTTACCTGGAGATAACACAAGGTAAGGGGTCAGCCTCACAAGGATACCCCCGCCCCTCTATTTGAGACTTCAATTTCAAGTTCAGGTTGTCACCTGGTCTTCTAATCCATCAGCTGTAATTTGGAAGTTCCTATGACTGCTTCCGTCAGTTTGATTAATTTGCTAGAATGACTCACAAAACTCAGGGAAATAATTTAATTACCAAATTACCAGTTTATTATACAGGAACTTAGCAACATCCACGTGGAATAAAGAATAAAGCAAGGCATGCAGGAAGGGGTACAAAGCTTCCATGCCCTCTCTGGTGGGCAACTGTCCAAGCACCAACATGTGTTCAACAATTTGGAACCTTCCAGAACCCCATAGTTAGGGATGTTTATAAAGACTTCATGTGGTACTTATGGTTGATCATTGGTTATCAGTGATTGATTTGCTCACTAGCACTGTCCTCTCCTACCTTCTCCCAAGGTTGGGGGATGGGACTAAAATTCCCAAACTTCTAATCACTTAGTTGTTTCCCCTGGTAACCACTCCCCATCTTTTGACCTTTTCAAAAGCCACCTCATTTACATAAACTCAGGCGTGGTTGAAATTTGTTAGGAATAACAAAAAAAAACCAAAACAAAACATTTCACCTATAATATTCTGGAGCCATTTCAGGAACAGGGAAGAAAATTAAACACTATAACAAAGTCTGCCCCACATAGGAAAATACAAGTGTATTAGATGCTTTATGACAGGAACTGTGGATGAAAACCATAAAACATTATTTTTTATGTCACAATATCACAACCCTTATATCTTTCAGATGGAAGTGTTAATTTACTTGTCATTTCCAAGAGCAACTTGCCAATAAGTATTTAAAGTCTTAATATGCCTAATTTCTTTCTTTAAAGAGAAAGGAAGAAGTGTATACATTTAGTTAGCTGTTTTACTTTCAATTTTTCACCACAGACCCCATGTGAACCCAGATCCTTGGGCTTTATATGGTCTGCACACCAGTGTCTTAGTTGTCTGACTAACATTTAGGCCAATTGCCTAGCATTTTAAATGTGCCAATCCATTTAGAAATTAATTCTGAGGATACTTCTTGTCGTAGGATGTGATAAAGACATAGTTTCACACAGAATGATCTCACTTTAAACGTGGAATTTATGGAGCAAAGCAAAGGGACAGACTAAACAAAAACTAACCATTGGACATTAACAATAGAACTGAGGTTACCAGTAGGAGAATGGAGTCAAGCAGTGGTGGGGTCCAATGGACAATGGTGAAGAACTTTTGGTAATTTGGTGGTGGGAAGGTTATGTTGTCATGTAATTGAAGAATGGGGAACCTGTTCATATGAGTTTATATTAGTTTGTAAATCAAAGTTACCTCCATAAAATATTAAATTAAAAAAGGCATAGTTTCAAGGATATTAATTTCAGCCCTATATATATTTGGAAAAAATACAGATAATCTATTGTCAAAGAATGTGAGATTGTCTAAGTAGTTAATAATATAATCACACAAAAAATAGTTTCTTCAGAAACAGATATGGAAACAGTTGGACCTCCCAGAGGGAGCAGGAGAAAGCAGGATTGGTCAAAAGAAGAGCAATGTGGGCAAGGCAAAGCCTTGTTAACCCTCAGGAGCTTAGGCTGAAATGTACAGGTGTGATAAACTCTCCTCACTTGGTCTCTCGAGGTGAGCAAGACTATAGGCCCTCTGCATCTGAGGTCCACCCTGGAGGAGCTAAGCTGGGCAGCACGCTCTTCATCCTAGGACCTCTGGGCTGTCTTCGTTTGCCACCATCTTAATGCTTTCTCTCCCCCGCCCTTTTGACTCTTGTGCTCTCTTCCACTTCCATTTGTCTCTATTTACTTTCAGAGGCTGTCTCTTCATGAAGTGTTCATTGTAGAAGTTATTTGTAGAACCCTCTAGAGGAAAATGCTATTGCAATTTAATTAATGGGAAAAACAGTAAGTAAATAAAATGAGATTCTGGAGAGAATTCAGAGCACGGGAATTACAACTGCAATCATTGTAACTTGAATTTGAGGGAATGATAAAGGAAAGGGAATAATAACTACAGGGAAGCAAAGCTGAGAATTCCCTCCTTTCTTAGCTTTCATGGGATGAGTCTTTGCAAATGAAGAGGTTTTCCTCTGAGTTAGAAGTCATCCTACCATCAGAATGTGGCCAGAGGCCCAGGATATAAATGGTGTGTGTGTGTGTGTGTGCGGTGTGTATGTGCTTGTGTGTGTGTGTGTGTGTGTGTGTGTGTGTGTGTGTGTATGGCTAGGACCAAGAACACAAGACAGTCTCTTTCTCCTCTCTCCCTGAAGAGAAGTAGAGTGGGACTCCAGGGCCAGGCAGAGATAGCAGAGGGCCAGTTTGTGGAAGAAGGCCATTTGTATTAATAGTAACATCAGAATTCTGGGTCAGGAAGCAAAAGCTAGAACAATTACAAAGGAAAGCTGGTCATTATGGAAAGAGATTTGGGCAGGTGGCTGTTTCTGCCTGAATCTCCATTAAAATGCTATTATCAAGCAATAAACCAAATACAGAGCAGTAGTTTAACTACTGAAATGAAACAAAACAAAACGAAAATAATCTTATGAAAAACTAGGAATTCTGACCATGGCAAACAGTCAATGATATCTTTCATTTTGCTGGTGGGAGGGTAAACTGTTAAAACATTTAGGAAGCAATTTGGCATTATCTTAGAGAGCTGAGTATTTGTTTTCCTATATTTCAATCTCTCCATTCCAAGAATATACCCTAGAGAAACTTTTGCACATATGTCCAACAAGTAATGTGTCGTGATGTTCATAATAACACTTAGTAATAGCGAAACAAACAAACCAAAACAAAAAAAGTGAAAACAAAACCAGAAAACTATAAGTGAAAAATCAAATGTATATAAAATATTGAATAAGTAAAATATAGACTAGTACTTGGCAATAAAGTGAAGTACTAATACATGCTGCCACATGGATGAAACTTGAGCTCATTACACTAAATGAAAGAAGGCTAGTCATAAAAGGCCACATATCGCATGACTTCATTTATATGAAATGGTCAGAATAGGTAAATCTGTAGAGGCAGAAAATAGATTACTGGTCACCAGGGGCTGAGGGGATTGGAGAGACTAGTGAATAATTGCTGATGGATATGCAAAGCTTCTTCTTAGGTGATATCAATATTTTAAAATTGACTGTCATGATGATTATACAACTCTGCAAATATACTAAAAAGCATTCAGCTGTATATTCTGAATAGGTGACTAGTGTGGTATATGAATTATATTTACCAAAAAACAAACAAGCAAAATCCTCCAAAACCCAAGTACCCAAGAATAGGAGAATTAATATACTATATGTGTTTTATTTACATAACAGAATATTATTCAATAATTGAAAAATGAATGAACCCCAGTTACAATGGGTCAACAGGGATGAATGTCAGTAACAGTGACTGACAACACTGAGGAAAAAAAGAAAGTTCCAGAAACTACAGCAAGCATATTCTTCTTATAAAGTTTAAAATAAAGTCAAATCAAGCTGAGCAATGTAGTATTTAAGTGAGAAAAAAATATGAAACATCAACAGCAGAAACAAAAGAAGAGAATGGATAACTATGGTAGATAAATATGGGAGCTCTGAAGTGGGAGATTGTGGGGTGGGGGATAGGGAAAGTGATAGTATATCATGAATTACAAATTCTAATAATCTTCATAAGACTCCATGAGATTGGAACTATTCCTATTTCCACTTCACAGGAAACAGATTTAGAGAGGTTGCATAGCTAGCAAGTGGTGTAGCTTACATCTGATTTCAAGCTTTTCACAGCCTTAGTGGTTAATCTACCCTATACTGACCATCCACCACTCACTCTCCCTAGTCTGGCCCCACAACCCTGGACTATAAGACAACGAACCAGGCTGTGATTGCACCCTTAGGGCCCAGGAGAAGGGGAACACCTGTGGGACCTGGGTTAGCAGTCAGCACAGAGTGCTAAGGAATTTCCTGATAGGGTATTGCCTAGAGTCAAAAAGAATGGCAGCCATTTTGGGAAATGAGAAGGACAGAGAGTCTTTGCTTAATACAGGGACATTCTTAGAAATTGCTGATGGACAAAGTGACCTTCTGGGAAAGAGAATTACTTGAAGTGATGGCAAAGCCTCTGTACACAGTGAGCATACATGGGGCAAATGTCAACGGCCACAGGCGACCATTCAAAGGGGCTTCTAAGTGGCCCTGTCCAAGGGTTAATGGGCCTGAGAATCACACACTTATTCTATCCTGAAATAAGTGAAGAGTTAAGTGGCAGCTGTCAACCTGCCCTCTACATGAAAGCTCACCTCAGGCCTCCTCTCTTTTCTTGTCTTTATTAACTGAGAGGGTGCTCAGCCATCTGCATTTCCCATGCACAAGGGAAAAGTGCCTTTGAAGAAGCTTCACTGAGCTTTCGAGTCCTCTGCAGCATCAGTTTGGGGTTTTGTCATAACAAAACACTCAAACCAGATTGGAATAGTAATTAGGGAAGCGGGTGGGGAGACTGGCTAGAGTTAAGGAGTCTTCCCAGGCCCTTGTAGTTCACCAATTCTCTCTGGATAAGTTCAGTGTTTCATGCTTGTTCTAAACCCACACACCTCTGAATCTATTTTAATTTCTGCTTTGGAAGGAGGGTAGGAAGATTTGTATAACACTTCAAGAATTAAGCATGAATAGGCCTTGGGGACATAGTCGCTGGGGTGTTCACTTTGCTGTGTCCTGAAAGCAATTCACACTCTGTGAGCAGAGGGAATGCTTCATAGACAGAGATGCCAAGTCCTCCAAGGCACCAAGATATCAGGATCAGAGTCTCAGAGGAAAGAAGTTGACCCAGAATCTAAGCCATCTATCACCAATGTTATCAACCAACCAGTTTCCAAGGTGCAATTGTTTTTATGCACAAAATTAAAGATCCAATACTTACCTTAGGACTGAAAACTTGTGTTACAGCAGGTGAAATAACGCACCATGAGATGAGCTTTCCTTCCATATCAGTCAGGATTGTTTGAGCTCTCCCTCATCCACCTGAAAGCAGATCCTCTGGGCTTCAAAGTTTAGGAAACATTCTCCTGCAGCATCAGGCAACATTTTCTTCCTTGATACCATCTCTGCACCGTTATATTTTTACTATTGTTCCTATCTTTGGCATCTAAGTTTCAGAAGATAGAAAAAAGTCTCCATTCAATTAGAGGTGCAATGATTAGCATTGTGGATGCCTCCTGCAGAGCAGCATTAGTGCCAATGGTCTTGTTAATTGGGCTGTTTTATGAGCAGACACAGGCACTAGATAAAGGCCCTGGGAGATCTTCCCACTTGTCTGGAATCTGGAGAGTGAACTGAGTTGTGACTCAGAAGGCCAAGTTCAGCCAGACTGAGTTTGAGGGTGCCTCACAAATGAGGAGATTTTAAAATGAAGAGGATTTGATCTTGGGGAGACAGATGCTGTTTGCCTAGCCTAATAATCCATTTTGGAAGCAAATGCAGCATATTCAGCCCTGGAAGAGTTTCCATGTTGAGGAAACCCCCACCCCAATGTCTCCAGGTACCAGTAGTACCCTGAACCAGAGGCTGCAGCAGCAGGGGCCCAGCAGTCCACCTGGTTTAATACAAGGAGACTGACAAGCCCTTAAGCTCTAAATTGGTATCACGGTCACAGGTCTCCATAGCAACCTGTCACACTAAAAGGACATTTGTAAATATGTATTTGGTGAGCCCCCTTTTATGATTTAAAATGTCAGTCTTTTGAGACAACTTGCTTTGCCAGCTATGTGCTGCTGCTGGAATTGAGGACAGTAGGATTTCTCACTTGTCCTTGTTTCTTTGTGACATTTCACTTCTTGATTCACTGGAATTAGTTGTCAAATGGACACTGAACAACCTTTGTGGAGCATCAGCACCCCATGAGGTGCTGTAGGGGACACAGAAGTGAGGGGAGGTGCACCAGGTCTGGGACTCACTGAGCATATTGTGCTGATACCACCTGATCGCTGACCCTCCAGGGGACCTGAGTTCTAGGCTATTTGATCAGTGGAGAAACTGTCTTGACTTCACCAGAGGAAATTAATTAGATTTACCCTTGGAGTTTTAAAAACTAGAAATGTCAGCAGTCCTTCTTCTTGGTGTTTACTTAATAAATAGAAGTTTAAGAGTAGGCACATACAAAAATCTATGTATGGTTGGATGCTTATAGCAGTTTATTTATAACTATATTCATAATTGTCAAGAATTGGAAGTAACCTACATGTCCTTCAGCAGGTGACATTTAGAGGATGGACTATTATTCAGCAGATTAAGGGAGTTGCCACGAAAAGACACAAGGAAACTTCATGCACATTGAGAAGTGAAAGAAGTCAGTCTGAAAAGGCTGTATATTGGATGACTCCAACAATATGAGATTCTAGAAATGGTGAAACTATGCAAACACCAAAAAGACCAGTGGTTTTCAGGGCTTATGAGGGGCAGCAGCAGGAGGAAATGGAAAAATAGATAGCACACAAAGGATTTTTAGGACAGTGTTTTCATATCTCTGTGATACTACAACAGTGAAGATGTGTCTTTATACATTTGTTCAAACCCATGTGATATTCAAGACCCAGAGTGAACCCTAAAGGAAAACATGGACTTCAGGTGATAATGATATGTAGGTTCATCACTTCTAAAAAATCTACCACTCGGGTGGTGGATGTTGATGATGGGAGACTGTGCATGTGTGAGAGCGGGAGTATGTAGGAAATCTCTGCATCCTCCTCTCAATTTTTCTCTGAACCTAAATTACCCTAATGCAAAAAATAGAGGACCACAGTGCATATGCTTAATAACTAGCTTAAAGAAAGGACAGAAGAGAGGCAGAGAGTGAACAGATAAAACTGACACTTCCACTTGATTCTTCGTCATCACATAGGCTTTGGTATTTCTTTTCTATGTATATGGCTACTTGGTTTTTTGAATCTTTATCAAATTAATTTTGTCAAAGTTATTTCATTCTACTCAGTTACTAGCAATAAATAACAAACTTAAATGGAAGCAAACAAAGAAAGCACTTCCCAAACTACAGATGCCTTTGTTCTATCCCAGGCATTTTGACTTATTAGATCTGAGGTGATCCTGGGCATCTGGTGATGGTGGCATTTATGTCCTCAAGAAAGCAATCAACTAGGCATTTCGTTGGATGCAGGCTTAGCTGCTCCAAGAGATCTAAAACCATAAAGGTTCAGAGAGAATTTCATTTTTCTCTCATTTAACAGTTGATGTCCAGACAATCCCCCAGGGTCAGCAGAATTGGACACTCTGGGGGTTGGACCCAGGTACCAGTACTTTTAAAATTATTTTACAAATACTGTTTTTTTACAACTGGAGGTAACAGAGAAATATCAATCCCGGGAGAGGCTAAGAAAGTTTCTGGAAACCTGGAACAGACCACCGGAGTCTGGCAGTTCCAGATGCCCAGAATGGTCTGCAGCTAGGCAAACACTGATTTACACAATTCAGCCAGCCCAGACACAACTCCAGCGCTGGTCACTCATCAGGGTCTCAGTGAGTGGTGGTTGTTGATCTGCACCCCACAACAAGGAACCCCATTCAGACAGATGAACTGCTGATGGTCTAATGTGATCAACAAACTCTTCACACAATTCTAGAATCAGTAACACTAACAATAGCCACACAAATAATAAAATCTTTGGAATACATCTGCCTAGAGGTATTGCTTTGTGATGTTTAAGAGAACCCTGAGCTCAGAGCCCAGATTCCCCTGTCCATGTGGCCTAGCTCTTCATAGGTAAAAGAAAGATGGTAATACTAATGAACATCTATATGATACTGGCTGTCAATCACTTTTCTGGGTGCTAAATATATCTTAGCTCATTTAATCTTCACAGCAATCTTTACAGCAGACTATTGTTATGCCTATTTTATAGGTAAAGATACTGATTCACAGAGGAATATTCAAGTTCACACTGGCCAAGGCATGAGTTTGAACCCTGGTGCTCTGGCTTCAATGTCTGTATTCCCAGGTCCATGATTTGCCACCGAGTGCAGCTCAGTTCATTGTGTTTGTAGAGATTCAATGGGTGTCATGAGTGCTCAGGGAGGCAGAGTGGCTGGCTCCTATCAGGTGTTCACAATAGAGGTCTGTTATTATTAAAGTTGAACTTCAGCTGTCAGAGTCAGAATGTCCATTGTCCCAGGGTCTTGCAGAATCTCTAGGACATGGTACGCACTCAGTGAAAGTGATGAATTATTTTTGGAATCCCTCTCTCTGTCTCTGTCTTGTTCTGTCTTTCTTGTCTCTCCCTCTCCTCCAGTGTCCTTGCTGTCTGAAGTCAAGCGTGTTCTGCTTGCGATCTGGGTGAGGCAGCCATCAGGGATGCTCTGATAACCACCGTCTGGGCTCCAGCTGGTCGGCCCCTTGAAGCTGCTGCTCAGGTTTCCCAGGAAAGATTCCAAGGCAAGTCCCCTCCCTCTTTGGCTATGCCAGCCCTTTCTGGGCACTCTGTCGTGTCTGTCTGAATCTTCACAAAATGACTTCCTTAGATTCACCCAAAATACTATTTCTTATCCTGAAATAGCATCTTACATTCTCATCAGCATTTTTTTTTTTTTTTTTTGCTGTTTTCTTTTTCCTGGACTGTAATTCCAAAAAAGTCACAGCATCATAAACCGTGAGAGCACTCTTAGACACGGCGACGGCCGGGCCTCTCCCTTGCAGAGGAACTGTTGGTACCAGGGCCAGAGAACCTTCTTCAGGGTCACACTAAGGTGCCAGGTGGGTGGTCCCAGAAGGTAGTGACAATCGACCCAGCCTCCTCCCCCAAGTACCCAATCTGAAAGCCCTCCTCCAGTCTGGGGAGGCTGGTCTGCACCCCTCAGCCTACATCTCCATTCACCTGAAATAACAGAGTCCCCTGTGAGCACTGTGCCCTATGCAGGGTAAAGCGTGGCTCCCCCCAAGAATAGGTGACCAGGGAAATCAGAGCAACTAATCGTGCTTCTCATTTAGTGTTTCAGATGTATTTTCCACCAGCCTGCCAGTGTGCAGTGTGCAAGAGGCTATCACCCACATGAAAGTACAAACAATCAGAACTTGCCCCTTCCAGGAGCTATTTCTATTCTTGAAGCTTTTCTGGTTGATATTTTACTCAGGTTTCTTCAGAAAGCTGTGGAGTATGCAGCTGTGTCTCCAGGCGCTTGACCCAGAGGCTGCTGATGGCAAAGTATGGAGAGAGATGTACCCACCACCAGGGGTAGTTGTGACCAGAGGCCAACAGCCTTGCAGAGTTGGGGAAACCCCCCTTCAAGGTGTATGTGAAGTACAGCCCCACACACTTTGTCTCACTGATCTTCACTCCCAATGCTAGTGCTCTGTGAGTTCAGAAGACTAGGCTAGATAGATGGCAAGTGAGAAAACTGGGGTCAGAGGGGTTATGTCCAAACCAAAGTCACATCCCAATCTTCCCAGCACCACCCCACTGTCTAGGAGCCCATGTGAAAGGATCTGATACCATCTCAACCCTCCACTGGATATGGTCAAGACTGATTCTGGGGATGACCTAGGGCTCTGGAAAAGTTTTTATTCCTGGGGAATCATGTTTGGTTGAAATTCACACAACTGAAGATTTACATAGAGTCCTTTGCTATTTTTCTAGAATAGACTTATTATATCTAATAGACACAAGACATTCTTAGCTTTTGACAGAAAAAGAAAATGCTTAGAGCATAAGAACATATGAAACAACTTTGTTAGAGAGAGTGACATTGATGTTGTGAGGTGTATTGTCTTGTGTCTCTAATGACTTGGGTGTGCCCCTCTCTACATGAGGGGAGAAAAGCTATTGCTGGTCTAGAAAGCACTGGCCCATCCATGCAGCTTCCAGAAGACATCAAATTCTACTGAGACAGCTAATATACCATCCTCTGCTCTGTCCACCTACTTACGGGAGAATTTTAGAGGCATCCTATTTGAGAACAACTTTAGCTCTTTCTCTCTTTCACCTACACCCCAAAATTCTCTCATCAGTCTAATCAAACAGACAAACCTGTAATGAGACAGAGAACCCCTACAATCCTCCCTTCTAAAAAAAAAAAAATAAATAAATAAATCTTATTTGGTTTTTAATTTTAAGCCATTACCCACTTGTTGCTTTACTGCACACTAGACTCACCTGGAGAATTAAAAACAATCCCTGCACCCTGGGCATCGGGATTCAAACACCACTACTTTTAAAAACTCCAGAGGATTGCAAAATACAACCAAATGGAGAACTAGTGATCTAAATCAGTGCTTTCTCAGATCCTAGTGTGCATATGAGTCACTTTGGGACCCTGGGAAAATGAAGACTTTGATTCAGGAGTTCTGGGATGGGGAGGGGAGGAAAGTCTGCAAAGTGTGTGATTCCCTGCTGGTCTGTGGACCCTACTATGAACGGTCACCACCAAGGTGTATTTGTTGCCCCCAGCTGCCAAGTGATTTGTGGGGGAAGAGAAAATATAGAAAGTGTCTCAGGCAAAATATGGACATAGGAAAGCAAAGGACCCTTTGATTGTGGAACTTCCCTCAGATTGTTAAGAAATGATTTCTAAGTTCCTTTCATAGATGGAGCTGAAAACTGTGGCTTAGGGGTGGATCTGGACTTTTATAATTTAAAATGTCTTAGGTCAATGGGATCTAGTTGATCATGGGATCCAATGATCCCCAATCCTGACTGATTTACAGAATCACCCAAGGAGTTTTCTAAAATTCCAGAGTCTTGGGCTCCATGCAAGTAGCCATTCATTCTGCACATTTTTTAAGGCGTTGATAATTGTTCAGGTACATTTGGAAACCACAGATTGTGTCCCACCTGGGGCACACGCAAATGTACACACTTTATCCAAGAGAAGCTGCCCTGGACATGGGCTTCTCTGTGACAAGGTTGATATTTTTCAGCCATGACAATTTAGCTAGCAAGAAAAAAGAAACCTAAAGGAGTGATAGGCAGACTTTCTCCCGGGTCACAGTCATCTGGAGAACCAAATTTCTAGCTAATAAATTCAGGCTAGGTGTCTGTGTTTGCTTTCTCGAGCTGACAGGCAAATTTTATGAGACTGTAAAGACAACAGCTGGGTATACAGATAGCTAATAAAAACAGGCAGCTTGGTCCAACCAGAGAGAAGATTTTTTTGCTTCTTCAGAATTGCATACTCATACATGCAAGAGGGGTAAATCCAGTGAGGCTGCCCCCTGCCCCCTGGTCACAACTTGCTCTCCATATACAACTCTCCTGGCATCCTTATGCCCCTTCAAAAACAGATGGTAAAGATATTTAAAGCCTCATCACAAATCCCAGCCTCAGTCCTAACCTGGGAATAGAAATACTTCTACCTGCCCCACTGAGAAACCTGCAGCCTCCTGCCCACTGTCTCGTCAAGATGCACCAGCCCTACACGCCTGTGTCGAATCTGGCTTTGTTTACAATAACATTCAAGGGAGGCATGATTTCCAGATCTGTGTGTACTCAACATGCAGACCTGTGGCCTGGGTGCCCCCACACTGCCAAAGATCACCTGAAAACACTTTGCCATAGTAGCATAATTCTTCATGCAATTTTTAAATCAATACTTTTCCCTTTATAAATGCTTGATAGGTTTTTATTAAATTAGGCATAAGCATTAAATGCTGAGCCTTAGTTTGTATTTAATCATTCATTCATGTATTTATTTCCTGAGTGCCTATAATCTATCAGTAAAACCCATATAGTTGTATATTCTAAGGCCACAATCCTATTGGGTGGGTATCTTGAGCAAATAAATGGGATGGAATCTGGGCCTTTAAGGAGAGAGGAGGAGGATTCATATGACGAGGAGAGAGTAACTCATATGATAAAGACCAGATACTTTATAACTATGTTTGTACTGTTATAGTTTTCTCCAATAAGGAAGTTATTTTTGGTAAAAATTCCAATTCTGGGTGCCATTCCCAATTTTTATTCTTCTAGGTAAGAGATGGTTAAAATTTCTCATGACCCTGCAGGACCTTCATTGACCTCTGCTCCAAATAATCCACATTCCAAAGTAACATGTCTTAGGAAGACCCATTCTAAACACACGGAGGTCTATCCTTCATGACAAAGTCAAAAGACACAAGACCACTTGAAAGTAGTTTCGACACCTAACAGCTTAATACTCCTGATTTACCAGCACACCTGTCCATCAGCAAGTGAAGCCAGTCACTCTTCCCTCTTCCTTGACCCTCCTGTCTAAATCAGGGCCTGCATCCCCCACTGTTTCTCCTTCCTCACCCAGACCTGCGCCTCCTGCACTGTAACCAATACTTGCTCTGTGCAGGCACTGTGCTACTCACCCCCCACTTAGGGGTGGACAAAAAAGCATCCCTTCTGGACCTATTTGTGCTTCCAGGTTGTGGCCTATTTCTTTAAAATAAACTTCTTATTTTGGAATAGGTTTAGATTTGCAGATATCTTGCAAAGATAGGACAGAGAGTTCTCACCCAGTTTCCTGTAATATTAACATTTACATTCCCACGGCTAATTTTTAAAGTGATTTATTTTTCTTTTCCTCTAGAGGGGAGATAACCACGGGTCATACCTTCAGAAGACCCCAGCCTTAGGAGTCACATTCACCACATTAATCTCTCTGGGTCTGTTTTCTCCGGGTACCAAAAGAATAACAGGCTGGCCTCTCCAGGGTTGCTTGGGAAGATTAAATGAGACCCATGACAGTGCAAGCCCCGGGGAAGGGTCTGGCACACTTGTTACATATGAACCTTTGTCATCTGTCTGGAAGCATAAATTTCCATGAGGCCATGTCTTTAAAACTGGGGGTTCCTACTGAGCGAGTCATTTCCCTGCAATGCTGAGCCTTACCTTAACTTATGTTTACTTCTTATCCTCTCTGTATTTGTTTCCCTCCTCCCTTCTCCCTCAGACTTTCCCCATAAATCCTGTTTGACGAATTCAGGCCAAGGGCAGTTGTTCTCCACAGAGATATTGTTTCCTCTTCCGGATTGTGTCTTTCAAAGTCGCTGGCCCAGCCAGGTGGTCCCAGCCAAACCGGCGAGTGCCCCGATGCACAGTCCATGCATCCTGAATTCTTAAGCAGCCCGGAAACGCTGGGCCTGAAGACACTGCCAAGGTGGACTAGAGTTGAAAACATTTCTAAATCTGCCATGTTAATGGTGATGAGAGGACGGCGGGGCTAGAGTGGAGGGTGTGGAGGGGCTAGAAGGAGAGAAAATAGACGCGATGAGGACGTTCTGGCTGTAGATACTGCCTGCCCCTCCTGATCTATGCTGCGCCCCCTGAGTTAGAAGCCAAGCGCGTTCACTTTCCCAGAAGTGAAGAGGACACTCCAACACTTAAGAGTGAAAATGGAAAACGACACCCCCGAAGGTCACATGGCGTGAGGCTGCCGGCGTCTGCGGGCACACAGATGCCCGCTGAAAGAGGTGCCTCCTCTGGGCACACCCCGCATCGCCCACGACCTCGTGGAAGCCCAGCAGACGGCTGCAGGGAACATGGCTGGGGTTGTGCCTGGATCATGAGTCTCCTTTTTCTTGTTGATACCATCTATTAAGAAGAGCCACTCAAAAGGAGTAGCTGCTCAAGCCTATTAAAAACAACTGTTCGTATTTCTTAATTAGCCCATGAGAACTTGAAATAAAATATTTAAGCGCTGTTAGGTTTTTCTTTTCTCTTTCCTTTTTTAAAAAAGCAGAGCCGGGTTGTCCTTTGATGCCCGTCTGTCCTGACGTGCCCGGTTTTTTAATTGGACCAATCCCTGTGTGCTGGGGCTTTGGCTGCAAGACCGCGGTGGGGTGGGGGTGGGGGTGGGGGGGGCCCGGGTGAACGAAGTCTGGGTGACTCCTCCTCAGTCAGGCAGAGATCTTTCAGAAGTGGAAGGAGCAAGACCGAGGAGGCTGCAAAATTCCCACTGGCAGCTGCTGTTCAAGTAGAAGGACAAAGGAATCCCACTGGCCACTTGCAGAACAAAAGTCAGGATTTAGGAAGAGAATTATGACTGATCTCAAAAATTATAAGGTATAGAAGATTCTAGAAACCTAGGAGATTTTTCACATTGGGTATTACTTGAAAGAAGTCATTGTTGGTCTCAATGAAGACGTTTCTATCTGCAACCTGTTGAAACAACGCTGACCCCCTACTCCAGAGTGAGATGGAGAATAGAGATTTCTGGGCGCCTCTGAGTGCCAGCACATCAGAGAGGACTGGAGGTTTATCTGTAAGTTGCAAATCAGTGATTTGGGTGCCTATTTCTTCATTGTTTCTGGACAGGTGCAAACCACTGAAGATGGATCTGCTGTTATCTTCGCTATTCTCTCTCCTTGTTCTTTAATTTTCCCTTCCTGTTGCCCATTTTCCTCTGCAAGGGCGGGAGTTCTGCAGAGAAGGGCAAAGAAGGAGGGAATGGTCAAGGATCGTGGTTCAACGGAAGGGTAAGAAGGAAAGAAGAACTTCAACCTAGTTGTTAAGAAAGCTGTGCTTTAGTCCAAGCTCTGGCACTAAAAAACAATGACGGTAACAGTAATTTAAAATAATAAGAGCACTGACCACATTTTGAGCATTTACTACTACTAGGAATTATCTGAAGCACTTTAAATTTAGCCAGCCCAGTTGAATGAGGTGGGTATAATTATGGAGTCTATGCTACAGGCAGGAGACTGAGGTGTAGACATCTTAAAGTAAACTCTCCAGGGTTACACAGCTCTCAGAGGCTGAACTGGAAAACTGGAATTCAAAGTAACCTAGGAGCTTGTGGTCACAACACTGTGTTGCATGGAAAAAATAATTTAAATTCCCTAAGACTGTAAATTGAGAGGGGTTTTGTAGATGTTCCTAGAACTCCTTCCGGAACTTTTTATAATCTACATGAATCCGTGTTGCTTTCTCCACTCACCCTCCTTCAGACTTACTACAAAAAGGTGGCAGCCTCATCTACTGTGCTGATGAAAGCAGAGTGGAGGTGGGCATTGTATTGCCTCTTAGCATCATTTCCCGAGACCCTTTGAGAGGAAACTTCATATTTCAGAGAAAATACCTGCATTCCTCAAGGGCCATAAAAAATACCTTGTTGGAGATCCCTATGGATAACACAACACTAGGAACATAGGAACATCACTGAGGTCCTTAAAACTGGTGAACCTTGAAGATTGTAGGCTAAATAAAATAAGCCAGACACAAAAGGACAAATACTACCTTATTCTACTCTTATGAGGTCTCTAGAGCAGTCAAATTCATAGAGAATAGAATGGTGTCACCTGGGAAGCGGGCAGGAGGGATAAGGAATAGCTATTTAGTGGGTGCAGTTTCTGTTTGAATGATGCTAAATTCCAGAAATGAATGGTGGTGATGGTTGAAAAGGGTTCACTTGGGGTGACAATGTGGAGATTGATGGTGACCTTAGCAGCATTTTCCAGCAGCAGCCAGATTGCAGGGGATTGAGTAGTAAATGAATGGTGAGGAACTGCAAAGCACGTGAATAAGAAGGGAAGTTTAGATTGTTCAGGGGAATGGAAAAATTGAGTAGCTAGAGATAAGAGCCAAGGGAGGAATCAAAGTTGGTCTTTCTGAGAAGACACACACACACACACACACACACACACACACTCAGAGAGAGAGAGTTCTAGTGCTCAGAGAAGCAGTAACTAGAGAGTTAAATCTTTGAGAAGATAAGATGGGATGGAATTCAGATCAGAGATGACTAGATAGACTTTTACAGGAGGGCCTCCTTGTCAACGTTTTAATACTTTATTATAGAAACTTTCAAGCTTATAAAGTAGAAAGAATAGTATAATGAAACCCCAGTTACCCAAGCTGCAGAATGGCAAATTGCATTTCATCTATGATTGCCATTCATCACTCTTTCCCCAAATTATTGTGAAAAACATTAAAGACACTGTAAATTTTTATCCATAAGGACCTAAGTAATGTATCTACAAATAAAAGCCTTCAAGCAATTACAATAAAAAAAATTATCACACTTAAAAATCAGTAATTTCTTAGCATCATCAGATATCCAGTCAGTGTTCAATTTTCCTGATTGTCTCTAGAATGTTATTTTTCTCAGCTGCCTTCTTCAACTCAAAACCAAAACAAGGTGTATGCATTGACTTTCGATGACATGATTTTTAAAGTCTCTTGTGAGCTATAGGTTTTCTTTTTGCCCCTTAATATATATTAGAAACCAGATCTTTTGTCCTATAGAATTTCCCACATTCTGGATTTTGCTGATTGCATACACAAGGTGTCATCTAGCACATTCGTTTCTCACTTGTACGTCCTCTAAACTGTTAGTTTACATCTTACATCTAAAGGGTTGCTTGGATTTGGGTTTAATTATTTATTTTCTTGAGGGTGGGGGAAAGGCAGGGACACCTCATGGGAGTGCTGTGTCCTTACTGCGTCAAACAGGAGTTAGGAAAATGCCCTGCTTTCATGTGTCTTGTGTTAAGATTCCTCAGTGAGTTTGTATTGTCAGTCTGTTCAAACCACTATGAAGTTCCCCATTAGCTTTTTGTCTAATGGCTTTAGCAGTTACTAATGGCCACTGCCTAGATCCATCATTTCACTAGGAATTACAAAGTGACTGTATTCTAGCATTTCGTTGTGATTATATCATGATCCTCTGAATTTACAGGCTGAAATCCTAAACACCCCAGTATCTCAGAATGGGACTCTATTTGGAAATAGGGTCATTATAGATGGAATTAGTTAAGATGAGGTTATACTGGAGCCGAGTGAGTCTTTATTCAACAAGACTGATGTCCTTACAATTGGGGGAAAGTTGGACTCCGAGACAGAAGAAGAACTCCTATGAAGAATAGAGCTATGCTACCACAAGTCAAAGAACTACCCGAAGACAGGAGAGAGGGCAGGGACAGTCCTCTAGAGTCTTCACATGGAGCATGGCCTTGCCAACACCTTGATCTCAGACATGTAGTTGGCGAAAGTGTGAGACAAGACATTTCTGTTGCTGAAGGCACTCAGTTTGTGGTGCTTTGCTCCATAGCTACACTACAGAAGTAATGAGCCTATGTGGGTGTTCTGAGGTGCAGCTCATACA
Source organism: Solenodon paradoxus (assembly GCA_004363575.1). Classification (NCBI taxonomy): domain Eukaryota; kingdom Metazoa; phylum Chordata; class Mammalia; order Eulipotyphla; family Solenodontidae; genus Solenodon; species Solenodon paradoxus. Next base: position 29,153 of record RJWH01001564.1, on the reverse strand, counting down.
GGGACTGCAGATATGTGCTTGGTTCTTTACCTGTGTTTACTAGTTTTCGGAATGCTGAATGTTCCCTAGTATCTTCTAAAGGCAACCAGCGAGATTTTATAAATTCAGTTCTATTATGATAGATTTTTAAATACTTGATATGTCTGTCTCCTTTATAGTTATAAATCCTTTCAATGTGAAATTGCCCCATCTTTGGCCAAAGTTGCTTTTGAGATGACTCCTGGGCCATTTGAAAGACCCTCAATAATTGTTTGATAACTTTCTTACTTTGGTGGAATAAGATTTTCCAGGTTCCTTTTGCCCCAGACTTGTGAACTGCCATTTCTCCAAGTGTCTCAGGTTCTTTTTAGTGGGAAATGATATTTAGAGGCCTCAGACTGCATGCTAGGGATCTTCATTTCTACCAGACTGACTACTGTTGCTAGACCTTTTCAGTGGATAGAGCTAAGAAAAATTGTTGAAGAGAAAATGCATCATTAATGTATAATATTTATTGCTTTTCACTGAAATACTTAGTTCGTAGTCATCAATTTTATTCTAATAAGTTATCTGGTTGTCTTATTCTATGTGTATTATAATTTCATTATGTATGGTTAAAATACATCCGTCATACATGGAGTTAGACATAGCACTCTAATTTATTATATATTAACTTTACAGATAAAATAGCTTCAAAATAACAACACCAAAGTTATTATTAGCAATAATATTTTTGGAAACAATTTAAGATTTCTTTGTGATTATTTTAGTCATTGGGATAGATATATATCCCACTGAAGATGTACACTCTAATTACTATATTTTAAAGCCACTTGAAATAATTTTTCTCTATGTGGTCCAACCACTTAATTTATATACATTTACACTGCTTTATTTTTCAGAATCCATAATATTTGCTCTAACCTTGCAGCTTAGAAAATATTGACCAATTGTTATGGAAAGTTGAAGTATAGTTACATTTTTGTTTCTAGCAAAATCTATGGCTAAGTATTCTATGAAAAGACAGGAATATTTTCTGAAGGTGAATTTAGGGCATGAAGGAATGGGAGCTGGAGGAGAAATCAGAAAACTTGGGGTTCAACTCGGGCCCTACCTGTTGTCTCAGGCTCCCTCCTGATACAGACAAGGAACAATGCCTGTTCTCCCTGGAGACAACTGAGAGCTAATGTACCAGGAGCTTTATAAAAAGCCATCCAAGACCAAGATCTTCCTGGAACAGTACAAGGGGCCTGTCTTAGGGACACTTCCAGAGCATAGGCATTGTAGGATACAATAATTTTCCATACAAACAGAAATAAGATGTCTTGAGAAAAAGACTTCTTGTAATTTCCCCCAAAGTTTCATAATTTCTCCAAAACTTTCCTTGTTCTGGTAAGGATGCCATTTTCTGGAGGAGAAATTTTGACTCATGAGTTTCTTACCCAAATTAAATATAATAACTGGCAGAGCTGGGATTTAAAGCCAAAGTGATCTGGTTGCAACATCCTGTGCTGTTTCTGCTGCTCAGACCTGCTTCTCCAGGGGCCAGTGGGGAGGGAATGAGATGAGGTGCTAACATGGTATGTTCCCCCAGGGGCACATTCAACATGGGGAAACACTGCTAAGATTCATCTTTGACCTAGACGGCGACTTTATCAATGAGCCTATCGTGGTTGAGAAGAAGCCATTGTGCAATGTGACCTTTGAAAAGTGGCTCACACTCTAGAGTAGCCATGATAGGAAACCATACAATGAGCGCTAGGAAAGCAGAGAATTGGGGCCATATTGAATCAGATAAGGCTGTCAGAAGACAACATTAACGGCCTTGGCTTGTTGTGTGCATGGGTACCTCCTCTAAGACAATGTCATATGCAAGCACGCCTCGTTTCTTCAGGTCCCATCTCTTTGGGGACAATAAAGAACTTGGGTAAAAATTGCATGTGTTTTTTGGCTGCCAGACTGTATTCAGTTTTGTTTGCCCATTGTCCCTTGAGGTCCTTCCTCCATGGCTGCTCCTCTTCTCGCATCTCCATCCTAACCACCCACACACCAGTGCTCCTGCCACTGACATACTCTGCCCACCACAAGGGTGCTAGCCTGTTTCCTAGGGGGTTCTACCTCTTTCAGATGAGGTTTAGAAGCTCCACAGGACTTTGGCATCTCTTTTATGTATAAGCAACTAAAACGTACAAACAATATTCACTTATTTTGCCTCCAAGTGACTCAGAGACAAGAAGGAGACACTCAGAGCGCTAGCTCCTGCTGTAGAGTATGGGCTTGCCAAAGGAGGCTGGAGGCCATAGTGATTCTTTTCTCAGTGATTTCCAGCAGGGGTCCCACAGACCCAAACCTAGAGATATACAATCTGAGTAGAAACCACGTGCTTCCTTTCATTCTCAGACCCTCGTCCCTGGTCCCTTCCCGAGCACATTGCTGCCTTATATTGTTCCAGTTAGACATCATAGAAGTGTCACCACCATGAAGTCAGCTCCCAGAAGACCCTCCTCCCCAATATGTTTCAGTTGCCTTTGTTCAAGTCCAGATGTGGTTTTACCTGCTCTCTGCAGAAGTCCAAGGTGAGCCCCCTCCCTGTAAGCCACAGACATAACAGCTCAACCTGGAAACTGAAATGACTGTCCTTCTGCTCAACAGTTGTACATTATAGCAGACTGGCCATGATTCAGACATAAAGACAAGGACAAGGAGCAAGGCCACGGGCAGGTCTCAGCAGTGTACACAGTGTCAGAGCGGGCCATCCCAGCTGTGAGCAGACAAGACTGCTGACCAGCCTCCCGGCCACTACCTTACAGGAGCACAGCTGGGTCTGGCATGTGGCGGGGGTGATGAATGGCTCTAAATTGAATGCTCCAGATGCATTCGGAGTGAGGCGGTGGTCAAAGGACATGAAGATCGATCTCATCTAAGATGTCCTGATTTATACAACACGAAGCGAAAATATTTTGAATGTTGAGGAATACTTTCAGGAGCCAGTAAAGTAAAGAAAGAACAGCAGAATGATCCCACTCTGCTCTGGGTCCTGACCAGTCACTTGGTCTCCTTCTCAGTAACTTGAAGAGGCTGGGGCACGCAGTCTCTGACTAACTTCCAGCCCTGCTCTGCTGTTACACTGGTTTAAAGTCATTTAAAAAATACACACACTTCTATCTACCAATGCACGCACATGCACCTGCGAGCACACACAGACACACAGACACACACACACACACACACAGACATAATTTTTCCTTTGTGAAGTAAGTCAATTAGTACCTTTCAGGTACTGCTCTTATTTTTAAAAAAGTGCAAAAGGATTGTTGTGATCATATGGTTTTATCTTAGCACACCTGTGGAGGCATTATGATCTGGTGGAAAGATATCTGGGTTCTAGTATTAACTCTTAAGAACAACCAACTCTGAGTTATTATGCAAGTAACTTAACTCTGAGCCTCGTTTTCCCAGTCTAGTTTGGACCATGAGAGTCTGAGGTGAGTTACTGCTGGTTTTTATCCAAGAGTAGTACTGTCTAAAAGAGATGGACTGATTTTCAAGAGAACTTTCTCCCCATGGCCACCCCCATGGCCCTTTCTCCGGGTTCGGCATGCAGAGTAGCCCCCGGTCCAGCACAGCCTGCGTGAGAAGAGTTGTGTCCAGTGCTGTCAGGACGAACCAGGACCCAGGGGAGATGGCAGAGAGGCAGATCCCAATGCACTGCTGGGAGCTTTTAATTTTATTGGTTGTATTTTATTTAGCTCATATGAAAACTCCTAGCACATTGTCTAGAAAGAAGAAAAAGTGCCTCAAGGGTCAAAGAAGGGCCAATCCAAGCCCCCAGGGTCCTCCCAGTACATCCAGTCCCAACCACATGGAGAAACGAGGGTGGTTCCTGACAAGAGAGAGGCTGTCTGCCCACGTGGTGGTAAAATACTCCTTCATATGCCACACTCCATTGTAAAAGATGATGCTGCTGAAAATGAAATGTACAAAAATCTGCAAACAAGAAAATTTAATGAAAGGGTCTGGAATCCTTAAGCAAACTCAGAGGCTAATAAACACATCACAAAAGGTGGGGACACAAGGGAGCAGAAGCTCCAAAAAGTGTCAGGAGAAGGAAGTGGGGACTTATGCCCCAGACACAGCTACAGGGGACCCCAGGCAGGGGGAGATGCCTGCGGGGTGTGGGGGGTGTGGGCAGTGGCAGGGCATTTGGGGGGGGGGGCAGGGAGGAGGCTGCTGAGAGCCTCCCCAACTCAGCCAGTCTCTCCTTGCCATGCTGGGAAACAGCCTTCTTTGTCATCAGCTCTGATGTGGCATTATTATTTTGTAAAGACCTTAAAATACTATTTTTACCCTGAGCACAGTTTTTTTTTCTTCCAAAGGAACAAAAGGATCACAACCCACATGCCCCTCAAACTGGCAGCCCCAAGAAAAGGCAGGGCTCACATTTACAGACAGAGAAGCTCCAGCCCCACGTTTGCCCACTCCTCATTCCCACAGACGCAAACCCAAAGGCACGCTTTTGTACTGTTGCTTCTCCCAAAATACACTAGCAAAAATAGTACCAATGATGAATGATGGAGCGGCTTGCAATGTGACTATCAGTAGTAGTTTGGGCCATTAACAATTAGCATTAGTGTTCTAAGGATAAGGGGGTGTTGTCTCTTTTTGTGATCCCCCACTACCCCCCACCCCCGAATCTGGTAGCCTGGTTTAATCCACCACAAAGAAATTCTTCTCTACCCTTTCATAATTCATATTTCCAACGTCTCTTAATATTTCCAAGGCAGCTAATTAAGTTTTATTGGGTCATCAGGGGTTCAAGAAAGACTAGACCTTCTACCTACTGTTTTTTCTTGTCATTCTTTTCCTCAAAATAGGAATCTTGTTCAGAAGCATCAACGTGGTATTTTCCTTGCCTCCCCACCATAATGTGATGAGGTTAGAGTATAATGGTGAAAATACTTCTGTCTGATATATACACACATACATATATATATGAGTTTTGGGGGCTTTTTTAAGAGGAAAAAAAATCTGGTGAAAACTACATAACAGCCCACAGTCTGTCTTAACTTTCTGAGTTTCTCTTAACATGGAAAAAATTAAGAATATTACTCATATGTTCATTTTAAAAATGGAAGGCAAAAGCAGAGCAGATGATTCATTCCAATGCTGAAGGCAACGAATAAACCAATGCTAGAATGATTTCTTCTCACAGGTCTTGAACTTTGGGCAAAGGTCTTGGGGTCTCCTGGGGAGCTGCGCTGGGGCATTCCCAAGGCCCACCCAGGTCTCACTGCTATCCCCGAATCTCAGGTCACTCCCATCCACCTGGCCCTTACTCATGCACAATTCTTGCATGGTGCCTGTCATACCACCAACAGGGCATCTTGGCACTGTGTAGAGGGTGCTCTCAGTCACCTGCTTCCTGCACCCCGGGAGATCACCCCATCCCAAAGCAACAGAACCAGTATCCCCTGCTGAAGGTCATGCTCAGTACTGCTTCCCTCCTGGCTCCATCCCTGGGCCCTGAAAACGGTCTCACCCATCAGTGGCTGTGGAGTCAAGTTGCCTGGGCCTGGGGATTTCCTGGTTCCCAAATCCACTCAATACTTGAGAAACAAGAAAGGCACTGAAAATGCATGAAGTGATTTTTTTTTTTTTTTTAAGTGCAGAGATGGCTTAAGGAAAACCCTTTATTGGATATTTGCGGTAGAGGAAATAAATCAAAGTAATGATCCTTTGAGCAGGCATTTTTTGTAAAGATAAGTCAGTCTACCTTAAAGAAGGATATTAAACAGATCCGTCAAACTCAGGCAAACTAGGTTTGCTAAATAAACTGACAATTAATAGATAGCCCAGAAGATAAACACCATTCGGGGAAGAGTTGCTAAAAGGCTGTTTTATTTATTAACTTTTTTTAAGGAAAGTTGCAGGCAGGAGTGAGGGAGAGTAGGCAGGAAGGTAAGCAGGAAGAGAAAGGAGGAAGACGCATTTCTTTATTGTATTTAGTTGATCATCTTTGCTGTCCCCAGCCCAGGACACAGACCAGGGTCCGCGTGCTTTGTGCTATGTGGCCTATGCTGGCTGGTGGGTGGAGGGCCAAACTGCTACTGTGTTTTGAAAGGGGGTGTTGACTCCCAGAAGAAGATAAAGTTCAAGGAACAAGTACCAGATAGGAGGAACGATGGCCCCTGGCAAGCTCTAGCCCCAGGTGTCAGATTCTGAAGACTGTTCCCCTCTCCTACCTGTGGATCGCTTTACCTGAAAATGGCAACTTCCTCTTTAAACCTCTGTTTTCTTAAGAAGCTTCTATGTCTTTATTTTAAGTTAAATAAGGTCTAGAGTTTTCTAATTGGGGTAACTTATAAATGCACACTAGCTGGCTGGAAAGTTAGTGTATTACCAGATAATGTGATGTAGAGTGGATCCTAGGAACTCACCAAGCCCCTATATCTGCAGCTGTTACTTATTTGTTATTTGTTCCCAGTCAGAGATAGAATATTAAGCTACAGTTGAGCCTCAAGTTCATCAGCACATTTATTAACTGTGGTTTCAGTTTGTAAATCTATTCCTAGTGCTAAGCATTTAAGTAGGGGCTTCTTGCTGATCATTTCCAATCAGGAACTACTAGTTTTCACTGCTCAGATTTCTCCAAGTGTTTCAGTCCTGACAGCAGAGCCGGGGAGGCTGGAGTGCATTCCCAGAATGGCATGGCTCATCACCCCCATCACCCCATTGGCCAAGCCTCCCCGGCCCTCCGTTCCGGGGAGTACTCTTGACACAAAACGACTCCTTGTCACCACGGTGCAGCTTGAACAGTCACCATGCCAACTCCTGCTCTGCAGACCCTTGGGAGGCCATCTGAGCACAACAGTAGACATGCAGAGCATCTTTATTCACTTGGGCCTTCTCCATCCCATTTTTCAAAGAATCATGTGATTGGCTCTTCTCCTCTGCCCCTTCGGCATCTTTCTCTCCTGCTTAGATGGCAGGACTGAGCCAGAGAAGGGGTCTGCTGCCCTTCTCAGCACCATCTGTTCTTGTGTCCTCAGCCCTGGCCTCCTTTGTCTTCTCCAGGAGGTAGGCATTGCGCAGGTGTGGACTGGAGCCAGAAGCAGTGCCCTTTATCTTCCACTTCTGCACTATCCAGACCAGGCAGAGGCTTCCTATGTTTACAGACAAGCCACACCGAGATCGCCATTCCTTGCTCTTCCTTTCCCTATACTTGAGCAACCTTCGAGGGTTTGTATAGTTGGCCCCTTGACACCTCAGTCTCCCTGCAGCAGTGTACTCTGCCTGGCACCGCAGAAAGGCCCTCTGCCAGGGTGATTGCTTGTTCCCTTCCTGAGAGCGTTGCCTGGCCTCCCTATCAGCACTTTTGATTGTCCTAAGAACGCCTCTGTCTACCTGACAGCTGGGTCGTGTCCCAGGAATCCCTATCCTGTGTTCTTCCCATGGCAGGAACTCTTTTTCTCTATCTGGAAATTTAAATGTGACATTTCCTGCTCTGCTGTTTCTCTAGACTTTGAAGCTGGATGAGATCCTCTGACAGTCCTGTGTGGGAGTGGCAGGCCAAGAGTCACCAGGACCCCTAGGCTTCAGTGAATGTAGGACACATCAATGAAGCTTGAGACAACCTAATGGGCCACCAACTGGTCATTTGGAAGATCATATTCTTTGCATTCCCTCCAAATGTCTGCACTAGAAATATATACTAGGATGTTCCTGGACCAGCACACAAGGGATGACGATGAAGCCACCTGGCCAGAATAGACCATTTGTTTCGATGGTCTAAATGTGTTTCTTTTCCCAGCATTAACATTCCAACTTGGTATTGGGATGTCCTGATGCCATTGAGTCCTTTCATGTCCAGTGCTCATTAGCACATGTTCTCCTTTCTCTCTATTGTGTGAGAGATAATACAGCAGTGTTGTGAATAATAGTGGGACAGTCACTGGCATCCATGGCAATAAAGCTGTGCTGGCATGTGCCGTTTGGTAAATAGTGATTTGGAATTGTGTGGGTGAGGGCTCACTGCACCTGGGGGTGGTGGCTGAGGGAATGGCCTGAGGGCTAGTCACCACATCTTCTCTGTGTCTATATCCACTTGGAAATTTGGGCTGCTTCATAGAGGAAGAACCTGGAATGGCTGCCCTGAGAACACTCATGGCCATGAAAGGGAAGAGGGCAGCTGGCCATTGTGAGTGTTTACTAAGTGCTGGTCTAAGTTCTTCCCACGCGTCCTCCTGTGTAATCAACAGAGCCCCACAACCCTGCTCTGCCCATTTTACAGATGAGGAAGCCCATCTGACTCCAGTGCCCAGGATGTGAGCCAAGACGTTTTCATGGGCACAGTGTCTTTCGTCTGTCTGCCCCCACAGGTTCCAATGCTCTCAATGAGGTAGGGTTTTCTGAAGGAACCTGGCTTCAAGTCCAGTTCTCAGGAATGAGTCAGGAGATATTTAGGCCCCTCCTATTGTTTGCTGACGCTGAAGCTTACAAGCAGCATTGAGGTGGAGGTGGGGCCTATCAAAGAGTAAAGGTTTTGTAAAAATAGAATTTTATTATAAACAGGACTTTAACCCCAGGTGTGGCCATCGGAAGTTTCAAGATGATAAAGTGGGCACAGCTGGGGAGGCTGGGAGAACCTGGGAGAGCGTGACAGGCAGCAGGAACCAGAGACTTGTTCTCACTCTCCACTTCACAGCACCAAGCAGATGGCTTCACAGTGTGTCTGTAAAAGTGAGTGTAATCGCCGGAGTACCCCGGGAACGTTTCCCACAGTACTTGGGCCTCCCAGTTTGAGGCAAAAGCTATTAGGCCAAATTGGCAGGATCAAGAGTAAGAGAAATGTATTGTTGTTATTCTCCCTGCAGGAGTCAACTTTGCCCACTTTCAGGCAGAGCAACTCTCAGTGGACTTTTACAACAGGAAGGGCCAGACCAGAGCCCGTCTGACCGGACAAGTCGCCCAGCAGCATAAGTCAGTCACAGACCCAGGATGCTGGCCCAGAGAGAGGATGGAGCAAGGGGCTAGAGCAGAGTCATTACCAGGGTTCTCAGGTGCCTCCAACTCCAGAAGCTCGGGGAGCTAAATGCAAACTCACAAAGCAGCTCACGTGCTGTGAGGTCTGCAAAGCGCTTGGTTCCATGTGGGGAAGCATCTCCAGTTCATCCATATTGGGGCTCATTTTCAGTTATTCATTGGGGTGGAGTAGGGACCTTGGAATTTCAGGGCAGTGTGGAGTAATGAAGTGCACGTGGGTTTTAAAAGTTGACTGATTTAGGCTTGAGCTGTGGCTCAATTACCAAACCCCAGTGTGAACTGCACGTCATTTTTGTAAAGTGTAAAATGGGGGTGCATATTCATCAGGGTGTTAACAGGGAAAGGATGGTATGATTGGCGTGGAATGGAGAAAGGTTTAATTAGACTCTTTATCGAGATGTAATTAGGGATGTGAGGTATCCAGCTCAGAGACTGACAACGGTGGGTACCCCATACAAGTGTGTGGGGTTGGAATCTGGTGAGAAACGCAGAAGTCCAAACAAGCAGAGTGAATGCAACATGGGGAGAACAAAAGCCTCCATCTCTCCTCCTGCCCTCTTGGCAAATAGGGTTTCTTCTACCACCAAACACAGACAGTCAGAAGACCAAGGTGTGACACTGTTCATTAGTATCTGCCTCCCAGGGTGGGAAAGACGGCAGGGACAGGGGAGGACAGAGCTCAGGAACAGAAGGAGATACACTAGGACTTTCAACAAATACTTTATTGAGTGGCTGGTGAGTGTGTTCCACACTGTTAGGCAAAAGTTACTGACACCATGTTAGGGCTCACAGGCATGAACCTGTGGTCTCGTTAAGGAGCCGGTCATTAAACAAAAAGGAGGAAAGAATTGTCTAATTGCAAACTCGAATAGTCACCTAAAGGAAGGTAGAAGGAGTGATGGGAGTGGTGTAGGAGGCAGGAAAATGTACCTATAGAGTTGGAAAGATCTGTGGAAGACATTTTCGGTGAAGAGATGAGGATAGGAATACTGGAGGAGAATATCCCACACCAGGGCTCTGACAAGCGGGTGGGGCTGCTAATAACTGACTTTGCAGGTCAGTAAGGAATATGGTCTGACCTATGAGCCCTAAAGGGTCGTCAGCTGAGGAGTGAATTGTGTATGTTGGCTTTTGTTTTTGTTTTTTTTTAAAGGAAAGGTGCAGGAAGGAATGAAGGTGAGTAGGCGGCAAGCAGGCAGGAAGATTGAAGAAAAAGAAGTATTTTTATTTTATTTTTATTTTAATTGTTCACATTGGTTGTTCCTCCCAGTGCAGGGATGTGAATCCTGTTCATTGGGATGTGTGAGAACTGCACTCATCTAGAGGTGTTGACCGAAACACTACACCAGGGTGTACCATTTTGTATGTTTTAAGGAATCAAGCTGGCTACAGTGTGCAGAATAATTGGAGGGACCAAGAGTGGATACTGCAAGTCCAGACAAGAGGCTACTGCAAGGATCTAGCTGAAGGATGACAATGACTTGGCAGAAGTGTGACAATCATTCATTCATTCAGTCATTCATTTAATTAGGACTGTCCCAGGCACTATTCTAGGTCTCTTGATAGATGAACAAAGTGGATGAGGTTTCTGTTCTCATGAAGCTTGTATTCTAGTAGGAAAGACATGGCAATGGCTAGGGAAAGCAAGTAGATGAAATCAAGACACACTTAGGAGATCAGGTCAATGGAACTTGGTTATGGAGTTAGGGAGCCAGAAGTTTCAAGAAAAACATGCAGTTCTCTGGCTTACTCTATTAGAATCGTTTGCTGAACTAAGGGATTGTGATGGAAAGTCAGAGATCAGGAAAGATACTGAGTTCTGTTTTGGACAAGCCAGCTGTGAGATGACTTTGATATATGCTGCCTCTCAGGGCAGTCAGGCATTTACATGCAGCCGTGTCTCTAAGCGCACTATACAGAATCTGTGATTAAGTTCTTAGTAAATACTAGCAACTAAAGATAACTGTCTATAATAAGTTCCAACTAAGAAATCTCTATTAAAGTTTTTGTAAACGGAAGTGTCTGAAACAGTTGGCTCAAATGAATGAACTCTATTCCATAGAGCAGTATCTGAGACATTGCAAAAGAACTTGGTTCTATGTAGGGATGTGAATGACATCCCACCCTGGCCCCCAGTCATTGGCAGGCTGGGTCAGTTCTGAGACAGATTGAATTAGAAAGAATCATTTCAGTTCTCAACTGTCTTAGTCTTCTCCCAGAACTATCTCAGTGGAAGAAATCCCAGGATTTTGGCTAATCTTTGAGTTTGCCCCAATAGGTAGCTTGAAGAAGGCTAGGGTAGCCATTCAAGTCAGTGCTCTACAGGTCAGGAGCCTCAACAGTCTGAAAACCTTGGCAATTCCCCAGGGCTTTTCTGCAAACAGGAGCTTCCCAGGGGAGTTTGGGGCCAGACAAAGCACACAGGGTAACTCACTGTCCAGCCAGCAGCTCTAGAACAAAGACTGTGTAAAATATACATTAAAATGGATCATGGAGGAAGAGAGAAGGGCGTGGGCTTGAAGAAGGGCATCATGCAGCTTAAAGGACATAGCTGGAATTCTAGAAGAATGGGTCCACTGATTTTTTTCTTGTGTTGGGTAAGGATATTTATTATTTATTTATTTATTTGCAGCAGCATCTGTTGGAATCAGCTGCCAGTCTTAGCTTCCGAATTAAAACAGAATGGTCTCCTAAATTGTGTGAAACCTGGTCAAACACCTTTCCAGGTAGAGAGACCACTGGGGCATGTCATGGGAACAAATGATTTTGGCTGCATTCTCCCATAGATGAACAAGACCAGGCTGAAGCAAAAGGTAAGTGTTTGCTTGCAGCCCAGAAGACACAGGCTTAAGTAGGTGTTGATTTGTGCTCCTATTTGCCATATACTCGGGTACAGTGTGTGTCCTCACAGAGAAGGTAGGCTAATCCTCAATCTGGTCAGCTATGCACTTTAGTTAGAAGCCTGTCAAGTTCCAGTAGGTGGCCCATTAGGCTGGAAGTGAGAGATCTGATTGGTGCAATACCATGCAAATCAGTTGAAAAGGTGAAGGAGCAATGATCCGTCAGATTTGGATTGGAGCTGTCTTTCACCCCAATGACTTTGTGACTGCTTCTTCCCCAGGTGGCTGTGTCTGAGAATGCCTGAGGATGCTTGGGGACTGACTTTCAGAAAAACTCCCAGCTCTGTTTTAGTTACCCAGATTCAAAAGACTCTAAAGTGTTTCTTATTTCTTGTCACTGGCATGCCTGTGCTTTGTACATAATGAACAACTCAGGTTCTCTAAGGCTTGCTTGTTTTTTCAGTATTTATTAAGCAACTACAGTGTGCCAGAAAATGTGCTCAATGATGGGGTCACCACAAAACGAACTCACAGGGGCAAAAGTGTCCTCTCAGGGGATGAAGAAGAAAGAGGAGGAAAGGAGTATTTTACCCGTTATCTTTGCTAGTTGATTGATTCCAACCTCCAAAAGGAAAGAGAATACACCTGAGGCAATAATAGCCCACAGCAATATTAGTATGGATGTCCATTTTATTTTGAAATACATGTGAATAAGATCAAGGTTGTCTGTTTCTATTTGAGCCATCAGAGATGATAGCATGTAGGCCATGGTTGATATCCAGACAGCCATAGATAAGGTTCAGTGCTGAAAACATTTCTGCCTTTGGCACAGGCAGACTGACAACTGGGATGAATTGACTGGGGCTAGAATTTTCTTTTTTCTCCTTTGCATTCTCTAATAGTGATTTTTCATATTTGACTTCAGAATTGGACAGAAAAAGCATCTCAACTAACACTGTGTATTTGAAAAAGATGCCAAATCACTCCACAGGGAGATTTATAATTCAGTCCACCACTGACTTTATGCCTGGAAGAAAACAAAGTAAGTACTTTGTTGCTAAGGGGATTAATTAGTTAATGTTTATAAAGGGCTTTAAAGGTGAAAAATGCTCTATAAATGTAAATATCTATTATGAATACCACCAGTAGTTCGTTGCTTTTATATTATGTTGGAAGACTTGTTCTCCAGCCAGGTTATGGATTCATATGGTGAAAAGGAAAAGGAGAAAAAGAACAGCAAGTCTTCGCAAAAGAATGCAGCCCACTGGTTTTTGTTTACTTTCAAGGTCTTTCTATCACAGAAGCAGGCTTTCTTGACATCTTGTCCAAAACAAGAATACATGGTTTGCACTTCTTTTTATTTTATATGTTGCATCCCACCCCTTGCCGCCTCCATCAGCCCTGTTTTCTCTGGAGAGATGGGAAGAGTATTTGAAAACTGGGTCTTTTAGGAGAGGTGGTCATGGTCTCCTGCTGAATGTCAGACAGCCCAGAGAGAACATGCATATTGTCGAGGCTTGAGGACATTTGGTGTGCCATAGACAAAAGTCTGACTGGCAGGCAAATGAGCTCTGGAGGGTGGGTGGTGGCTGGGTGGGGTGGGGTGGGGTGGGGGAGGGAGGCAGGCGTTTCCCTCAAGTCACATGTAATAGTGGATTTGGTGACAGCATAGCCAGGTATGACCCAGGCCTTTGAACCATGGACCATTTTTTATTAAGGTAGTACCTAAGGTGGGTCAACTAGAGGGAGTGACTTCCTTGGGGAGCCTCTGGTTATATCAAAGGCTATTTTAAATAGTAATATCGCATCAAGGGACCTACAGACCTGAATGGCATGAATGGAGAGAAGGCAGGGCCCTGGAAGAGTTTCAGGAAGGTTTATCAATACCTTCAGCAGCAAGTTTCAACTACGTTTGATAACTGGAGTAGAGACCGAGAGACAGATTGGCCAGGTTGTAGGTGACACTATCATTGATACCCCTTTTGCCTCATGCCCAGGCACTTCTTCATTATCTAGCACATATTTTGTGCCTCGTTAGGTGCAAATTACCATGTGTGAGGCTCAAAGGGAGTTAGGATAAAGCCATGTTCATAAATAGATTAGGAAGTAAGCAACAGAGAGCTTGGTTGATAGAAAGCAGAGACATCACAGACTGTGGGATCAGGTCTCATGTGGAACTAAGCTCTCTCAAATCTCCAAATGAGATGTCAGTTGGCAATAGTCCTGTGCACAAAATTCACTCTGAGGTATCAAGGAGCCTTTTTTTTTTTTTTTTTTTTTTTCATCTAGAAGATGAATGAGTACAAGAAATCATATGACAGACAGACAACAATCATTTTCCGGTGTTTCATGCACTCACCACACCTCTGCTGAATTCTGATCCTCTGGCTTTTACATAGGCCCAATGCAATGTGCTATTTGTGGAAATGTGGTGGAGTCTCAGATATATCCACACATAAAACTGTTTTTCAAAATACCAGGATTGTTCCAGTAATCTCATGGCCTCAGAATAGTCACACCACTGGTCACACCACTCTTCTGCAGATGGTAGAACCCTCCAGCTGTCTTGTGATGATGGCTGAAATAAGAACTGGAGTTGTATTCTGGGCTAAGCATTGAAGCTGTTTTAATGAATATTTCTTCTCCATTATTCTCCTAGGCTTCCATATATTCCTAACAGTCAGAAAGAGCCATACAATGATACCAGCAATTCCTTTGTCTTGGAATATTTAGCCATTACACCTGTCATATAGTATCTACATCATTTTAACACCTGCCTTATGGCAGGAATACAAACCAGGGAGGACCCCAAGTAAGCTGCTAAACTGAACGTAAGGAGGAGGAGATGGGAAGTGACATCCAGGGACAGACATCTCCCTAAGAGGCTAATTACTCCCTCCCCCATATTGGTGGGAATCTGAGCCCTCCATCATGGGAAGATGGTTTGTGGGGTCCTGAGGAGTTGGAACCAGGTAGGAAGTAATTCACTGGATGTAGTTTCCTCTGCCTTGCTCAGAACATCCATTTTGAAACTAGGCTGGAATCATTCGTGCCCAACTTCCCTTATTCCCATGGTGTTCTATTGGACATTATATTATCATCAGTAAAAACCACCAAGAATCCAGCAAGGCAGGAGACCTTTGCTTTCTTTTAAGACAACACAGAACCCAAAAAGAACATGAAAAAGGAGCCCCGGCACCAATAATAATGCCAATTGATCTGTCTCTCAATCTTCAATCATCTCTCCATCTTTCCCTCATGTTTTCTCATGTTCATGTTAACAGAGGCTGACCAAGAAAACTTCCACTAGTGACCAGGAAGCAGTGGAGAGCTAGTGTGCTCTGTATATCCACATGGGTGTGTGCCTGTGTTTATGTGTGTGCGCAGGCACATGTGTGCATATCTACACATGCATGCATGTGTGTCTGTGCACAGACATCATGAGCAGCAGGTACCAGGTGGCAGCACAGCATTTATACATTTATAGAGCATATCTACATTTATAGAGCATCAGGTGACACTCCTGACTGTCGGTGGCCACCCCTCCTGCCAGCCAGGCAGAGGAGCAGGCTGCACTAACCACTGTTAACTTGCTGCTGAACCGCTCACTTGACTACTCTTAATTTCTGCTGCCTTTATTGTTGCTCTTTCTTGTTTTTCTCTATAGGTTTACATTCCCAAATAATATTAAAAATTGCTTGAGAACAAAGACCGTGTCATATTTTGTATGAGTATCAGATAGTTCTAATATCCTCCCACTCCTTGTTCAAAGTTTCCCTGACCCCCAGAGGACTGCACCCCTGCTGCTCTGCTTTGGCTCCTGAAGTAGGCCAGATCCTGTCTGCAGACCTCCATGAAGTGTCATGACCCCAGCACCTAGCTGTCAGTGTGGGAGCAGTTTCTGGCAGTGATGCCCAGTGGGTGGTATATGTGGCAAGGACTTACCTTCAATCCTCCCCGCACCACCTGCAGGAAACACATGAGGGACACTCTACTGATCTCTCTACCTGGCTGCTGGAGTCTGTCTTCACCTTTTCCTGACTGCCCTGTGCCTCAGATGCTAAGTCTGAGACCTGTAACGTGCAGGCACAGGGCCTCTGGCTACCAGTGGGGATCAGCCAAGGGAAAGGGAATGAGAAATAGAGGTCATGGCATGTGCACCCCTGACTTTCTTTCCCACTGTGGTGCTGACAGAGGCTGAATTCTCTTCTGGGCACAGCTCTTTCTTTCAGGGCAAACTCTCTCGACAGTTCTAGTCCTCCTGGGCTCCGAAACACTGTTTCCTCCCTTTGCCCCTTAGGGATGGAGTAGTGATGGTTCTTCTATTTCTTTCTCCCCTCACCCCATCCCGGGGCCTAAACCTTGCCTTCACTCTGCCCAACCTCAGGAAACAGCCTACTCATTACACTTTCCTCAGATGAGCCCATGACCCTGCTTTCTCTTCAGCTCACCGGTCCCCACCTTAATGATAAAGCTATGCAATGAGCACCTAGAGGGCAGGGCTCTGCTTGCTGTTTGCTTGTTTTGAAAAGAAAAGTGCAGGCAGGAAGACAGAGAAGGAAGAAGCATCTTTAGTTTTTAAATTTTTATTTAGTTGTTCACATTGGTTGCTTCCACCTGGTCCCGGGACTCAAACCCAGAGGTATGTAGCCTGGCTCCTTCAGAGGTGATTGACTGATTAACTGAACCACTGTTCCACCAAGGGCACATCATTTTAAAAAATTATTATTATTTGTTGATCCCTAAAGCTTAGTAGCGTGTCTGGACCATAAGTAGGTCGTCAATAGATGTTTATTAGACGAGCACTGCATGAATGAAGAATGAAGGTTTGGTAACCACAGCAGGCAATGAGTCAGCACAATAACCAACGCCCAGCCCCCACTCTCAGAAGTGCTGGGAAGGTCCTTCAGCAGGAAGGAAAATGAAATACTGGGCTAAGACGGTGGTAGCATGTCACACCACCAAACCGCATGACCTAAAACGCCAGTCAGCTTGCAGCTGGAGTGCCTTATTCAAGCCTCAGGAGGGTAGCACAGATCTTGGAAACATCCTCAAGCCTCCTGACAAACAGAGGTCATGTGTTTCTTCTGCATGCTGACCATGAAATGAAAAGCAAATGGAAAAGGGATCGCTTCCCTTTTGTAATTAGAGCAAGACAGAAAGGGGAAGAGGGAGTACAGCCTACTGGTTCTGAGGACAGTGAAGGGAGGGAGGATTAGAGATTTCTAGTCTGAAATGCCAGGTCAACATTTCTCTGACCTCTCCAACTGCTGCTGTGCTTAGCATGCTCAAAGAGAAGGCAGATTTCAGGGATGAATGAACCATATTCATGACATGAATGTCCTCCATGTTTCCAGTCTCCACATTTCAAACAAGGATCCCCTTAGGGAACTTCCTTTCGTGTCTCCATCTAGGAAAGAATGGCACATATCAAGGCAGTTATTGAACACCTTCTGTCATTAGAGGATTCCAGGGCAGGTGGAGAGAGGAGTAATCCTTTTCAATCGTCTCTGAAAAAGGATACCCAATTCTTACTCTAGACTAAGGGAAGTGAGCCTCTGGGATAAAATAGGTGATTTCATCATCCTTCCCCTCATCCCCACCCCAGGTGCCTGCAAAGCTACGCTGCCTCCTCCACTCCCACCATGTGCTCTCCATCTACTATACCAGACTCCTGCATTTACCTCACTGAGGAAGGTGTGTTATGTGTTAAGACAACCCTATGAATAACAAAGATAATGACTGTTGATCACAGTGGACTAGACTCTGCCAAATGAACTGTTTTGTCTGATGCTTTAAAAACTTTATCACTTTACCAGAGTCTCAGGGGCAGTTGAAATCACAATAGTGGTGCCCCATGGTCATCTTTATTACCCATTCACTTACCCTGTAGGGAATTCTCTTCTTGTGGCCTCCGTGGGTCTTATTAGGTTATCTCCTCAAGAAGAATTTCATCTATATTGAGCTGGACAGTTGGGAACTGATCCTATTGTAGATATATTCAAGGAAGATAATTTCATTATCTCCCTAAATAATACACATCATACTAAAGCTCTTTCTTTGTTACAGTGTCTATTGAGCTCTTAATCTATTTATCATTTGACTGGTTGATTTGCTGGCCACTATTCTAAATGCTCTGCATGTTTTAACCCATATAATTCTCTCAACAATCATGATTTGGGTATTATTCTCATCTACATTTTTAGACTAAAGTTCTCTGAGACTCAGAAAAGTTAAATAACTGGCTTGGGTCACACAGCTAGCAGTATGAGAGATGATATTCATACTCAGGCATTCTCTTTCCACAGCCAATAGCCATCACTAGACTGTGGGGGTGGGGGTTTGAAAACAGAGCGTTTATTTTGTATGACACTGGGAATAGAGAACACCAGGCACCATTCACTGAACAATGTTTTCCTAAACCACTTTTGTTTAGTATGGTGTCTTTAAAACAGACTGAGCAAGTATTTAAAGTGTGGCTAAGGGTTATAGCAATTCTCTAACAGTGGAAGAAAAGCTGGCTATGCTGCCTTTCAATGGGAAGGATACTCAGTTCCCCAAGGAATCCTTCCTGAAGGCTATATGAGGGTACTATTAACTATATTTGATAAAATTTGATAAGATGGGAACCCAACACCCACAAAGGTTGAAGTTACCAATATTTATTGGAAAAAAAGCCTCAAGGTGCTTGTGTCTATACAACAAGCATCATGGTGAAAATAATTCCCCAGGTCCCTTGAATAACACACCTTGAATGTCATGGGCAGTCAATGAATGATTGAGGGAGGGTGGGAAGGAAGGAAGGAAGGAAGGAAGGAAGGAAGGAAGGAAGGAAGGAAGGAAGGAAGGAAGGAAGGAAGGAAGGAGACTGCACCATTAAATCGGGGATGGAGGTGGTGACTAGGACTGGTAGTAGACAATAGCCTGATCTTCTTGGGTCGGTGGAGACTTGTGATAATGGGGAACCGGACTTGGGGTTGGAGTGAAGATTAAGGCCCAAAGTTTGTGTCCAAGCCTTTCCGTGTGATATGATTCCTTCTATTTCAAACTGATGCTCCCCTCATCCCCCAAAATGCATGATCAAAAAGATGGTGGGAATCTCAGAGTTCACAAAGTTCATCTTTATGATTTTCACTTTTGTTCTCATTTGATGTTGTACATAGGGCCCTTGGGAAATGGGCAGTTTCCAGCTCATGACTATAGTGTTTAGTGTAGAAGCAAAATAGCTCTTTGAAAGGCAGAGTACAACAAGTGTCTTGTCTTATGAGGCTAAATCTAGCTCTCTCTTGTCAGTCCTATACATAGAATCAATTCGCCTTTCACCACCCTGCCCCTATAATGATTCCTCAATTTTCACAAAGCAATTAAAATTACAGGGTTGAGTTCACAACAGCCAAAAATGTGGACACAATCCAAGTGTCCATCAACAGATGAATGGATAAACAAAATGCTGTCTAATATTTAGTCTCTAAAAGGAAGAAAATACTGATACATGTTACAACTTGGATGAACCTCGAGGGCATTATGGTAAATAAAATTAGCCAATTATATAAATGCCAGTGTATGATTCTACTTTATATGTGGTTCCTAGAGTAATCAAACTCATATAAACAGAAAGTAGAGTGGTGGTTGCCAGGGGCGGGTGAGGGTATCATGGGGGTCGTTGTTTAAGGGGCACAGAGTATAGGTTTTGCAGAATGATAAGAGTTCTGGAGACTGGTTGCACAACAGTATGAATGAACTTAATATGACCGAATAGTGCACTTAGAATTATTAAGTGGATAAATTTTATATCTACATATAAAACACCACAGCTAAAAATATTTAATTTAAGTTAAAAAATTATAGTCAGGCTCAGTACAATTCTACCAGCGAGAGCCCACCTCCTTCCTCAGGGACCACTGCTCAACCTCCCCTCAAACAGGGGCTTGCAGACATTTTACCCACCCTAAGGGGAGCTCACATTGTGAAGACCTGAGTACAGTGGCCTGAGGGACAGTCCCAATCATTGTTCTCTTGTCCCAACTTGGACAAGCTACAGAAAATACAACTTTTCAAGACCAAAGGGATATTGCATGAAAAGCTCTCAGAACAGCACCTGGCCTATAGGATGTTTGATCCAGGAAAGATGGCACTGAATTTGGAGGAAAGACAATTTTATGTTGTGTGTTCTAGGAGTTAATAGAAAGTGGATTTAGGGGTTTAGAGGTGTGCCTATGTGGCTCGGGCAACCACATACAGCCTGAGGACCCCTGTTCAATTCCCAGGGCCTGGGTGAAAAACCAAAATGAACAACTAAATAAAGATGTTCCTTCCTTCCTTCCTTAAAATGCTTCTTCCTCCTCTTCCTTCCTTTCTCTATTAAAAAAAAAGAAAATGAATTTGTCTTTTTAAAAAATATTAATGTTTATTTCAATGTTCACTTATTTTGGTCCCAATGTCATATAAACACAAGTCTGTCTGTGATTTGGGCATTGTTTAGTTTAATTTCCACCATCTCAAACTTTTAAAACTGAAAAGCAGCATTAGCTACACATTTTACATTAAAAACTTACAGTAAAATTTATTTATAATAGAACTGTAATCAATAGGAACATAACTAAGCAGAATAGTCAAGTCACTGTATTTTGAAAAGCTATATTCTAGAACTCAAGATGAAAATTCAACACACATGCACTCACAGAAAGTGATAATAAATGTATGTAAAAATTTACCTTCCAGGGTTACGTTCTGGAATAGGTATATACAGACATTAACACACATCTCTCTCTCTCTCTCTCTCTCTCTCTCTCTCTCTCTCTCTCTCTCTCTCTCTCTCTCTCTCTCTCTCTCTCTCTCTCACACACACACACACACACACACACACACACACTATAATTGTGAGTAATGGGATGAGCCCAGGATGAGAGGAGGAAACCTGGCCGCCGACTCTAGGTAGGTCTGATGCAAATCACTCTGCTTCTCTAGAATTCTGTTTTCCCTTTGGTATAAAGAGGGGATTATGAGATCCCCTTATAATTATCATAATTATGGTCCATAACTATGTGATTCCATCATCACATTCATTGTGTTTATGCTGCCTCTAAGACAAGACAAAATTCTGGGTTTTCAAAGAAAGATTAAAAGACACTCAAAGCTCTTTACTCACTGAGGCAAGAAAGTGGCGTAAATAAACAATTTAGAAATTTCAGCAATAAGGACTGAGAGGGTATTTGTTTAATGCTTGATTTTCCTCCAGATGAGGTTTATACCTCCTGAGCATGTTAAATTACACTCTTTTAAATATTTTAAAATAGCTTTCAACCAGTTACAATATTTTTCCTTAGCTATATATAGTTTCCGTATAGTTTAAACAAATGAAGAGAAATGAAAAAAATAATGTTAATGATTTTACTTACATATTGCTCACACGGGTTCTTTTATGGTCAATGTAATGATAAACTGTCTCTAATATTTATGAATATACTACATTCAAGGCTTGGGGGTGGGTTTGTCTTGTACTATTTACAGGGGTGGAAATCTTATATGGGCAGTCAAACTGCTGATTTCCTTGCATGGAATGAATTGTATTTATAAAATCAAGTTTAAAATGTATGAAACTGAAATAAATTGGGTTAGAATGAATCCATTTAGAAACCTTATTTCATTTGAACTACAGACTCATTATGAAATCAGAACATTGCTTATTTGATCTCTTACAACTTCTGGGATCACGAAGTCTTCGATCTTGCGTCCTGCATGAGGTAAGTACTGTGGCTCCTTAAAGGTCCTGTCCCCGGCTCTCCCTGCATTGTCCCATGAAATCTGTGGCAACTGACATCCATGATAGCTCTTACACTTCAGTTCAACAAATATTTATGGAATCTTGGGCTTGGGATGTGTGTTCAGACATTTTCTATGATATATAGTGAGAGATGTGTCTTATATAATGGGGAGTTACTTAAGACTGTGTGCTTTATTGATTATTATTAATAATTTATTGTTTACACAGCATTCTATATATATAGCATTGATTCATCAAATTTAGATGCCCAGATCTATTACCCTAATTTCATTATAGGAAACAGAAGCTAAAGGCAATCACCCAGACTTGAGTTGTGCAATTATTAATAGCAAATGCAATATCAAGGTGACAAGACCTCCCATACTCTTCAGGCTCCTCTCCATCTCACTCTCTGGTAGATGCTGATCGAGCCTTGCCTGTCACTTGAATTTTTTTCAGGTCCTCAGCACACCCAATTTCTATCACCTGCAGACAACTTGCTGCTATTTTTTTTTTTCTTTAAAGATAGGTACAGACAGAAATGAGGCAAGTAGACAGGCAGGAAGGGAGCAGAGGAAGAAGTATTTTACTTTATTTTCATATTAGGTGTTCACAATGGTTGTTTCCCCCCGCCCCCCCAGACACAGGACTTGAACCCAGTGAATGTGGTTTGTGTCCTTCAGAGGCAATTGACCTAACCACTGCTCTACCAGGGCGTACCAGTCTTTGCTCTTCTGTCTGCCTGGAGTGGACCTCCCTTCCTTACCCCTATTTCACATGGCAAAATTCCCTTGACTGTGCCCCACTTGCATATTCACCAGGCTATCCATGAATTATTTGTTGAAATTGAACTTTTTACAGGGCAAGCAACAGGCCTAGTTCTTCCACTCTCTCTGAGTATCTGATGCAGCACCTGACACTGTAGATGCCCGGGATATCTTTGTTGAATAAATTCATGAAGAAGTGAATTGTTGGACCCAAGAGGATCATTTTGACTTTGTTTCCATGTATACCCAAGCCCTTAAAAACCAAGCTGCTAGACATGCTCACAAAATGGCAGAAGGAATTTTGTCTTTTCGATGTCAACCCCTGAGGCTGGAACCCAAGTAAGTACAGGAATAATATATTGACTCACTACAGCAGAGTGCTATCTGCATGTGACAATCAGGGAAATAGAGTACAAGGAATATTTTCTTTAAAATATTAACAGAATAAAATAGGCTCCAATGGACTTGCAAATAGGACTCAATCAGCATGAAATCCAATGAAACAAAAAGCATTGCTCATGGAAGTGATGGAGGCTTATTGGTGCCTGGCCAGTTTTGCACAGATCATCCCTCCTATATCTCCCCAGAAACTTGGTCTTCTTTCTGCCCTTCCACAGGCAGTTCCAGCTGACTTTGGCTTTCTTATAATACCAAGGCCCTTGTGAGGTCAATGGAACTGGGAGAAAAGGCTGGATACCACAGACAAAGTCAAACCACACAGAGACGTTTCCCAAGTTCTGGACTTAGAAGTCAGACCTCTGTTTTCAATACCATCATAAGGCACTTATAAATGGAATCTCCTTGGAAAATTCCAGTGAATGCCTTGTTTCCCAGACTATCAAAGGACCAAAATGACAATACAGCATTTGGCATCTAAGTGAGGAGTTTCCCATGTTGGGAATCACTTCGTGACTTGGATGACAAGGCAAGATTTCTTTGACCTTGAGGACAGAATATAATAAGCATCGATTTTTTTTTCTTTTTGCAGTCTTCTTTTTAATTCCATACCATTATCAAAGTGACTTTCCTAAAGTCTTCCTTGTTCCCTCCTTTCAAAACCTCACCATAATACATAGGACAAAGACCACAGTCTTGATCTTGGCCTGCAAGGCTGTCTTGTTCTGTTCCACTTTACCCCTCCAGCGCCATCTTTATTCCAAATCTCCCCCTTGCTCTGCTGTACTCCCAGAGGATGTAAACAACCCACGTGCTCATACAGCTGAGTCTCTGTCCCTATTGTTTTCTCATGCTTGGACTCTTTCCCCCTTCTCCAGTCACCAAAATCCGCTTCATCTTTAAAGAGTGATCCTCACTGCCACTCTTCTGAAGATTTTCTTCTTGAGCTGTTATAAATTGTTTTTTCTAGCAAACTCCCTCCACACTTGGCTGCAGCTTCTAATGTGCAGCCTATCTCATCGGGTCTTAGTTTCCCACGAGTATCTCTCTACAACCCATTAGATGTCAGTTCATCGAGGATAGGGTCAATGTTCCATTTTTCATCCTTTCTCTCTGTAAAATATCCCTGGGTTTTGCAAATGGTGACTGCCCAGGGAATGTTTATTGAATGAACTCTGTTGAATTTTCACTCAGTCAGCCTAGAATGGGAAAGACAATTCCCACTGGGATAGGTCACCAGGGATGTGTTCTGACTCACAGGATGGGAAAGGATACTGAGATGATACCTCATCTATCTCTGCTTCCAGGGAAACTCAGCAAAGCCCGACAAGAAAGATGAGGCTTGTTTTGCTTGCGAAGGAAGGAGAGGGAGTTGGAGGTGAATCCTTAACACTCCTTGTCAGGAAATCCTACTTTACAATCCATCTTAAAGCCATGTGTTGGTCATTATTGTTACAGCAGCATTTTAGCTGCTGGGTTTTATTATTATGGGATTAACCGAGATTGCTGTGCATGCCCCCAGAGGCTTTTTAAAGGAACTGTTTTAAAAACTGAAAGCACCATTGGATAGTAGAGCTAATAAAATGTCCTTGGTGGGTGCATCCTATTTAGTAAAGTTTCATACGTTCAGCCCCCAGGACCGGTGAAAATTAAAGATTTTCCCATACTTCAGCATGAGAAAAAAGATTAAACAGCTGTGGTTTTATCTACCACACTTATTCAGAATCACCCTGTCATTGTGAAAAGAAGGGAAAGGAAAGATGTCTAACCCTCTCTCCTTTTCCATTTTCTTTTCCATGGCTAATGGAACCATTTCTTGTTAAATGGCATTTCTTCAGCACTAACTCCCAAGCAATGGATCTTTCATGAAATACCTCAGCACTGGATTCATTTCAAGAACTTCTACATCATTAATTTAAATGGCCAAGCTAAATACAATGACTATATAATGTAGGGGCTGTGGACCCCCCATGGAAAAGGTAGAAGGGGGTCTGACTCTGATCACCCAAGAGGGTAGAAAGCATTCCAACCGCAATCCCATCTCCAGCCCCCATCTATCATCCACCCCCTATCCTGACACTTGTCTCAAGACCCTCCCTGCCACACAAACTCATTCTCTACCATGGGGCAGCCTACATGGCTCTACCTGTCAGGTAGAAAACACCTGACCACTTAGAGACTGATCTTGACCTTGACTAATCCCATAGACAGTCATGATACTCACAATGGAAGCTGGTCAAAAACAGAAGAGTGTGAAGAACCATGAATCTACTGCCAGAAGATTCAGGGTTTGAATCCCATTCAGTACAGTTATGAGCTTTCTGACCCTATGTAAGGTTAGTTATCTCTCATGCCTCATTTTCTCATCTGCAAAATGGAGATAAAGATAACTTCTTCAAGTTGTTGAGCTGACTAGATGATCCCTTGAATATAAAGCAATAAGCAGGGTAGCTGGGGCATGGTGGGTGCCCTGGACACCTGCCTCATGAATGCATCCTGCAGTGCATGTTTGCATGTGAGCACCATAGTTACTGCGATTGCACAGAGGGTCTGGAGTGACCATTTCAGTGTCATGGGGATGAGGTGGGGTGTTTCCAAGTGGCCATATTTGGGGAAATGAAGAAAGAGGTGTCCACTGAGTATCTCAAGAAACCCTGTATGTTGATTGCCACTGGCTCTTCTCTTAGACACAGACACATATCCCTCCTCGTGAGTGCTCCTCCTCATCTGCTTCCCTGACATTCTCCACCTTCAGCAAGTTTCTGAAGGATGTCAAGACCAGTTCCAATGCTGCTCCCTCCTTAGGCTCTTGCCTCCTGCCCTGACACTCCCTCCTACCACAGACATTGGCTCAGAGGGCAGAATGTGGTGGCCACAACTTAATTGGTTGAGGATACAGAGACAGCCAGCTAGCTACTCAGTCCCTCCCCTCCAAGATCTCCAATCAGACTTAGACTGATAACAGTATAAAGCCCACAATGACTTTCCATCTGATTCAGACTGAAATTGTGTAGAGCCCTCCCCCACCAATTACTCTGACCTCACTTCTCCACAGCTCTACTGTGCTCACAGGGAGCCACACTGGCATTCTTGCTTCCCCTAGAACATGCTCGAACACCTCTGCTCAGGGACTTTGCATCAGCTGTTCCCTCTACCTGCAGAACCCTTCCCTTTTAAAGCCTTGTTCCTTCTTGTCCTTTAAAACTCTATTAAAATACCACCCATTTGCAGCCACACTGTTTCAGATTTCTACCCTCTTCCTTGCTTTATTGTTCTCCATAGCATCTCTCTCCCACTCCCCTCAGACATCCTCTCTAATTCATATACTAATGGATGATCCCTCTGGTTAATACTCAAACTTCAAAGAATATGCATATCTCTCAAAGCAATATTTTCTTCATATATATGCACATATATACATATATATGAAGATATACTTATGTCTATAGGAGATATATGTTTCATTGGTTCAGTGTGGCATCTTGAATAAAATGCGGTATTGGAGCATCTCGGGTTACAATTCAAATGTAATTGGTAGAATGTCAGAAACCTGTGTAGATGTTTTGAAAAGTGTTCCTAGTGGCACAGAAGAGCTGTGTCTCTTGATGTCTCTCCACCTCTCCAGTCTCAAAATTCTTTTCTTGGTGAATAATAATTTATTTCAGGAAATTGCTTTGTGTCTTTTTACTGTAAAAATAACAATTGCAAGTAAATTTTATCTCCCCTTTTACCTAATAATTGTTCATTGATTAATACCTGCCTTATTTATTTGGCATGACTCACCTTAAAAAATAATGTTTAATGACTTGGCATGCAAACTGTAGGTGTTACTTCATACAGGGTGACTGTCAAACTTTATTAGTTGATTGGAGACCAAGGAGTGATGGTTTAACCATGCATAAAAATGTGCTCTAGGTGCAACCTGTGTCTCGGCTACATGTGAGGAAGTTAACTGGAGCTTTTGGTGAACCTGAAACACTTCACAATTTTCCCATTTAACATAATGCATTGTCCTCATTTGTTTATTGTCTCTCTGCCCTCACAAAAATATGAGCTCTATGTGAGCAGGACCCTCCATCTGTTTTGTTCCTGGTCACTTCCCAGCACATAGTAGGAGCTCAGTTAAGAACTTGTTGAAGGAGAAAATCTGTCTCTAGCCTCCTTGAGGGCCACTTGGAGCTACCTACTAGCCTGTGGGTGCAGCACTGACCCTGTCCCAGCCCTTCACCACTGCCCCCTGCCCCACACAGAGAGAGGCGGTTCCACCTGAGCAGTGTTAGCAGCCGGTGCCGCCCAGGATGGCTTGTGGAAGAATCTCAAGACTTGTCATTACACCATGAAGCTCTAGAAATCTAGGGAAACTAGAGGGTGAAGATTGCTGCTACTGAGGACCCAGTATGTAAATCAGTGGTAGGCACTTTATGTATGCACCCTGTGGAAGGCAGCTTCCAAAATGGCTCCCAAGGATCTCTGCCTCCAGTATCCACATGCGGCATAGTCCCTCCTTTTATGGCTGGGCTGAATTACATGTCTTGATTCTAACAAAGAGCACTCAGCAGAAATGAGGAGATGTCACTTTCAAGTCTAGGTTATAAAAAATTGTAATTTTCTTCTTTCTCCCTCTGGTTCTTCTTCCTGATGTGCACCGATGAAGCAGGCTTCCATGTTAAGCTGCGCTGTGGAGAGGGCTGCCTAAGAAGAAACTGAGGGAACCTCTAGCCATCAGGACATGAGGATCTGAGGGTTTAGTCCAACAGTCTGTTAGCACCTGGAGTCTGCCAACTGCCATATGAGTCAGCCTGGAAGCAAATCCTTCCTACACTGAACCTAGAGATCAAGGCAGCCCTGCTGACACCTGTGTTATCATTTAAGGTGATCCTGAGCCAGGGAGCTCAGTTAATGACACCAGGATTCCAGATCTCCAGAAATAGAGATAATAAATGTTGTTGTTTTAAGTTACTAAACATGGGGGTTATTTGTTATGCAGCCATAGATCACTAATACACCATATTTTATTTAGCCTTCTTAGCAGTTCATTTAACACGTGAGAACACAGATTCAGAGTCATGAAGAAAATGGCTGAAGTGCACACCACTGCTAGCCCCATTCCAGTCTGGTTCTTCCTCAGAGTCCCACGTGGAAACTGAAGTGGGGCCCTACCTGGGAGTCTACTCCCTGGAGCACTGTGCCTTTCCAGCACTCCTCTTCACAGAGCTCTGGCTGTCTGGCTCCCTGCAAAGTGCCGCAGAAAACCATATTGTGCATCTTCAGAGAGGATTGTTCAAGCAATGGACTCAGCTACTTCCCTCCAAACAGGCTGCAAAACTTCAGGGGAGAAAATCTATTTTTGTTTTCAGGAAGCCATCTGTCTCTCTTCTAATTTAGAAATTTGACCAGAACTGGAAAATAATAAATGCATTTTTGAGGATGGTGTGCAGTTGGGCTAATTTCTCTCTCTCACACACACATCTGTAATCTCTTATTTTGTCAAAGGGCCACTATCAAGGGTAAAGGAAGATTAAGGGATCAATCCATGATGTATTATCAGCACCCGAAGTGTGGATTGGGGGAAGCAGGTTTTAGTGCCAGGGTGTGAAGTCCCCTCAGAAAAAATGTGTAATGTCTGATTAGACAGACATGAAGTAGAAACAAGCCATGTTCTCCCTTTGGAAGAGGCACCTCCCCATTCACTTTTTGAAGGCGCATATTCCCCTGGACATCACTAAGGAGACCCCCGCCACCTTTCAGGGGTTGTACCACATTCAGCATCTGCTCCTCGGAGGGTGCGGGGCAGCTGTGGGCCGTGCTCCCCAGGAATGGCTGGGGGTTGGGAGACTTCTGTCTGTGCTGAGGCTGCTCCCTCACCCAGGAATAAGATCCTGAACTGAATGGCTTCTCTCGTTCCTTAAGCGAAGATCTACACTAACAAATGAAATTAAATAATTCAAACCTGACTAAGGATTCAATATCAGTCATAATATAGACACAACAAAGGGTTTCTTCCGGAGTAGCAGAAGCATGGGCCAGAATCGGCCAGAATCACCCTGAACATGTCCCCTCTGCACTTTGCTTGGACAGGCTGCCTACTTTCACTTCAGCATATTTTTTCCTGGTTATAGAAAAAGTAGAGAAAGCCTCCTCCCTCTGACTCACTCTCAGGATCATGAACTCTCTCTCTCTCTCTCTCTCTCTCTCTCTCTCTCTCTCTCTCTCTCTCTCTCTCTCTCTCTCTCTCTCTCAAGTTCCCCAGCAAAGCACAGATAAGTTAGTTCAAGCACTATCTGGTGGGTTTAAGCTGTGGTCAACAAATATGAATAGTATCTAGCCAGAAAGCAGAAGGTTATAAAGGTTGAAATGAGGGTGGTA